>JACVVK020000011.1:1215000-1322500 GCA_018292915.2 Batillaria attramentaria
CGTGCACCTCTCAACGTTGCATTAGCGACTGTGCGTACAGGTTTCAGTCTGTGTCTGTTCAGTGTCAGCATTAGAGTAACTCTGCACCATAGGGTTTCAGTACGCTTATCCTCTGTAATGACCCGAAAAAAAAAAAAAAACCCACGAGGGGGTTGGGGTGGGTGTTTGGGGGGTTTAACGTCCTTTTCCACCACATAGGGTGATACCAAAGACGGGGCAACAATGAAAAAACCAGCACAAATATTTGGCCCCAGCCGGGATCGAACTCACGACCCGAGCATTAGAAGTCCAACTCTCTACCATTCGACCACCCCGGCTCCCCAAACCCCACGAAACAAAACAACAACAACAACAACAAAGCAAAAAAAAAAAAAAAAAAACGCTCGGTGACAAGGAAAGTGGACAGTTCTGAACAACTTTGTGGTCAACGTGGTATTTCACAGTGTGCACAGAAGCGGTGAGTTCTGTCACATTCACCAGCACAGTACATTTTCAGCCTGTTTCAGAGATTATTGCCTGCATGAACTGTCCCCCGTGCATACACAGAACCGCAGCATGCATGCATTTGTGCTCTGTCACGAAAAATGAGTGCTTGTTGCGGCAAGGGAGACAACTCATGCAGGCAATAATCTCTGAAACAGGCTGAAAATGTACTGTGCTGGTGAATGCGACAGAACTCACCGCTTCTGTGCACACTCTGAAATACCACGTTGACCGCAAAGTTGTTCAGAACTGTCCACTTTCCTTGTCACCGAGCGGGTTTGCATTTTCCTTCTTAGTGATTAGTTGTCTCGGCTCAGGTCTCGGTTAGCTTGTTTCGGGTCATTACAGAGGGTAATCGGACTGAAACCCGATGGTACAGAGTTGGTTCAGTGCCTGCATTAGAGAGGCTTAAATGCATGTGTCCTAATGGCATGATACGTATCAATAAACGGCATTTTATCAGCACTTTAAATTGTGACACTGGCCCGTCTAATGGAGTAGAGTGTGCTTGTAAAGTGGGGTAAGGATGAAGGGGGTGGTTGTGGTGGGGGTCGAAAGCTGGCGGCGCTATGGCTCTGCGGCTCTGTGGCTCTGCGGCTCTGCGGCTCCAAATCAGTAACAGCATTGCAGGCTGCCGTGCCAGCCACGAAATTTTCCATTATGTGTGAATTATTAATTGTCTGCTTTGAGGGCAGATATGGCCCGGGCTTTGATTCCGAGGTAAAATCGACAAACAGCATGATCGTTGATGATTCCTTGGGGCTTTCTTTTTTTTTTTGGTTTTGTTTGTCGTGTGGTGTGACGGTCTTCTATTTTTCATCACGCGGCATACAGCGCATGAAGTTCCAGAAACACAGCCTCAGTCTCTCTCTCTCTCTCTTATGTGGTGGAAAAGGGCGCTAACCCCCCCCCCCCCCAAACACCCACCCACCCTCTGTCTGTCTGTCTCTCTCTCTCTCACACACACACACACACACACACACACACACACACACACACACACACACACACACACACACACACATACGTTCAAAACCGCACAAGTGGGTAACCTGTCATAATATGCACAAATGGGTTCCACCAGTTCTGTACCTCCTAGAGCTCCAACGCTTGACACACTCTTTCATTGTGACTTGCTAATAACAACCATTACCAGAGATTTTCAAAAATGATTTTTGCCACCTCACGACAGACGTAGGAAAAAGTGGGTTCATTTTATACAAGTGGGTTCATGCTATTTTTAGAGTGCCGAGTGTTTAAAACTGGGTTCACCAAACCGGAAAACTGGGTTCATTGATGTGGGTGGTCGAGCAGGTGGGTGTTTTCATTGTTTTATGTCTTTATTCACCACGACGACTATTCTAAATACGGGGGAACCAAGGCAAAAAGAAGAACAAATTTTGCTCCCGAGTTTTGAACCCGCAACCTTCATGTCCAATGCTCTAAACCATGAGGTAGCCTGACTCCCCTCATTCATGAGGTTGTCAATGCTTAATCATAATGTGAGTATGTGTGTTAGTTCCCAGTTTGGTGCTACCCGAAATCAAGACACTTCAGCTGATAAGAATAAACAAAAACATTCATTGTTTTTGTTTTTAAACTTCATGTATCCTCTTGCTCCACACACTCACACACAGAGAGACAGACAGAACAAAATCTCAAAATGAACTGACACAGATTACTCTTTACTTTGTTTTTATTCAAATCAAAGTAACATTAACAGAAACAGAAGGTCCAATGACGCAAACTGCGATCATCTACAGGGTCCAAATCAACACTAAATGTTGTCAAACTTGTATACAAGTTGTGTTTCTGATTTGAAAGAATTTGTCATACTCAAAATTTTACATGTGACACATGGGATTGAGACTAATTTTTGTCAAAAATCTTTTCGGTGTTAAAAAAAATCCATTTTAAGTATGTTGATTGAACATTAATTGCTTAATGGAGCTACAGTATACTGAATTTTCCTATTGGGAAAAAATATCATGAATATCATCCCATGACTTTTGGCATTAACAAAAACTAGGAGAAAATTCGGGGAAAAAAAATTTTTGTTTTCCTCAGGAGTGTTACTGACACTGTTAATAAATTTAGCACAACTCTTTGATGTCTTAGCCAACTGGTCCACTTTCACCGAAGCATGCATGTACAGACTCTTGTATACTATCAGCCAAAATGGACTGGCCATAGCTGATTGGTCGAAAGCATGGGAATGAGCTATTACATAAATGGGGGAGGAAGGGAGGGGCGGTTTCCTATCAACTTGACAACAACAATAACGACAAAACTGCTCCGTCAATTGCAATGGAATCTTCATCGATCGACATCAAAACAAATGTACTGGATTCCAGAAAATTATTACAATTTCAAGAGTAAACTCAAAATAGCGTGCTTTAATGCCCAGCAAACTACACTGGTTCTTTTAGGGCGGTGCTGCTTTGACTTTTTAATGTGCCACACATGAGCGAGACGTTGCAGCACAGGCTTCATGTTTCACCCCAGTTAAAGTATACTGTCACCGAGCCACCTCGGAACTCGGGTCTTCTGCATACCGAGGTGTGCACCCTAACCACCGGGCCACCGCTGGGGTTCTCAATTTGTAGTGAGAAATTAAACAAACAAAGAGACCCCCCTTCCTATTTTCTTATACCACATTGTGAATTTGCACTGCAAAAGAGGGCTGGTCTGCAGAATACCTCCAAAAAGGCAAATAAAAAAACAGACAGGAAGCCAAAGAACCCACAGAAATATTATTAGATGGATTTCATAGAAACATGAAACTGGGAAAATAGAAGCAAGAAGTGCAAGTAAATGAAGTAAAATAATGTTGGACACTAAAATGAATGCATGCAGTGCCAGTTATAACACATGTAAGAACAAGTTATGGGCATTAATTCTCAAGATACCACATGATCAGAACATTCAACATTTCCTAAAAGTAGAAGGGCAAAGCCCATGTGACTCACGTGTTCCAATGACACTGATCTTGTGACCTTGTCCCTAGGTCAAGGTCATCCTCACTTACATGGTTAGAAAGGTCTTGTCACAAACTACATTCTGGCCAAGTTTCATTACTGTAGTGCTAACAGTTTCCAAGAAATTGAAAATGTTGCAGTTTTTCACGATTTTCCATCAATTCCTGTGACCCTGACCTTGACCCAAGGTCATCCAAACTTATACAATAAGGAAGCCCTTTCTGCACCAGCCCCCGTAGTGTAGTGGTTAGCACTTCGGACCATGGACCTGGAGACCCGGGTTCAAATCCCAGCCGAGGCAAGCGGGATGTTTCCTACCTAAGTCGGCTCCTACCCAGAGCGGGTGTGTGCTATGGGCCCAATGGGGAGGCTGTTGCCACACAGCCGAGATTCACCCACTTCACCGGTGTGACTTTGGGGGTGCTTCCCTATAATTGGTATGACACGTCTTATGATGTGGATGTTTACACAGCCGGCATCGCAGGTGCTGTAGTTCCCTGGCCTTGGTGAACGCCGGGATATTTATGACAGGAAGCGAGGACTGCGGCTCTGTCCTGCAGTCCCAAACCACATGTCCCTCCATGGCATCATCTTACCATCATCCTCATGTCTATCATCATGCATAATAAAACTTGCCCCAGCTTTCCAGCCCTCTGTGGATTACACCCAGGACCTGGGAGGAAGACCACTGGAGCTGGCAAAAAGAGTTGGGGCAGCAAAAAAAAAAAAAAAAAAAAAAGCCCTTTCCCTAAACACCAAGTTTCATTGTTATAGTAGCCATAGTCAAGGAAAAAATGCTTAAAGTGCATTTTTGTTCAAAATTTTCCACTGATCTTGTGACCTTGACCTTGGGTCAAGGCCATCTTCACTTGTATTTCTAGAAAGGTCTTGTCACGTACTACCTACTGGCCACGTTTCGTAACTGTAGGGTAAATAGTTTCCGAGAATATTGTTCATGTTTAAGTTTGTGATGGACGGACGATCGGACGCCGGAATGTCATTACATAGACTCACTTTTCGTCTACATGCTTGAGTCAATCATCACCTCCCTTATACAAAGTTGTACAATAAGCACCTTCATTAATTCAATGAATCAATAACAAAAAATAAATAAATAAATATTAAAAAAAAAAAATCATGGACATTAAATCAACCGCCGCCGAAAGTCAGTGTGCTAGCAGTGAAAACAGCTATTCAAGCACAGAACTGTACACTCAGAAAGCATTTGAAAGTTGCATATGCACATTGACTTAAAAGACAGTGAAAAATCTACATGACATGAATTACACAACAGATCTATAGGAAACAACAACAACAAAAAAATGGTGTTCAAATGCAAAGAAACCATAAAATTTCACAGAAGGCCATATCCCACAGCATAATCTTCACGTGCGGTCATGATCATCAGCAAATCAGCCAAATGTCATAACCTGACAGCTTGTCAAACTTACACAGCTAGAATTCCCCATACTGCTCCTCTCCCCACTTCGTAAAGCGTCACGCAAAATAAGAACAATGTCACTCCCACTGTCGGATTTGGCCGACTCAGTGATAACCGAAGAAAGTGAAGCAGAATCTGAGAGGTCAGGGGAACCAGGCGCATAGTCCGGTACCTCCTCTTCAGCTGCACTGCTCTCTGCCTCAAGGACTTCCTGATCAACGTCACGCTGACTTGCTGCACTGCGAGATCTGGACAAACAAAAGTCAACAACAGCCAGAATGTCAAAGCCCATATGGATTATGTGTATTAACAAAGCATAAGGCTTTTTCATATGGGTGAATGGCGTATGTGTGTGTGTGTGTGTTTTCTTTCTCAGTCTGTCTCAGCGGAATGCATGTCACTGAAAATAAAAACTTAACTCAGCTTTTATCTCTAGTTTTCGGGCCGACCATTTTTTCCCAGCTACCAGATGCAAAGTATTATTGAAAGCAAGCATTCTGGACCCTGGTTTGGCTCAGAAGAAAATAAAATTTCCACTAAATTAGTAAATAGTAAGTGTAAGTGTAAAGTTTGCACTTACCCCTTTTCATTTATTCTCCCTGAAGACTTCAAATACTCGAAGACAGCTGACGCACTCAGAGATCCTGTCTGAAATAAAATGGAATTTATACGAGACTTATACAACTTGTACTGTACACATACACACATAATCCACCAAGGGCTTAAGAGATTACTCAATAGCGATCGACACAATTGATCTCTCAGACGATTGATCTCTTAAATTTGTCGGTCGCACAACATCATTCTGTTGATCACACAGCACAATTTATCACCCGATGATGAGCTTATAGTGTAGATCAAATGACTGCTCTGCGCAAGGTGACAAGCACAGTTTTCTTGTGGTGGTGCAGCGCAAATAGATGACTGGGCTGAACTCAGCAGCAGAAAATCACATACACCAGCAAGACCCCCCCCCCACCCCCACCCCCCTTCTCAATAAAACGGCATCTTTTTCAAAACAGTGGCTGAAGTAAAAGGCAATGGATCCTGGATTTGATCCCAAATGGGGTAAGAATTTGATCTAGGATTTTGCCTTCTTCAAATACTGTAGAGTCAAACTCATTTGCACACACGACTGTGGTGCTTACTAGACTCCCGAGTACATACAAGTACATTTATCATCAAGTGTACTCGTTAAAGATCCAGTCTCCATCATTCGTAAGAGAAGACAATTGTGCGCCGGTGGAATAAACACACCTAACTTACGTAAACCAACAGTGACAGAATCTTCAGCAAAGAGTAAAGTTGGTCACTAAAAATCGAAACACATTTTGCGCGAGCGAACATTGTAGACAACACAATAATTATTATCCATAATCGTACATTGTACTACAATGTAGGCAACACAATGTTATCAATAGACTGCATTGAGCGATAGACAGATTGTTGTGCGATGGATAGATGGCAACGGAGGCAAGTGTGTGTGTCACGCGACCGATCGAATGATGCAAATCGTTGGTGCACACGGACACCCGTTTCTCCCCGCGCATTTTCTCATGAAAGTCAGCCGTTCTACACCCTTTCCCATGCCTAATGATAGTACATAGATGAATTGTTTGTCGGGAAAACAAAATCAAGCGCCTTCAGCCAACTGGAATGTTAGTGTGTTTCACTGAAAGTGAAACTGATTTTGATCTGAGAAGTAGGTCGTTGTAGTCAGGAAATGTCAAATACAGACAAGACTCAAGCATAGATCAAATGCACAACAGTACTCACCTTTTTAGTTTCCATGTCTGGGACGCAAGAATGCTGAAAGTTGCAGAAAACTATCCATGAAAGCACCACAAATTCCACAAGCAGCGGCACGCGCGTATTAACCGCGAACCGGAAGTGACATAAACCAATAGCTCTTCAGAGTGACTTCCCCTTGAAACCTGCCAAAGGCAGAAACCGACACACACCACGGAGTGTGAAATCGCAAACACTCAAAGTTGGAAAAAGTAGAGTAGTGGGGGTTCAGTGAGATATTTTTAGGGGGGCATTTTTAGAGCATTTGCTACTCTTTCCAAGTATTGAAAAAAGTGGGTTTACCGATCGTGAACCCACTTTTTTTTGTAAACCCACTTGTATTGAGTGTTTCCAGGTTCGTGAACCCACTTGTGCAGTTTTTCACGCGCACACACACACACACACACTTGTATACACACAGGTCGAAGACACACTCATAACATGTGATCAGTTTAATCTAGGGCACATCAGTCAAACCATGAATGGGATGCAGGAAACACCCAAAACAAACCATGATAATCACACACACAAAAAATCACATTATCAAATCAAATCGATCACATTTTGAGACTTTTTTTCATGCTCTACCGCTACAGAAGTCCGACTGTGTTTGCCTCTAACCCGCCACTCCTCCTCCTTTCATGTGCACAGTTTCGTTTCGGTGTTCTGCCCCGAAAAAGAAAAGAAAAGCCCCCCCCCCAAAACAAAAAAAAAAACAAAAAAAAAACAAAACAAAACAAAACACAAAAAACCGACAAAACAAAACCCCACATTACATCACATTAAAAAAAAAAATGTCCATGCTCTGTCATTGCTGAAGTCTGTGTTTTCCTCGATTTAACTGCCGCCTTCTCCGACACTCGTTGTGCACAGAACAGTTTCGTTTCGGAATTCTGTTCCGGAGAGAAGTCAAGTTTTTAACTTGCACCCTACTCAGGCTACTGGCTTCCCGTGTCTGTGGCTCCGTAGGTACGTTCACGCGAGTTGGTTTTGTGGCGTCATTGGTCGCTTCAGCTGTCATAAGCCCTGCCCCAAGCAGGCAGACTGTGAGGTGGCGAGACGGCATCGTATAATCGTAATCACGGCCCGTATGTAGAACGAGGTTAATTTAACCCACGTGTAACGTAAGGCGGTCTCACACTTTCACTCCGCTTTCACATCACAGACGTTCAGAAAGGCACGCATGCAAACGTCATCCACTCCCTTTCATACACACAAGCAAATAGTTATTCTTTTGACTGAGACCTTTTATACACGAAAACAATCAGACAATCACACTAATTAATAAGTAATTTTAAGGCTTAATTACATTCACAGCTGAAAAACAGAAGCCTCCAATTTCACCAGCACATCGGTTATTCAAAGGATATGTGCCTGGGTATAAAATGTACTACAACGCGGACAAAACCACTGACTATACACAATTAGATGTGAAATGAATAAAGTGAAATAAACAAGATGGACTCAACAAGCTTGGTCGAAATGATGCTGTAGACGGGGTGAAGACTTGTTGGTCTTGAATAGAAAATATGTACACGAGTCCAGACGATTCCTCTGGGAATTCCGGGCGATTCAAATCTTTTCACCTTCTCCTGGAATGAGTGAATGGAAGCACTTCTTCTGGAAGTGACTTGAATAATGCTGGACCGCAGACACCTTGACAAATAATACGCTGAGGATGATGTACCCCATCAGGCTCAGGGATAGCTCCACCTTGACACGGCGCTCGACTGGATGGCTGCACGTGATCTCAAGGGAGACAAACGCACGTCGCTGGCTTCAAGCTCCACAACGACGGGGCAAACAGTAGACAAACATGGTGTCGTGTACGCTGATCAGGCGGACATAATACTATGCGGTCAGCTCACCGGGTCTCCGGCGTCGTTCCTGTACAATATTAACCCGTAATTACTACCACTATCTCGGATAGTATTTCTTCTCCATAAACTAACTTTGATCCTGAACAAAGTTCCATTTCAACAACAATAACATCTGACATCGATCTCGAAAGTTCCAGTTATGAATTGATATCAGAAATTATCAACAAATTCACCTTCCAGTTACCAAGTACCCATACAATATCAAACAGTTCAAACTTATATCCTCATCATCAACCTCAAACCATATTCTCACAACTGATTCCTCACAAGAATGAAGTTCAAAACATCGTACCAAAAATTCTCTCATTTGAATAACCATTTGAGAAGTCCAACATTCAGAACTAAATCAGATATACATCATAATAGCATCAAGTTACCCATAGGGTTATCAAACAATCCACTTGGTCTTGAAATAGACAAACAATATTCAAAAATCAAACATACCTGTAGCGCTATGGCATACGGAACACAAAGAAGCCGGGTGGGGAAAAAAGAGACCTGTTCCCTCCACCGGTCAATAGTAGGACTGCGCACAATCTTTGTCGCAATTGCTCACTTCGTAAGCTGACAACAACTCAGGTCTACTTGTGTTACAACAGTCTCTAGTACAGAGTACAACTCAAGCAACCGCTATAGCCGTGCATAGGCATTTTCCCGCACGTGAAAACGTTAGGTAGACTGGGATAAACTCCAGTACAGTACTACCTGTCTAAAACACTAGTTAACACAACACATGAAAATACATTTTTAAAAACGGCAAACACACAATCAATGAAAACCCCATAAATGCGGTTTGTCACACCACGGCTACGGGCCTAACCCAGACTAGGACAAAAGAAACCCCAATACAAAATTAAATAAAAAAGGAAGCGAAGAAAGAAAGACAAAAATCCTTCTATAACGGCATAGGCACCTTGCTGGAATGGACCTACTTCCTGATTTAAAACAAAAAAACAACAGAAACTTTATAACCCTAGAGCTAGTTTAGTACGATGTTAGTCTCTAACCCGGGGCTAAACTCCCGCTAACCCCGACTTTTACATGCGGGCCCAGGACACTGCTTTAGGGACAACCTTCGCCCTTCTGTCGCTTCTCTACTTTAGCAGTGTTTGACTTTTTTTTCGTTTGATGCAGGAAAAGCACAAAGAAATGACTTCAGGGACAAAGGATGATATATATTTTTTCAGATAATATCAGTTTTTTCGTCCTGTTTATTGTAACAGTTATTTTTGACTTTTCATTTGATGCAGGAAACGCAGAAAGCAAATGACTTAATAGATTAAACAACAATAAGAATGAAAAATAAAATCTCACCACAGCCTGTTAGAAAACAGTGTATAAGAAAACTATAGGCACAGAAGAACTTGTTTTAAGTGAAATACCGGGAAAAAATGCACGGTTTTCACAAGTCCCTAGGCCCAGTCAGACCCGACATCTTTCACACACTAACCGTTGTTTCAGCAGGTAAATTTTGGGCATACAGCGATTATTGCGTCAGATACGAATTCGATCGACAGATCTCAAGTCCAGTTGCCGCCAGACACACTGTAAGCAAAGACCGTAGATAATACGGCCTTTGCTGTAAGTAAATAAATCTTGTCTTGTAGTTCAGTGACATCAGTTCAAGTTGAAGAAACTATAATTATCAGTTTTGTACGAGTCACTGTTAGTATTTCCTTGTCGACAGGTAGCGCTGTTTGAATGTTCTGCAAGAAACTGTAGCTGGTAGACTGAAACTGCTACAACGGCACAGCAACGATCCCTGCTGCTCGTTCATCTCTTTCCTCAGCGTTCGTCAGTTGTGTCCGTCTTATTTGAGACTCAAAATGGAAAGTATGATGATTTCATTGTCGATAAGTGGCAAGTTTGTAATGTTCTGGTGGCACTGAGCCGAGAATGAAGCTGTAGCTCAGTGACAGACTGAAATAAGTACAAACACACAAAATCCTGCTGCGTAGTGCTCTCTGTCTCCTCAGCGTTCGTCAGTAAGTAATTATGTCCGTCTCATTTACGGCTTAAAGTTGACAGCCTTCCTGTGCGAACTGTGACATCTCACCGTATTTGAAGCACACCATATACACAGACAAAGTTCAGCTATTTCGAGAGCAGGCCAGCACTGAGATGCGAACGGATACACAACGCAGGTGTTTTGAAATTGTCAAGCAAAATTCAGTTGCATCGTGCAAGGCTAGTCAAGTTGTTCCTTCTGTACGAGATATCCGATGGGCCACCGGGGCAGACAGTGCTGAAGCAGTCCTCGGAGAAGGCGCCACGCTGACGTTTGTGTCTCAGTCAGTACCAGACACGGTACGTGCCGCCCTTATATATACAAGCTAGAAGGGATTAGTCTATGGGGTGTCGACGAAGGTTAACCCGCAGGCCATAACTGTCAGGTCAGTCATTGTTATGGTTAACGTTGGCGGTCAACCAAGATCTTTAAATAACGCCAGGTTGACCTTCTCAGGTGCTTGCTGTGGGCTCACGCAACAGTCTATTTTTAGATCGGGAATTTCCGTTTACGTGTCATGCGCGGCGGGCAGTCTTGCTAGTTCTGGCTGGCCCAGCCGCTGAGTACTTGTGTTTCCGACACTGACTTGATATAATTCTATACTGGGGTCGCGCGACAATGACCACGAAGCAGTTTGTTTATTCGTGAACTTGGTGGTTCTTTCACGACCCCAACACGAAACCGCGTCTTTATCAATGTCAAGTACAAACATCTTGAGGCTCGCTCGTACAGGCACAGCACGTAGTGTTAGGGCCGGACAGGATTACGGGTCTAAGGTGGATTCAGTTTTCGGGCTGAAGAATGAACGGAGTACTGTCTAAGACTGAAGTACTAAGATGGTGACAATCATCCCTCCACAGAGGCACCCTGATCTATTTGAGTTCTTAGGGGTGTGTGTGTGTGTGTGTGTGTGTGTGTGTGTGTGTGTGTGCGGCCGCGCGCGCGTGTGTGTGAATGTATGTGTGTTTGGCCGGGGGCGCGCACTACACTGTGACAAAGGGGCTACTCAAGACGTGCGCTGGAGTGCAGGAGGATAATGAGAAAGATGGTATTGGCACTGAACGCCAGGACGAAAAACAAACGGTCGAGGTGCTGTGCAGTCGGAAAAGACTTCAGAACGGCTTCGACTTGCGATGGCTCGCAATTCTCGCGATGTTCCCCGTCTTTGCAATGGGCGACTTCTGCTAGAGAAATCTGCGAAGCCGCGGCGACTCGCGATGATCTCTTGCAGCACAGAAGCGTCGAAACGGTTGTCTCCTTTGGTGGGGAAGTTCCCTCCTTTTCCGACGAGCTGTCGCTCCGAGTTGTTGCGTGCTGCTGTTGTTGTTGTTGTTGTTGGTGGTGGTGATGATGGTATCGTCTGAGAACGACGATGGTAGCGAGAAGCACGAGAACACTTTCGACGATGACGCCGATGAGCAGTTTGAGTGTGCTGGGCACGCTGTCCAGTCCTGGCGGCATCACGCTGGTGAAATAACTGTGTCAAAAAATCAGTATAAAAAAAAATCAACAGTCGTTACAGAGTCATGAATTATCATAGTAAAATGTTCAAAGCCCATGCAAGAAATGGCAACATAACTTCTGAAATCTTCAGATCACCAGGAACCGCTTTAATAATAATAATAATGAATATTTATTTGCGCTTATTCTCTGTGGGGTGGGTGGGTGTTTGGATGTTTAACGTCCTTTTCCACCACATACGGGTGATATCAAAGACGGGGCAACGATGAAAAAGCCAGCACAAATATCTGGCCCCAGCCGGGATAATTATTCTCTGTGAGCTCTAAGCGCTTACAGAGGTAAAATAACGAAAAAACTGCTAGAAAGATAAAAAGCACTAAAATAGCTAAAAGAACGCACACACACACACACACACACACACACACACACACACACACACACACACACACACACAGTGTCTGTTATTCACTCATCATTGTTAAAAACAGGTGTGTCTTAACGGACGTTTCAAAAGCTGAGGACTGAGTCTGTGTGTCTGATGTTTTGTGGAAGTGTGTTCCAAAGGGTTGGTCCTCGGTACAGAAGCGATCGCTCTCCATATGACTTCGTTCTGACATTTGGAACACGGAGGATGCGAGAGCGCTAAGCCACTATTATGCAACCTGCAGCGGTATCGGGCTTACTGGCGCTTAATCGTGGTTTGAAGTGGCTCCTACTGGTGTGCAGTGGCTTGTTCTTTTTAACCAGTCTTAACATACAGTGGGCAGGGGGGGGGGGGGCTTGGGCTCTTTTTTATTTTTATTATTTTTTTTTTAAATTTTTTTTTTTTTTTACTACTTTATCATCCCTTTCGGGAAATTTGGGCTGCCTCCCCCGGGGGAAGCGCGTCGCCGCGTTGCAGCGCCACCCAATACCTATCCTATATTTTTTTTTTTAAATTTTGCTGGGGGAGGAAAGCCGGATAACCCGGAGAGACACCCCCCCCCCCCCCCCCCCCCGATGAGCATCCCGGCAGCCAGGGAAAAAACCGGAATCACGTATCACAGGCTCGGCCTGGGCTCGAACCCACGCTTCATCGCTATGACATTGGTGACGGCCGTTCAGTAGCGCAGCTAACTAAAGAGTTAACAAGTCGTTGTGGATATCGTAGAATATTAAAATTAATGGTCACGACGACAATGAAAAAGAATTAACTATTTAAGCTTTGCTCAGCGGGAAAACGCGAAAACCCAAACCAAAGTCAATTCAGAGAATTCACATTATTGTGACCCGTTCTCACAAAAGGGACCATAAGTCGAAAATTACCAATTTTGAGATGTGTGCATCACTGCAATCTACTGGTTATGCAGTTTAATTCAATATAAGAATGAAAGCTGTACTACTAAAGTTAACAGATATATCAGCAGTTGAAGTTGGTTACTCACAAGGCGGCCATACTGACCCCCGGCACTCTTTTCACCTGTAGCGGCGTTCGGCTTAGCGCGACTTATGGTCCCTTTCGCGAGAACCGGTCACATATTATATGCTCGTGAGTGATGGATAAGTAATGTGAAACTGGTGTCCTGGTGGACGAGGGGGGGGGGGGGGGGGGGGGGGGGGGAGGAGGGCGAGGGGCGGGAGGAGGAGGAAAGGAGGACTTGAGGATGAAGCAGTTTACCATTTATTATTTTTTTTTACGCGAAGATGGCTTTTGTTTTGTCGGACTGGTAGGATAAGGCTTCACTCTTCTGATTGTTTTAATTGGTTGTTAGCTCCTTACCACTGCTATCTTTTAAGGTTTTATCTGGCTCATTTCAATCTGTCCTTTTGTTGTGGGTTTTATCACTGGTACTTGTTCTCGGTTTTTAATCTTGGTCTCTGACTGCCCTTTATGTTTTTTCTACTCAGTTTTGTGTGTGTGTGTGTGTGTGTGTGTGTGTGTGTGTGTGTGTGTGTGTGTGTGTGTGTGTGTGTGTGTGTGTGTGTGTGCTCTTTTACTTTTATAGTTGTTCTTACGTAGTGTACACTGAGTGAATTTTTTTTTAGTTCGGTTTTAGATTGTAAGGCGCCTAGAGCTCGTTCCCCGGGGATAGGCGCCCTATTATTAGATTATAGATTCACCAGAGCAGTGTCTGACACCTACCTGACAAAGACCGAAGTGGAGACAAAGATAGTGACGAGGAAGGAGACCTTCTCCCCGGACTGGAGCGGCACGAGGAAGACCAGCGTGTTCATGTAGGACGTCAGAACCATGGGCAGCACCAGGCACACCGTGTAGAACGTCGTCTTGCGCCGGAACGTCATGAAGACGACCGCGGTGTCTCTGTTGTACTGTCCAATGTGGTGAACTGCAGACGTAGTGGTACAACTGAGCGTGGATTCATGTGCAGTGTTTATTTGAAGGGCCGTGTTTGGAGAGTGTGCTAGTCTGTAGGGATTTTTGTTGTCACGCAAAAAGCGTGATTTTCGTGATTTTTGTGGGGGAGCCGGGGTGGCCGAATGGTAGAGCTTTGGACTTCTAATGCTCGGGTCGTGAGTTCGTATCCCGACTGGGGCCAAATATTTGTTCTGGCTTTCTCATCGTTGCCCCGTCTTTGATATCACCCGTATGTGGTGGAAAAAAGGACGTTAAACCCCCCACCCCCCACCCTCGTGATTTTTGTATTTTGTAGGGCAAGGTGCGTGCCAGGGTGGTGGGGGTGGGGGGTGGGGGTGGTGGGGGGGCTTCAAGAGTAGGTAAGCTGCCAATGAAGCTGGGACTTTTTGCGCACAAGAGAGGCAAATATGACGCAAGAGGATTATTGTGAAGCGGCGTTCTGGCATAAAGAGAAAGTAGATTAAGATTACTCCACTGAGGCCTGAGTGGTAAGGAGGCATTCCAATTTTGTAAAACTCCTGTCAGGTGCCCTTGAAATGTCTGTACATGGTAACTGTTGTTTCGAGACTGACGCATTTTTATGACTTTGATGCCTGAGGCTAATAGGGAAATTATGGGCATTTTGAGGCTTCGTGCATTATTCATAATTCATAATTCGTGCATTTGTATACTTTGACCTGTAGTGCTCACAGCCAGGAGGTCCCACTCGCCACTGAATGAAAGTTCCTGGGCTACGTCTTCGGCTCTATGGTCGTTGGAGATCGTCCAGCTGATGAATGTTGAACTTGAGCCAAGCACAATCGGGCAGGTCTGCTCGTCATAAGGGTAGGAGGTGAGGTCCATGTTGCAGATGGTCTCCGTAATGAAATAGACCGTGACCTGGAACCAGCCGTCTTTGGTGATCACCACGTCTTTTTCCAGTCGTAAGACATCGCTTAGCTCAAGAGCGTTGAAAACCCAGACGTTGGGCATCCACACGAAATCTGTTGGCATGTCAAGTGAGTGAATCCCGCCGAAGTCAGAGGCGTTCCAGGCGACTGCTTTGTCCTGCCAGGAAAGCAGCAGGAAGGTAGCCGTCTTCACGGTCTGTTGAACATCATCCACGCCCAACACAGCCATGACAGAGATCGCGGCATTTACTGTCATCTGGATGTGGCCAATCAAAATCGAACATTTATTTCTTATTGAATAAAATAGTAGAATATCCAACAATACCTTGATCGTGACAGCCAATTCAGCCAATGCCATGAAAACAGAGCCACTTTTTATTCAGTTTGTGGGAAACCAGAGTTCGAATCCCGGTTGTGAGCCAGAATTTTCCATGTCTTTGGTATCACTCTGATGTGGTGGAGAAGGACGTGAAACACAGAAGCAGCGTGCAAAAACGTGCAGTTTAGGTTGGTGACACGCTGTGTAATTTCAGTTTTTTCCCTTTCATTAGTATTTGTGTTGTTAATATTGTTTGCAAGGAATACCGTACTTGGTAAATCTATACATGTACATGTACTGTTCCTTCATGAGTGCAGTGTGAACATGTTTGTGACAATTGTGACACAGGTGGCTGTAATGTATATATATGTCTGTCTATCTTTTTTTCCACGAGGGTCGGATAATAAACTTGACTTGACTTGATCGGTGCTTGGTGATACGCTGTCAAGCTTTCAGGATCCGTAGCCGATGCCATCGTCACAAGGCCAAATCTTTTATCATTGCAGTTTAGTAGTTGATAATACAGACTTCAACATAAGTCAAGGACCACCTTGACAGACAGGTCTAATTTTTAAGAATTCACAAAAAATAGAGATCAAGGAATCTTTCAAAATTTTTGGCTGTGAAAGTGTTAAAGGGTTAACAATGCATCCTGCAAAGCTTGCTGAAGCTGAAAAACCACCATGTGCTGCACGGACATCTTCCAGGAATTTTAGCCAAATTTGCAAGTGGTCCTTGACTTATGTTGAGGTGTGTAGTGAACCTGTGGCGACAGGACAACAAACTTGTACTCACCGTAGCTTCTCCAGTTACGTTAATCGTAACGGGAGGCACTCTGTCTTTCACGACGGGAAGTTCCCGGATGTAACTTATCAGTTGCGCCATAGCGGCCCTTCCACTATCCTCCGTCCGCTCTGCCGACGCACCAGACATCAACAACACGGACGAGACAAATGCGAACCGAAGTAGACTTCCCTGGGTATTCTTCATATAACCCATTTTCATGTCTGAGAAAACAAGTGAAACCGAATCTGCATTGCCACGAGTACACAGAGAATACAGATCACAGCCTGTGACTGACTGACTGCTTATTCAAGTTTCCTTACCCCTACAGCTCCTAAATCGTCTGAGCATGCGTCTTATGGGTTTTCAGTTCTATGCTTCGTTAAACGTCCGCCATTTTTGTTTATAGCTATTAAAGTCTCGACTCAAACGAGGTTTTGAAGTCCACGATCGCGTCACGGCAGCTCTAGACTACACGACAGTTACCATTTGAGAGGTTTTGGTTATGAGCTGTTACAGTTTTCTGTCACTGCTTGAAGAGAGATGTATACTTACTTAAAAGTACTATTGCAACCATTACTAGTTAAAAAAAAAAAAAATAGACACACTCCTCTTGTGACTGCCTGTGCGCTCGAATTAGTCTATCATAGAGAATAGTGGACCTCCGAATACAATACACTGACGTACTTAGGCTCGTCACCCCCTAATGGGGTATAGGCCGCCTACAACAGTCCGCCAGAGTCCTCTGTCCTGGGCCATTGTCTCTAGTTGTCTCCAGGTGTATCCCATCTTCCTGGTGTCTGCCTCGAGATCACGTCGTCGGGTGTTCCTCGGCCGTTCTCTCTTTCGCTTACCCTGGGGGTTCCATGTTAGGGCCTGCCTGGTGGTGTTGGACGCTGGCTTCCTAAGTGTGTGACCAAGCCACCCCCATCTTCTTTTCCGGATCTCGTCTTCGGCTGGCAGCTGGTGTGTCCTCTGCCACAGGTCTATGGTGCTGATGGTGTCTGGCCAGCAGATCTGGAGGATTCTTCTAAGGCAGCTGTTGATGATGAAGGTCTGCACTTTCCTGATGGTGGTCTTTGATGGTCGTGCAAACGATAAAAATTTAGCTACGAGGTCGAGTGTGGTAATCACGCTGTCACGGCGGTATTGCGCTTTGATTTCAATCAGCCGAACGCAAGCGTGTCGGTGCGTGTATTTGTTCATGTGCATTAGTGGTGTGATGTTACCAAAACAGCCCAGAACGATCTGTGAGACTTAAAATCAGAGCCGTTAAATCATAATAATATTTAAATAAATAGTGGAATTATCCGCCCATTTTGTGGACGGTACCGTGCCTTGTGGACCTTTTGTCCCTACCGTTATTTCGTTAAACTCCCAAACAACCACCACCACCACCCCTACCATTATTTAAAATCATCCTGTTAGCAGAGTAGGAAGCAGTGTTGACAGAGCTTTTAGCTGTGATGCAGTATAAATATGGCTGCCTTAACGATGGCACAGTATGGCAGGGCATTGTGTCGTGGACATTGAAAACAGACGATAGTTAATCTCCCCAGTGAATCAGCTATCAAACCCGTCGTTCCATTTGTGCTGAACAAAACATACACGCTCTCTCTGTGTCTCTCTGTCTGCCTCTGTCTGTCTGTCTGTCTGTCTCTCTCTCTCACAGAGAGAGAGAGAGAGAGAGAGAGAGAGAGAGAGAGAGAGACACACACGTACGTGTGTGTGTGTGTGTGTGTGTGTGTGTGTGTGTGTGTGTGTGTGTTATTAAGCCTTGTCCGTAACTAGTGATACCATGTACTTGGACATGGAATCAGTTTACCAGATGGAGATTATGTAGGAAAACAAAGTCCGAAGACATAGTCTCATCTAAAGTTCTCACATATACATTTAAGTGAACTGATTGTACGTATTCATCGCATCTAAGACACGGCTATGGTCCAAAAATGGTTTCTTCAAACGCCAGCACATCCTTTAAAAAACAAAACAAAATAAAACAAAACAACTTCCCCCCTTTTTGTTCTACATCAACCCCGCAGTCATCAATTTCATATCATGCCTTATTCTCAAGCTGTTTCCTGCGACAAGAGCGAAACATACAGGAGTGTCCCAAGGAAGGTCGTGTTGCCGATGAACGCCAGAACGAAAAACACGAGGTCAAGGCTCTCAGCACTGAACTTGGGAAATGTTCTCCTCAAGTCTGCGGTGGTGGTGGTGGAGGACGAAACAGCAAGGCAGGAGGAACAGCGGTGCAAACAGCCGTCTTTTTCCTCTTTTTGGTACTTTCTGAGGACAACGATGGTGGCGAGAAGGACGAGGAGACTTTCAACGATGACGCCGATGAGAAGCTTGAGAGTGTTGGGCACGCTGTCCAGTCCTCGCGGCATCACGGCGGTGAAGTAACTGGAGGTGAAGTTAGGATATACAATGAAGCTAAAATATGACGTAGGATGTATATAACTGTAAGATAACTAGCCTACTGTCATCAGGAAAGGTTCACGGATCTTATAGGGTTTTTTTTCGTAACCTTTTGACGTAGATAAAACTAGGAAGAAGAGGAAAAGAAACTCTCCAAAAGCGCCCCAACTCAATTCCAAACTCCTCAGTACAAACCATAAACAACAACAACAACAACAACAACAACAACAACAACAACAAACCCAACCCAAAACAACGCCCCACCCCAACAACAACAACAACAACAACAACAAAAACCAAAAACAAACAAAAAACAACAACAACAAAACAAACAAACAAACACAAACAACAAACTAACAACAACAACAACAACAACAACACAATAAAACAAAAACAAAACAAAACTCATAAACAACAGAACATCACCACCACCACCCCACCCCCAATAAAAAAACAACCAACCCCCCCCAAAAACCCACCCCAAAACATCAAAACCCCCAAACAATCAAACAACAACAACAACAACAACAACAAACCAAGACGAAAAGAAACGAAGCGAAACAAACGGAAACAAACCCACCATAACCGACCTGATAAACACCGAAGTGGAGACAAAGATGGTGACGAGGAAGGAGACCTTCTCCCCGGACTGGAGCGGCACGAGGAAGACCAGCGTGTTCATGTAGGACGTCAGAACCATGGGCAGCACCAGGCACACCGTGTAGAACGTCGTCTTGCGCCTCACGTGTACCCAGATCTTCAGGGAGAGCTGCTGATCCCCGGGCAAGTGTACGGCGTCCGCAGCAGTGCTGACAATGTCCCAATCACCCACCATACCAAGCGAGTCAGCAAGACCTCTTGCTTCGCTGAGCTGGACGCCCCAGCCGAGGTCGTCCACGATGGAGACGATGGAAATGGGGCACACCTGCTCATCGTACGGATAGTGGGTGAGGTTAAAGGAGCAGAGTGTCTCCAGGTACACAGGCAAGTGAAGCGTTATGTTCCCGTCGTAGCTAACAACAAGGTCGGCCACATCCTCACCTATATCGCGCTGATCCGGGGAGTTGCCCACTCGCAGGGTGGGCGTCCACATGGAGACCGCCGGTACGAGGACTTGCATAACGTCGTGGTGGTCCGATGCGTTCCAGGCGAGTGATTTGTCCTGCCACTGAAGCCTCAAGTACACGCCGGTCGTTACGGTCTGTCGCGCGTCGTCCACGCCGTGGACCGCCAAGACGGACACGATAGCGTCGACACTCACCTGCGAACGACAGCAGAAAGAAATGTACGACACCGTTTTTTATGTTGTTTCCATAGTAATGGAAACAACATAATAGGACGGGCTAAAATTTCCACGTTCATAGGCAAGCATCTGTGGTACAAACGCACGTCACTGCCGATCTCCCGCAGAGACGATTATGCAAGTGTAACTCTGACAATGACGTAAGAAAACCTGCGTCATCGATGCTGGCATGTATGCTGTTCCGAACGCGCTTCTTCTCCTCACTGAGTGCCGTCTGTATGGATGTGTGTGTGTGTGTGTGTGTGTGTGTGTGTGTGTGTGTGTGTGTGTGTGAATTGTGTCCGGGCCCGTTTCTTCGAAAATACTCAACCGAATGGCTTCAAATTTGGGGTATCCAAATTTATCAAAATGTTACATTAGACGATTCAAGCGTGTGATGATTGCTTAAGTGATTTGGGAGTTATCGCCCTTTTGAGACAAGTTGGTTGTCTTTCGTGTACAGGCGTAATATTTATTTAAATCACTCAATTTTTTGGCAGTAGATAGCTTGAATACGGACTCTGAATTGACTCACTACTAGAAAATGGTCGCTCTTATAGTTTTCATGTAAACCGAGCCTGAGTTGACATTGCATGTGAACCCAGTTCAGATGCCTATTTCTCCGAAAATACTGAACCGATCGATTTCAAATTTGGGGTTTCTAAATGAATCAAGATTGTTGAATAGAAGGCCCGATCCAGGTACGATTGCACACATGATTTGCGAGTTATCGCCCTTTTCAGAATAAGTGGCTTTCTGGCGTTTAAAGGCGTAATATTTACCTAAACCACTCCATTTTTTGGACATAGATAGCATGAATACGGACTCTCAACTAAGTGAATTTTGGAGGTTGTCGCTTTTATACTTTTGGCGTAAGCCGTACCTGATGAAAGTGCTGGTGAACACACTTTAGATCTCAAAATCGCTCCTACTATACATAGATAATGAGCCTGGGGTGCCATAAAAAATATACAAAAAAATTAGAAAAATTCACTGCAGCCGTTATCGTCAGTTGACTCGAAAATTTGTACTCACAGCACATTTCCTCTGCAAGCCACACGCCTCACAAACATCGAAGAAGAGACGCACGCGCACTGACGTAAAGTAAGTGCGTCATGTTTGATTGACGTGATGCTGTTTTTTCTTGGGGGTGTCTCGCCACTTTCTTTCGGAATTCCTCTGTTTGGAGACGTGGTGTATTTTACTTATGCTATGTCGCCATCATCGTGCACTCGCAGAGATGATACGGGATACAACAGACTACAACTCCAATACTTTATGAACAGAATATGCGCGGAGAACAAATTCATGAAAGAAGAAGAATCCAGAACGCTGTGCAGGGGGGCTGCTTACGTCAGATCTAGAACATTCCTCAACTTACTGGAAGGCTCGAAATCTCTCCAAGGTGACGTAATCTACTGACGTTACTGCACCAGCATGTTCTGGGATGGTCTAGAAATTATTTTGCATCGAAATGCAGTATCTTTTCGCAAGAGTCTCTACAACTTGACATGTGGAAAGCGGGAATTTCAGTGGGTTTCGTTTTTGCCACTGACTCACACTCAGAAGCATAATGCAAAGATCTTGGAAACATAAAGATAGTTCACTTACCTCCCTTTGAGGGACAACGCGTAAGAGTTGTCTGCGCGCATTAGCGCGCATCCCGCAGATCTACGCAGTTGTTTGACCCAACCCTACACTAGCCCCCGTAAAACATTTTAAGAAAATAAACAAAAACGAAGATGTCAGCGACTGCCAGGTGGTCTCCCCCCATATATTTCGCATGTGTTTTAGGCCTATGGAAAACATAAGTACTCTCAAAGTTCCGGAGGACGAAAGAAAGATCTAGTTTGGCTTTCACTGCTGTACGTAGGCTACGCAGTGCATTTCGTTCGATGTGTTCAAGTAAAACTAGTACGGAACACAGAAAGATCGAATGTGCGAGAGATCCAAAGATGGACGCATCCGCTGAATACTTCCTGCTAACTCAGCATTAATCATATCTGCGACCGACGATCCAGCAGATTCTATGTTGTGATATGGTTTTACAATGGTTAGAACGAAGTTCAGCCGGATGATTTTGTTCTCTCTGTGTGTGTGTGTGTGTGTGTGTGTGTGTGTGTTCTGAATTTAGATGCAGGTAGACGCTAGCACAATTTAAGTCACCGTGATTTGTAAAGTTGTCAGGGAAAAAAATTACGCTGTATCTGCGTCAGCCGCGTGTGTTTACTGTTAGTTTACACTGCATGCACACGTACCACTTGAGGTCTTTTTTTTTTTTCTTTTTTTTTTTTGGACAAGAAAGCGAAAAAAAAAAATGTTTGTTTTTCAACAGGAATACCAAAAGAAGTATTTCCCCGTTTATATTTGTCTGTATTTGAACAATTCGGCGTAGAACACAATTGCATGCTTTTGTGATCGCTTTCCACTTTCCGCCATGCTGTCACTATAGGGGCCAGATCTAGGATGCGCGCTAATGCGGGCAGACAACTCTTCGCGTTGTCCCGCTATATGTCTCTCTTACGACACTCTCTGGAGCACAGAGTCTTTCAGTGGAAAGTACCTCTGTGCACAGTGGGGAAATGGCGCTCACTGCGCTACCGTGACGGGCCTAAATTGTCTCGGTGCTCTCAAACACAAGGTCGCGCACTATGTCATCCTTGACCAGCTTTGAACCCAGAGGGATCCTCAGTGGCGCAAGTGATTAGCAGGCTGTCTTCAGAGTGAAAGTAGGCGTGTTTCTGAATCAGAGACATACATAACCTGTCTCTGTCTGAATGGACAGATCTATTATTACATTCAGTCCTAGAGCACGGGTGTGTATGCTTTTGTAATCGTCTCTTATTCCACCACAAGGCAGGTACGTGATCGTCTGCACCGTGCAATAATACTTGCCTGTAGAGTGCAACACCCTTGCCTGTCAGAGTGCAACCCCCTTGCCGTTTACTCACATCCTGTTGGATCAGTCTACCACGTAAACAGTGCCATCAAAGCGCAACAATAATTGTCCGCTGGCAAAGATTTTGCCCAAACGAAAAGTGGTCGGATATTCAAGACTTCGTTTCAAATCGAATCATATGACACACAAGTCTCTGCTTTTCTAAAAAAAAAATTCGCCATTTTTAAAAATGGCGCTGGGTGTAAGCAGTCACATTTTCACGCCCCGCCGAAAAGGGACTGCACTCTGGAGTCTACTCTTACGAGGGCAGGAGTGACGCGTCTTTCTGATTCCAAGGTCTTTGCATAATGTGTGTGTGTGTGTGTGTGTGTGTAGGGGGAGGGGGGGTGCGTGCGTGCGCGCGCAAGCGCGCGTCTAAGGCGAGAGAGAGAGAGAGAGGGTCTCTTCTCCGATACCAGTAAGCAATCGTCTGTCAGTCAGGTCTGCGGGAAGTAACTCTGTCAAAGGGGAACGACTTTATTACAAGAATTCATTCACCCATGTAGAACCTCGCATACGCCAACAAGTTGTGACGTCAACCAGCTAGGCGAGCTCACACGACCTCATGTGTTTGGGTTTTTTGCAAGTGCATAGAGGCACGATAAGGGTTTTCAGTACTTTCTTTATGTCAGCATGCTTGATGTCAGAGAGCTTGCGTTCCGGCGTGTGCGCGCGGGCTGCATACATGACACAACGACTACGACTGTGACTACAGCAGGTCATTGAATGGAAACAACATATTGGGCTGGTGGCCATCTTGTTTATGTTGTTTCCATAGTAATGGAAACAACATAATAGGACGGGCTAAAATTTCCACGTTCATAGGCAAGCATCTGTGGTACAAACGCACGTCACTGCCGATCTCCCGCAGAGACGATTATGCAAGTGTAACTCTGACAATGACGTAAGAAAACCTGCGTCATCGATGCTGGCATGTATGCTGTTCCGAACGCGTTTCTTCTCCTCACTGAGTGCCGTCTGTATGGATGTGTGTGTGTGTGTGTGTGTGTGTGAATTGTGTCCGGGCCCGTTTCTTCGAAGATACTTAACCGAATGGCTTCAAATTTGGGGTATCCAAATTTATCAAAATGTTACATTAGACGATTCAAGCGTGTGATGATTGCTTAAGTGATTTGGGAGTTATCGCCCTTTTGAGACAAGTTGGTTGTCTTTCGTGTACAGGCGTAATATTTATTTAAATCACTCAATTTTTTGGCAGTAGATAGCTTGAATACGGACTCTGAACAGAGTCACTACTAGAAAATGGTCGCTCTTATAGTTTTCATGTAAACCGAGCCTGAGTTGATATTGCATGTGAACCCAGTTCAGATGCCTATTTCTCCGAAAATACTGAACCGATCGATTTCAAATTTGGGGTTTCTAAATGAATCAAGATTGTTGAATAGAAGGCCCGATCCAGGTACGATTGCACACATGATTTGCGAGTTATCGCCCTTTTAAAAAAAATGGCTTTCTGGCGTTTAAAGGCGTAATATTTACCTAAACCACTCCATTTTTTGGACATAGATAGCATGAATACGGACTCTCAACTGAGTGAATTTTGGAGGTTGTCGCTTTTATACTTTTGGCGTAAGCCGTACCTGATGAAAGTGCTGGTGAACACACTTTAGATCTCAAAATCGCTCCTACTATACATAGATAATGAGCCTGGGGTGCCATAAAAAATATACAAAAAAATTAGAAAAATTCACTGCAGCCGTTGTCGTCAGTTGACTCGAAAATTTGTACTCGAAGCACATTTCCTTTACACAAGCCACACGCCTCACAAACATCGCAGAAAAGGCACACGCGCACTGACGCAAAACTGTATCAGCGTCAGTTTGCCGACGGTCATGTTTGATGACGTGGGGGTGTGTCGTCACTTTTCGGAAGTTCTCTATTTGTAGACGGGGAAAGTGGGAGTTTCATTGATGTAGTGAGCTTTGTTTTTCCCACTGACTCTCACTCAATAGCATAGTAGAGTGAGAGAACACCACATAGGTCTCAATGGAGCACATGCACAAACGCGGCCTCGCGCAAGTCTGCGTGCGTGCGTGCGTGCGTGCGCGCGTATGTCTGTGTGTGTCTGTGTGCGCGCGCGCGCAGCAGACATAACACATAGTGAAAAAACGTTCGCCGCGCAGGACTTGTCTGTTTAAACACATTGAGCCGGTATAAATTCGATCTTTACACTGCGCAGCAGCAACACTTCAATTTTCATGGGGCTGCTTTCATTGCAAGAATTGTATCCGAGTCAAAGTTATTACGTCAAATGTATTATGCGTCATCCCAATGAGGAAAACGTCATAGATTTCAAAGAAAACAACTTGACGTCTCTCTTCCAAAACCAAGATTGGTCTGACAAGTCCGGTCAGTTGTTTCCATTCAGAGAGAGAGAGAGAGAGAGAGAGAGAGAGTGTAGTGTGTGTGTGTGTGTGTGTGTGTGTGTGTGTGTGTGTGTGTGTGTGTGTGTGTGTGTGTCCTCCCGAATACATGGCATTACAAAAGAACGACCGTGACGACAGCAGGTGATTAAATGGAAACAACATATTGGGCTGGTCAGTGGCCATCTTGTTTTTTATTTTTAGAAACGACCAAGCAAATTAATCGACTAACACCTTTAACATATCAAACGGTGAATGGGAGAAATGAAATGAACTGTGTAGATGGCATGAGGTGTTATTAAATATTGTTGCCTTCCCCGGCCTTCGGACAAAAGGATGGTGGTGGAAAATAAAATAAAATAAAAGAAAAGAAAAGGGCACCAAACCCTCCAAACAAACAAACAAACAAACAAACAAACAAACAAACAAACAACAACAAAGAGTTCGTGTCGTGCTGACAATTAAAGAAACGAAACTGACCTTCTGTCTCCCAGATTTGTCAATCACGATTGGCTCCACCTTCTCACGCACAGCTGGCAGTGCCCGGATGCGGCTCTTGATTTTTCCGATCGCTGTTCTTTTCTCCTCCGCCAAGATGTATCTAGCCTCAGCCTCAGCCTCAGCCCCAGCCCCGGCCTCAGCCTCATCAGTCACAACCTCATCATCGGTATCACGTGCCATGAGGCGCTGGGCGGACAGTTCACTTACAAAGGCGGTGTCTATCATCACAGCAGCGAAAAGAACCACTGGCCAAAACGGCGAAAGCTTATGCTTGCCACGCTGCAGGCCGATTCTGTACGCCATTGATGCTCACCAGTTCTCCACGCTAATGCCCACGAAGTCGCAAAGGTCTGTAGAAGATGCTCGGGAGTTTGTCCACGAGCTACTACGATTCAAAAGTTTCGACAAACACTAACTCTTACCCGAAGCCGTATGTTTGAAAGACGAAAAATGAACACGTTTTTACATTATAGGACCGCGTTAGTTGAGGGTGGGTATGTGGGTGGGTGTTTGGGGGTTTAACGTCCTTTTCCACCACATAGGGTGATATCAAAGACGGGGCAACGATATGAAAAGCCAGCACAAATATTTGGCCCCAGCCGGGATCGAACTCACGACCCGAGCATTAGAAGTCCAACGCTCTACCATTCGACCACCCCGGCTCCCCCCGCGTTAGTTGAAGTCGGCGTTTGTTTGTTTGTTGATAAACGACTCCTTTATTTCGAACACGTACACCGAACTCCAAGGACGTTTTTCTGTGTCATTTACATTGGAAAATGGCGAAAGAAAAACCGTGCTCTGCGGACATTGACATGCTAGTCACAGCTAACCTAACCACAGCTACCTTTCTAAAAAACGTCAGTCGCACTTTGTTGGTCACAGAATATTGACTGGTGTAACGGCTTCGTTTGCAGAGCCATTCCGGTGAATGCGAGAACGAATTCACGTGCCAGCACGATCAAACACCAACTGAACATTGAAATGTGATCCTTAATGCAGTTGGTGGACAAGTCAAATTGGTGTTTTAATGTAGTGAATCCGGGCATTGCGTGCGTGTGTGCTGGAAATGATGTACACTGGTTACAGATCCACGTATAGAGAGTGAGATACGTAAAATACGAGTATTGTTTTGTTTTTGTTTTCGTTTTTTCACTATTTATTTTATTATCCCTTTCTGGAAATTCGGGCTGCATCCCCCGAGGGAAGTGATTCGCCGCGGTGCAGCGCGACCCAATGCCCATCCTATTTTTCAATTTCGCTAGAGGGGGGAAGCGAATTACGCAGAGAGAAAGCCCCGATTGGCAGCCCGGTAGCCAGGAAAAACCGGTATCACATAATTATCACAAGCTCGACCTGGGCTTCATCACCGTGACAGCGGTGACGGCCGTTTAGTAGCGCAGCGGCTAAGTCCGACGTGCTACCTACGAGACCACCACTTACCCCGACAATAGAGTGTCTGTCTTTGGAACGGAAAACGTTCGAGGTCAACGTGAGGGCAACGTTAATTCCTGCATGCACGTTTTTTGTTTTTGTTTTTGCCATTTTGCACTTAAAAGCTCCTAACAGTTCAGGGAAAGAGATGGAGCCGATGCAAGTTATCATAGCGCATCCGGACATCACACACAAGCACACAAACACAGTTATTCGGTTGCACCCAACTGCTTGTTGGCGTAGTCAAGGCGTTAATCAGCAGTGCATCCCTTTGTTTTGACGACCTACACGAGGGTGAACCACGCCACTTGAAAGTGTACGCGGAAAAAGGGATTTACAAAAAGGCATCTATCATTGGGAAAAGCGACTTTTCTGCAGAAAACTCTGAAAAAAGTCACTTTTCTGCAGAAAAAATCTAGTTTTTTTTTGCAGGAAAAAAAACTGCAATCCTTCTTTTCCGCAGGAAAAACAAGGTCGTGTCATTTTCCGGCAGAAAATTTATTTAAAATAGCATTGAAATAACTGGTTTTCTGCATAATAATGGCGCAACTTTGTTGTTTTGCAAAAAACCGGAAATGACAATAAAGTTTTTTTTCCTGCAGACAAATCGATATTTCTGCAGAAACCCCTTTCTTATCCTGGAAAAAAACCTGCTATTTTGTCATTTCTTGGCAGTGGTGTCTGCAGAAAAGTCGTTTTTCTCCATGCGGAAAAGTTGTTTTTCTTGATGCAGAAAAGTCACTGTTATTTTGTCATTTCTGTGTCGAATTTTTTTTTCTGCAGAAAAAAACCAATTTGTTTTCTGCAGATAACAGGACACACGGCTATTTTGGCAGCTTTCGCCAGTGGCAGATGCCTTCTACTCGTAAATCCCGTTCTCCTCATACACCTTCAAGAAACATGGTTCACCCCCGTGACCTGGCTGCGAAGCTTTCAGCATGTCAAGTGCATTAAAAGCCCAAGACCACGGTAAACATTCGCGTTTGACTGTCCCAAAGTCACCCCGGTCAACAGATACATCTTGTTCATACATGTAAACCAGATATAAAGACTTGTCTCTCTAGTTTGTTTAACAAAGCGCGTACAAAGCTCGCAGCCATTAGCGCGTCTTGCCTGATCTGTCCCCCCCCCTCCCCCCACTTCGTTGTAATCACGCGACGCCAATGAATCCTAAAACTGCCTGCGTGCATTAGAAAAGAAGATTTAAAGGATGTCGTTGATCGCTGATTAAAAGGATTTCGCTAGATTACTAAGCCAATCAGAACACGTGTTACATGGAAGTGGTCGTCTATGCACGGAGAGCACGAATGTGACATCTGTTTTTAAAAAAAATGAAACTATTGTGGCTGGGAAGCAGCGTATTGGTGGCATGTGTTTGACAACGAAAACCACACACGACTGAATAGCTGTGGAACGCAGATGTGAAGGGTACACTCCAGCAAAAGTACAGCAACGTGCCCCTTATTTGTAATGAAACATCGCAACAACGCGAAATTACCGCCTGAATAATGCAACGACAACTTCTGGTGCCGAACGGAATACGAAGGAGTTACTTGCTCCTGATCGTGGTGTTCGTGTCGTGGAAAGTGACAGAGAGCGCAGAAAATGACCAGGGGTCCCCGTTGGCTCGGCTGATGAGTCACATCCGGACGATTCCAGTCGTCAAGGACAAGGTACCGCCAGTTGTGGCCGACAGTACGGGAAAGCAAAGCGTAAGTAGCATAGTCTTTGTCTCTGTTTCAAGGCTTTTGCGCTTTTATATTCCTTTGTGCATCTACAGTTCAGCTGTTGAGTCTTCTATACTCACTGTTGGATTTTTACAACTGTTGGATTTTTACAACAACAACAACAACACACACACGCACACAAAACAGCAACAACAACAGCAATAACAACAACAACGAAAGCAGCAGCAGCAGCAGCAGCAGCAGCAGCAGCAGCAGCAACAAAACACACAAAAACACACAAACAAACTATTCATCTGCTCATCCACCCAACCATTATCTTTTTTTCCAAACCAGGTGCATGCAAGTGCCTCCCTCTCTGTGGCCAGCGTTATAAGCGTGGATGATGTTCAGCAGACCGTGACGACAGTGAACTACTTCAGGCTCTACTGGCAGGACAAGTCCCTGGCCTGGAACGAGTCCGACTACGATGGGATCCAGTTTCTGGAACTCCCAGTCAACTCGATCTGGACTCCCTCCGTGAACGTCATCAACTCCATGGACAACACCGAGGCTTTTGGGTTGTCCAGTGACGTTGTGATCAGCAGTGATGGGAGCCTGCATGTCAGGTCGTATTTCATCACCGAGACGTTCTGCGGTATGGATCTCTCACGCTATCCCTTTGACGAGCAGAACTGTCCGATGGTGTTACTGTCCTTCTCCAAGTTTCTCAACCTTGTGATCAGCGACGATGCCACGGGCAAAGCTGTGGCGGCCATGTTTTCGGTCAGTGCCGAGTGGGATCTGCTGTCTACCTCAGCAGTACCGTTCTACCTGGAGGAGTACAACGTAAACGGGACCGTGGTCATGATAAAGTTCCGGCGCAAGACGACGTTCTACACGGTGTGCCTGGTGCTGCCCATGGCTCTAACGTCCTACATGAACACGCTGGTCTTCCTCGTGCCGCTCCAGTCCGGGGAGAAGGTCTCCTTCCTCGTCTCCATCTTTGTCTCCACTTCGGTCTATGTCAGGTTTGTGCCATTCTTGGGGAGCCGGGGTGGTCGAATGGTCGAGCGTTGGACTTCTAATGCTCGGGTCGTGAGTTCGTATTCCGGCTGGGGCCAAATATTTGTGCTGGCTTTTTCATCGTTTCCCCTTTTTGATATCACCCGATTGTGGTGGAAAAGGACGTTAAACCCCCAAACACTCACCCACCCTTGTGCCATTCTGCTGTGTAGAGCCAGTCCCAGTGATGTTGCCAGGATTTTTTTTCTTCGGCGATTTAGCCGAAACAGCCATGAAAGTTTCGGCTTTTTACAGAAAGTTTCGGCTCTCTCTGTCGAAGCAGTTTCACAAGTTTTTCGACTAGATTCCCTACTGTTACGTGCTCCCTCCACCTCCGTGACTTAAAGATGTTCTGTAGTTACGTATCCTCGCAATAAAACAAGTCTTTAGAGTAAAATAACAAAATTGAACAGAAAGTTGCGTTTTCTTGGAAATTAGTCCAGCCAGCACAGGAATCTCGCAGAAACGGACATAATCGAGCCGATTCACTCGTGAAAACTTCGGCTCGGCCAGCCGACATGACAGACAGATTAGCGGCTTTTAAAAAAAAAAAAAAAAAAAATCGGCTTTTAGCCGAGATCCGACCCCAAACGACATCCCTGCCTATCGTCCTAGTTCATCCTAGTCGGTGAACACCATGATGCGACATTCGAACCCAATCCGGTGCACACACACATAGCCGATGACCTATAATAATGATAAGAATAACTGGGTATTGTGTAGGCGTTTTACCCAATTTCATTAACTGGCTCAAAGCGTCGCGAGCTGAATCCAACACGCACGCTTACGCGAACCACACGCATTTTCTCATACACTGGACATGAACACATTACAATCACGTGGTGCGAAGGGTCAGCTCAGCAATTTCAATTTCGGAATTTAGAGTTGCATTTATTTTCAAATTTTGTGGGCTGAATATTTCCAAAGCAGAGGTGGAGGAAGCCGGAGTACCCGGAGAGAACCCCCGACGATCGGCCCGAATGAACGGTGCCACGTACGAGAAGGAAAAATTCTTTGCCCCGAGTGGGACTCGAACCTGACCTCTCGCATTGGTGACGAGGTTTCTTAACCACTAGACCTCACCCCATCGCCCGTCGTGATAGGCGCAGCAGTCAGATGACTTCTTTGTTCGAATGGGGTGCCTTTAAAGAGCAGCAACACGATTGGTTAATCGTCACGGGGGTAACGTGGTGGTTTGAAGTAGTCCGACGAGACAGCAATTGAGAAAACAAAATATATGGTTGGCAAAATCTGCAGAAATCTTCAGAAAAATTGACAATAAAATAAGTATATTTTTCTTTTGAAAATTTCCAGTTACTTTACCACCGTGATGCCGCGAGGACTGGACAGCGTGCCCGACATACTAAAACTGCTCACTGGCGTCATCATCGAAAGTTTCCTCGTCCTTCTCGGCACCATCGTCGTCATGAGACGATTCCATCAGCAACAGCAACAAACACAAGCAGAAGCTCAAGGTCAGCACTTGCCGGCGGACGGCAGAGTGTCATCAAGGGAAACAACCGCATGGGAAAGGGAAGTAACAACGAGTCCCCTTTGTTGCAAGAGGGACTGCCGTGTCCAAGCTCTGCAAGATGGTGCCTCACCAGCGGATGAGGATCAACCCCAAAAGACTCAGTTACCGGCAGAGCGAGGGGCATCCCGAAAGCTGACAGCCGAACGTCTGGATCGCATATTTTTTGTCCTTGCTTTCACGGCCAACACCATCTTCCTCTCAGTCCTGCTTCACTTTTTAGTCTCATCTGGGATCACACGCAGTAGCTTATCCTTCTAGAAAAAAATGTGAGTGTGGGTGGGTGAATGGTTCGGAGTTTAACTAACGCCCTTTTCCTCCAGGTATGGGTTGATATCAAAAGCAAAAGACCAGCACAAATATTTGGCCTAAACCGGGATTCGAACTCACGACCCGAGCATTGAAAGTCCAACGCTCTACCATTCACCTATCCCTGCTCCACTAGGAAAAATGTGAACTAAAACAAAATAGTTTCCCAAGAAAGACCTTCTCTAACACACAGTTAATGTTTTGTTTGAGCTTTAATGACATTCTTACCTATTGCACCAAAATATCACTGACATTTTGACCTGTTTGACTAAATAAAACAGGTGTGGACAGATTTTTACATGATCAAAAGAAAAGAAACCTAACAACAAAAAAAAAAAAAAAAACAACAACATTTAGACACACAAATAAAACAACAACAGCAGAGTGGTTGCAAGTGTTTTCGTGTTAGAATCTGGATTTAAAAAAAAAATTCAAATTAGAGTAAACACCGTGAATACGTTACGGCAGCTCAGTTAGGAATAAAAGAGAAACAACTCTTCTCCAAGCCGTGAAACCTTGACAAGAAAAGTAGAGAGCAAATGACAACGGAGACATGCACGTCTTGAGTGTCTGTGTGTTGATAGTTTCAAGCGGTGGGTTTGTATCAAACTCAAGGTAACGGTCATTACGCTGAACACCTGAAACACCTGCATGAAGCTGTTAAATGCCAGCTGTGTGGACAATCAAGCTGAACGAAGACTAAGTACCTGAATCGTCCATGAAATCGGTCACAGTGATAAAACTCCATCATCGTGGGCAACCAAACAATGCAGACTTTCGGAGCTGGTGTCTCCAGTATTTTAACAGTCTGATAATCTCCAACAACGATCAAATTCGTCCTGATCGATCTGTGTAATGGGGACAGCAACAAAAACACTGAACAAGCCACAGGACAAAACAGACCGACGTTTCAGGTATCGCCTTTGTCACGACAACAGGACAGAAACGGGAGACAACTGTAACAAAGAAAGGAAAACAATAACACACGTATATCTAATCCGGGACGGAAGAAAGACTTCAGGAGTGCACACCTAAGAATTCTTTTATGAAGGAAACCCCGAGTCCGCCCACTGTGGAAAAACTGACAGGAAACGAGACTCGAAGTGAAAGCATGTAAAGAATTCATACAACGACCACCGGAGACGACAGAGGAATGGAAAAGAGGTCGGCAGTGCGCAATGTTATCTTGGCTGTGTTGATTCTAATCGGGCGTCTGGCACACGGAAGGAAAGAAAAACCAGCGAACAACTGCTCAGGAATCTGCAGTGACGCCAAGGTCGGGACAGAGGCAGACGGATCCGGAAGATCTGCGATGACGAGACTGATGAGTCACATCCGGGAACTTCCCACAAGCAAAGGACACGTGGCCCCTGTGGAAGTCGACAGCCGGGGAAACGGTAAGGTGTGTACATTTAGTTTTCTCTGATTGCTCGTTTACGCATTCATTCACACACCCACACACGATCATCCACGATCTCCACAGTCAGAATTTTAAGATATCCTTCTCCCAGTTTTCCCGTTTTCATATGTCATTGTTGCAGCAGAACGACAGGCCCTCATTAAATCTCGAAACTCCCATCGGCCTACTACGTCACCTTTTACCATGTCAGTCTTTCAGCCTCTTACTCATACACTCTTAGCAAGGAAACAAAAACAAAACCAACCAGCCAACCAACCAACCAATCGACCAAACCAAACCAAGAAATGGGTGGGTGGGTGTTTAGGATTTTAACGTCCTTTTCCACCAAGTAAGGGTGATATCAAGGACGGGGCAACGAGAAAAAGGCCAGCACAAATATTTGGCTCCAGCCGGGATTCGAACTCACGACCCGAGCATTGAGAGTCTAACGCTCTACCATTCGCCTATCCCGGCTCCCCCAAACCAAACCAAACCAACAACAAAAACAAAACAACTAAGACCAAACAACTCTAAGTAAAACCAAACAACTAAAACCAAACAACTAAAAGAAAAAACAAAAATATCACTGCTCTGCTTTCATCGTTTACTATTTTCCGTGAATGTCAGGTGACACTGAACGCCTCTATCGCCGTTGTATCCGTGCTCGACGTGGACGATGCAGAGCAGACCGTGAGGACAGCCAACTACCTGCAAGTGTACTGGCAAGACAAATCACTGGCGTGGAACACTCTTGACTACAGCGGGGTTCAGTCCTTGGAAGTTCCCGTGGGCACACTCTGGATGCCTACCATCTACGTCATCAACTCCTTAGAACTGGAGAACGTTTTGAGCATGGACAGAGCCGTCGTGGTCAGCAGTGATGGTTCTGTGTACGCCAGGGCGTATTTTATCACTGATACGATCTGCAGAATGGACCTCACCTACTACCCTTTCGATGAGCAGAACTGCCCGATGGTCTTGGGTTCCTTCTCAAAGTTTGTTGCCTGGTCTGTCGACGACGATCCCAAAGCCCGCGCTGCAGCTTCTGGGTTCTCACCGGGAGCCGAGTGGGACCTGCTGAAGACTTCAGCCACGGTAACTTATGTCAACGAGTACGACGAGGAGGGCGCGCTCATCACGATGAGGTTCCGACGCAAGACGGCGTTCTACACGGTGTGCCTGGTGCTGCCCATGGCTCTGACGTCCTACATGAACACGCTGGTCTTCCTCGTGCCGCTCCAGTCCGGGGAGAAGGTCTCCTTCCTCGTCACTATCTTTGTTTCCACTTCGGTCTTTGTCAGGTTGGTTTCGGTCAAACGTCATTTACTTATGCTTCGTGGTTATAAATTCTTTGTCATGTTTTTAATGAACGTTCGGGATAATTTTCCTCTGACTTGGAATGAAACTCTGGGTTTTTGTTTTTGTTTTGTTTTTCTGTATTTGCATCCATCTGTTTTTTTCTGTCATGGAGGCATGAAGTGCATTTTTTTTTCTTGATTTTGAATCTCTGCAAACGCTATGCTTGTCTTTTGGTTTAGGATTCACCAGCTCAGTTTATTGTAAATATTTACCACAGCATCTCAGGTGAACAATCAGTTTTGTGCGTACTCTTTACTGGTTTATGTAAATGTATATTTTTTTTTTATAGGGAAATACTATCATCCAGTCTTCACTCGTTAACGTGCATTGGCTACTGTTTTTACATTAGATTCCTTTTTCACTTTATGTAGTTACTTTACCACCGTGATGCCGCGAGGACTGGACAGCGTACCTAATATATTAAAAATGCTCATCGGCGTCATCGTCGAAGGTCTCCTCGTTCTCCTCGCCACCATCGTCGTCCTCAGGCTGTTCCGCTACCAACAGCAGCAGCTGAGAGACAGCGATCAGCAAGCTACCAATGGATCAGTGACGAAGAAAACCAAACTGCAGCCCGAGGAATCAGAGACAGCCGTAACCAGCCGCGCCAAGCATACGTCCACGCATTCGCCGGACGTGACTCGGTCGCCTGACGCACCAGAGGGAGCGCCTGATGTTTCCGACGTCAAGCAGGTGAAGGTTAAAAGTGACACGCTGCGGGCCGAGTGCCTAGACCGCTTGTTCTTCATTCTTGCGTTTGTGGGAAACACCACGTTCCTGACTGCGCTCTTGTACACGTCTCTCTCGTGCTCAGCGCCTACTTCGGATGCCATGTGAGAGTTTTACTACTACTACTACTACTACCATTACTACTACTACTACTACTACTACCATTACTACTACTGCTACTACTACCACCACCACCACCATTACTACTACTACTACTACCACCACTACAATTACTACTACTACCACCACCACCACCGTTACTACTACTACCACCGCCATACTACTACTATTACCACCATAACTACTACCACCACCATTACTGCTACTACTACCACCACCACCATTACTATGACTACCACCACCACCACCACTACTACTACCATTACTACAACTACTACTACCATTAATACTACTGCTATTACCATTACCACTACTACTGCTTGTTCAATAACCATTGTCTCGACACTTGATATTGATATTGCCAACTTCCTTTACAATAACAGCTACTGCTACTTCTGATGTGTAACAATCAACTAACTGTTTGTCTCAAAGCACGCATTTTTTTCGCTGTATGAAGAGTTTTCCTTTCTTTCTTAAAAGCCGATTATTTTATTTTAGAACCCGCGCGAAGATTTAATGGTATTGAAATGGACCCAGCACTCACGCTCATGTGAGTCACGCGCATGCACTCAAACATCGAACACTGACCAGCATGGACTTTACAGTCAGGTGGTACGACAGGTCAGTTCATCGATTCAAGTTCCGGAATTTAATTTGAATTGATGGTTTCTTTTGTTTATAGACTGAACATGAAGTAAGCCGGGGTACCCTAAGAATACCAATGACGACCCGCCCGACTGAACAGGGTAACACAGAAGTTTGAAACTGGATCTTTGGGGAAAAAGTCCATACAAACGATGTTGTAATCTGTAGTTACAAGTATTAACCCTCTGCTAATAATAATAATAACAACAACAACAACAACAATAATAATAATAATAATAATAATAATAATAATGAGTATTGTATAGGCGCTTTACCCAGTTTCATGAATCGGCTCAAAGCGCCGCGAACTGAACCCAACACGCACGCTCACGTGAAGCACACGCATTCTCACACACACTGGACATAACACATTACAATCACGTGGTGCGAAGGGTCAGCTCAGCTATTTTAAATTTCGGAATTTAGAATTGCATTTATTTTTCAAATTTGGTGGGCTGAACATTTCCAGAGCAGAGGGGGAGGAAGCCGGAGTACCCGGAGAGAACCCCCGACGGCAATCAGGCAAAATTAACGGTTCCTTGACGCCTCTTACTGCAGCAAACACGAGTGTGATCAAAGTGCAACACTCCCGCCGAGCCAAATTTAAATCCATGCAGGCATATATTAATTATGTTTGTTTGTTTTCTTTAATTGTTGTCACTGGAGCAGGGCCCCAAACTTACTTGGTAAGAACTGAGTTAATTCTTAGTCGTATAAATCGTACTTAGCTATAATCGTAGCATTTTTCAGGTCCTGGCCCGCTATGTTCTTTGCTTCAGTAAACAGCACGCGGATAAGTCTCAGTATATGTTAGATTTTTTCTGTAGTTAGTTAATTAGTTATTTAGGGCTTAACGCCGCGCAATAGATTTTTCTGTAGCTTCCAAAACAGCAAGTAATGCATTCAGTTTTTTGTATGGATACGCTATCCGAACGTCTACTATTTGCAACTATACCTTCACAGCCTATATTAGGGTGCAGTGATGTTGCCAGGATTTTTTTCTTCGACGATTTAGCCGAAACAGCCATGAAAGTTTCGGCTTTTTACAGAAAGTTTCGGCTCTCTCTCTGCCGAAGCAGTTTCACAAGTTTTTCGACTAGATTCCCTACTGTTACGTGCTCCCTCCACCTCCATGAATTAAAGAAGTTTTCTTGGAAATTAGTCCAGCCAGCACAGGAATCTCGCAGAAACGGACATAATCGAGCCGATTCACTCGTGAAAACTTCGGCTCGGCCAGCCGACATGACAGACAGATTATCGGCTTTTTCAAAAATATTTCGGCTCTTAGTCGAGAGCCGACCCCAAACGACATCCTTGGGGTGCGGTGTGACGTGATCTTAAAGCACACCACACCTTAAAGGTCTGCAGTCTCAACAATAAACCACAAACAGTGTGTTTAAAAACAACAGCTACAACAACAACAACAAAAACTATCCGACTGTGCAAAATGCACAGTCAACCAATTCTGAGTTACAGAGTCTTCCCAGAAACCCTTATAAAAGCTAAGGGAAGCCTGATTCCACAGCTCAGTTTGCGTTTTGACACTGAGCGAGAAAGCTCGCAGTGGATAGTGTCGTGCATGTATCGCTCACGGGGTGGGTGGGTGGGTGTTTGGGTGTTTAACATCCTTTTCCACCACATAGGGTGATATCAAAGACGGGGCAACGATGAAAAAGCCAGCACAGATATTTGGCCCCAGCCGGGATCGAACTCACGACCCGAGCATTAGAAGTCCAACGCTCTACCATTCGACCACCCCGGCTCCCCGTATCGCTCACGGACCCAAAGCACAGTGTAGTCACTGCAAACTCAAGCTCTAATTTTATAAGGGTCTCCGAAGCGCTGAAAACTCTGCGACTGTGACAGAGTTGCCTGCATTATGCAGAGTCGCCGTTTTCAAAAGCACAGTGTTTGCGGCTTTTTGTTGAGATCGCAGACCTGTAAAGCAAACGCATAGATTGCCTGGTTCGATCCGAGTCTCGTTGATTCATGTTGTAATTACTGTATGAGTGTAATGTGTAATTTCCCGCACGTGTTTAGTTTGCCAGGAATGGATTTCCATTCCAAGTCCAGGACTGTTGTGAAAGTCCTTCTCCCCAGTCGGCCGCTACTGCCAACTGGTCGTTTGTAAAGCACTAATAAAAGCCTGCACGAAATGGACTTTTGTGTGTCTGTATCATTACTATAAAACATGTTACCTCAGCCTGTTCACACACACACACACACACACACACACACACACACACACACACACACACACACACACACACACACACACAGGCCTTTCGCTTAGGTTTAGCTTTTTAATGCTCTAATGCTCTAAAGAGCAGTTCGCAGAAGATACCTACAGATCTAAATCAAACCCATGTTTAAGCCAGCAATTCTTGCCACATGTGTTTGCACGAACATTCCATTGTACAAGCCTAACAGTTTACCTGCTTCACAAACCAGCCTAATGGTATTGTATTGTATTGTACAAATTACCTGTTTCACTAACCAGCCTAATCAGGGGCGCCGGAACCGGGGGGGCAGGGGGGGGGGCAGCTGCCCCCCATGTACCCAAGCGGGGGGGGGGGGGCAAGAGTATCTTTTTGCCCCCCCCCCCCCCTGGAAAATCAGGTGACTATGGCAAGAGGGGGGGGGGCAAAGCCATGGTCTCCCCCCCCCTTCCCCCCTTTCTTTGGGCAACGTCCTTCCTTTCCGTGGCTCCCTGGTTCGTAAAGGTTTTTGTCTGCGCAGCATCTGATGCCCCCCCCCCCCCCGCCCACCGCTTTTCACTTTCTTTGGGCAACGTCCTACCTTTCAGTGGCTCCTTGGTTCGGAAAGGTTTTTGTCTGTGCAGCATCTGAACGCCGCTCCCCCCCCCCCCCCCCGCTTTTCACTTTCTCCGGGCAACGTCTTTCCTTTCACTGGCTCTGGCGTTTCCCCCCTCTGAGATTCTGCCCCCCCCCCTCCCCCCAACATCTTCCGGCGCCCCTGCTAATGGAACGCTAATTACCACAATTATCGCACGGGCATTGCAGGCACTTGTATTACGGTGGTGTGTTGATACTGGCGTAAAATGGCAAGAATCAACTAAGAACTATTTTCAGAACGCCCGATTTGAAGTAAACGACGCACAGTGACTCATTCCTCCGAACAGGATTGTGGATTTTTCATGCTTACTTCTGGAGGAAAAGGTTCCACAAATTTAAAGATATATTTTGGGCCCCAACTTGCTGCTGTAGGAACTTACAAACCTTCGTATACATGCACCTCCAAGACATTCGCACGATTTTACCGTCAGAATTGTGTGAGCCTGTACATGCCTGCACAGTGTCCCTTACGAGTTCTCTACACTAAAAATCACGTGATTCAGTGCGATTGGTCACTGACTGTATGCATGTGTACAGGCCAGCGCGCAACATGCGGTCCGCATGCTCTCTAGGTGTGAGGCTCCATTGGACTGACGATACCAGCGAGGAAAGGTTCAGTGCACGGTCCTTCAAAGACGACGTTGGGGAGTGGAATGTGTGTGTGCCTTTCCGAGCACGTAGACACCAGCATAAGCTGAGCCGAATTGAGCGTAACTTAGCTGAAGTTTTTATTTTTTATGTTTTATTATCATACTCACTCGAATCCAGTGTTTGTTTTCTTTGCGTGAGGTCGTTTTTCAATCAAAAAACTCCGACACTCTGAGAGCGCTTTCATTCTGCTAGAACCCGAACACCGACGTAACGCAATGAATGCTAAAAGCATGAGGAACTGTACATTTATCTGCTTGCTCGGCCTTTCTCTCAAACTCCACGACGCTCGGGCGGTCTCGAGCGATCTGAAAACAGTCAAAATAAACAGCAGTGCAGAAGCCATGGAGACTTGAACACTACCAGGAGACGCTGCGCAAGGCACGAGCAAAGATCACGAGAAAATGCATGAAGATAGACGTGATGCCAGTGCCAGACTGAAGAGCTACATCCGGGGCCTGCCAACGTCTCGAGAAAAGGTGGCGCCCACAGTGATAGACAAGAACGGAGAAAGAAAGGTAAGGGTCTTATTTAGTCAATCACTGTATCGTGTAACTGATCGTGTTCCTTTTTTTAAAATTTCACGTTGCATTTTTTTTTTTTTGCTGCCACAACTCTTTGCCGGCTCCGGTGGTGTTCCTCCCTGGTAATGGGTGGAATCCACGGAGGGCTCGGAAGCTGGGGCAATATTTATTATGCATGAGGATGGAGATCAGGATGATGGTAAGATGATGCTATGGAGGTCCGTGTGGTTTGGGACTGCGGGACAGGGCCGCATTCCACGCTTCCTGTCATATATATCCCGGCATTAATCAGGCCCGGGAAGTACGGCACCTGCGGTGCCGGCCGTGTATTCATTCACATCGTAAGACGTGTCATACCAAGGGAAGCACCCCCAAAGTCGCATCCGTGAAGTGGGTGAATCTCGGCTGTGTGGCAACAGCCTTCCCATTGGGCCCATAGCACACCCGCTCTGGGTAGGAGCCGACCTAGGTAGGAAAAATCCCGCTTGCCTCGGCTGGGACTCGAACCCGGGTCTCCCGGTCCATAGTCCGAAGTGCTAACCACTACACTACGGGGGCCGGTCACGTTGCAGTTTCTGTCCTTCTTTTGCCCAGATACCTCTGTATCTTCTGATCATGTTCTATTGCCTCTTTGTCTGGCAGACCTTCTTTATGACTGAAAGAGAAAACAGTCGCAAATCAGCAATGCCCCGTGTGCCTTCTATCTGGCTTCATTTTGTAAAGTTACACTGAATTTTAAGCTAGCATGTGCAAGAGAGGAACTACAAAGAAAAAAAAAAAAAAAAAAAAAAAGGATGAGATCTCGAGTGGTACTCGCGAATCTTTGATCCATAACACGAACCACCCCCACAGCTTTGGCGAAGGATACAGTGCGTAATGGATAAAAAGTTATAAATTTTGATGACAGAAATCAAATTTTATAACAAAAACAAAACAAAACAACAACAAACAAACACCCCCCCCCCCAAACCAACCAACCTACCAACCAAACAAATCTCCAAACACAAACATACAAACAAATAAACAACAGCAACAACGACAACGACATGAACCAAAAGGGGGGAAAAATGTGTGAGCCTTTGCCGAAAAGGTTATGCTCCAGCTGGGCATGGAGACTGTGTTCTTAATCTTGCGGTTTCTGACATTGGAGAAAAGACTTTCTGTGGCCTTGCGCTGCTTTCCCTGTGTGAGTAAGCCAACCCAGACAGCACCGTCGGCCAAAGCGAAGCGCCGCCGGGTGGGTGGGTGGGTGGATGTTTGAGAATTTAACGTCCTTTTCCATCACTTAAGGGGTGACGTTTTGTTTCGGTGGTTCATGTTATATCTTTTGACACACGTGACGGTTTTTGAAGCACGGGTCGAGCGCATTGGATGAGATGCTTTCCGCAACGTTCTTGTATGATTGACAAATGTATAGAGGCTCTGTGAAGTCTCAATACGCATGTCGGGCAAACAAAAACGCTGTGACAAACTGTTGTAGAGATCGCGAAAAGCCACTGCATTTCGATGGAAATTTCTAGACCATCCCAGAACATGCTGGTGCAGTAACGTCAGTAGATTACGTCACCTTGGAAAGATTTCGAACTTGCCAGTAAGTTGAGGAATGTTCTAGATCTGACCTGTTTAGTATATATAAGCAGCCCTGCACAGCGTTCTGGGTGATTCTTCTTTCATGAATTTGTTCTCCACGCATCTCCTGTTCATAAAGTATTGGAGTTGTATCCTGTTGTAATAATAATGAATAATAATAATGTGTATTATATAGGCGCTTTACCCAATTTCGTGAATCGGCTCAAAGCGCCGCGAACTGAACCCAACACGCACGCTCACGTGAATCACACGCATTCTCTCACCCACAATGGACATAAACACATTACAATCACGTGGTGCGAAGGGCCAGCTCAGCTATTTAAATTTCGCAATTTAGAATTCATTTTTCAAATTTGGTGGGCTGAACATTTCCAAAGCAGAGGGGGAGGAAGCCGGAGTACCCGGAGAGAACCCCCGACGATCGGCTCGAATGAACGGTGCCACATACGGGAAGGAAAAATTCTTCGCCCCGAGTGGGACTCGAACCCCTGAGCTCTCGCATTGGTGACAAGTCTCTTACCCACTAAACCACCGACAGCCCGTGTCCTCTCTGCGAGTGCATCAAGAGAGCGACACATAGCAGGAGTAAAATACAATACCAACGTTTCATGGAATGCGCTTATTCCATGCGTCAGAATCAGTGACGTAGGACACAATAGAGCATCTGAAACCATTGTGGTAACTCTGGTTGGTGCAGACGTTGTCTCACGTACGTGGAAGCGTACCGCGTACTGAGCAGACGACATTATTTGGTTTCGAACTGAACTGAACACATGCCAGACAGCGCTGATCGGTGGCTATATTTTAACGACTTTGTCGACTGGCACGTAGTACAGGTAAAGTATGGAAGCGTACCGCGTACTGAGCAGACGACATTATTTGGTTTCGAACTGAACTGAACACATGCCAGACAGCGCTGATTGGTGGCTCTATTTTAACGACTTTGTCGACTGGCACGTAGTACAGGTAAAGTATGGAAGCGTACCGCGTACTGAGCAGACGACATTATTTGGTTTCGAACTGAACTGAACACATGCCAGACAGCGCTGATTGGTGGCTCTATTTTAACGACTTTGTCGACTGGCACGTAGTACAGGTAAAGTATGGAAGCGTTAGGCCAAAGACTTTGTCGACTGGCACGTAGTACAGGTAAAGTATGGAAGCGTTAGGCCAAAGACTTTGTCGACTGGCACGTAGTACAGGTAAAGTATGGAAGCGTTAGGCCAAAGACTTTGTCGACTGGCACGTAGTACAGGTAAAGTATGGAAGCGTTAGGCCAAAGACTTTGTCGACTGGCACGTAGTACAGGTAAAGTATGGAAGCGTTAGGCCAAAGACTTTGTCGACTGGCACGTAGTACAGGTAAAGTATGGAAGCGTTAGGCCAAAGACTTTGTCGACTGGCACGTAGTACAGGTAAAGTATGGAAGCGTTAGGCCAAAGACTTTGTCGACTGGCACGTAGTACAGGTAAAGTATGGAAGCGTTAGGCCAAAGACTTTGTCGACTGGCACGTAGTACAGGTAAAGTATGGAAGCGTTAGGCCAAAGACTTTGTCGACTGGCACGTAGTACAGGTAAAGTATGGAAGCGTTAGGCCAAAGACTTTGTCGACTGGCACGTAGTACAGGTAAAGTATGGAAGCGTTAGGCCAAAGACTTTGTCGACTGGCACGTAGTACAGGTAAAGTATGGAAGCGTTAGGCCAAAGACTTTGTCGACTGGCACGTAGTACAGGTAAAGTATGGAAGCGTTAGGCCAAAGACTTTGTCGACTGGCACGTAGTACAGGTAAAGTATGGAAGCGTTAGGCCAAAGACTTTGTCGACTGGCACGTAGTACAGGTAAAGTATGGAAGCGTTAGGCCAAAGACTTTGTCGACTGGCACGTAGTACAGGTAAAGTATGGAAGCGTTAGGCCAAAGACTTTGTCGACTGGCACGTAGTACAGGTAAAGTATGGAAGCGTTAGGCCAAAGACTTTGTCGACTGGCACGTAGTACAGGTAAAGTATGGAAGCGTTAGGCCAAAGACTTTGTCGACTGGCACGTAGTACAGGTAAAGTATGGAAGCGTTAGGCCAAAGACTTTGTCGACTGGCACGTAGTACAGGTAAAGTATGGAAGCGTTAGGCCAAAGACTTTGTCGACTGGCACGTAGTACAGGTAAAGTATGGAAGCGTTAGGCCAAAGACTTTGTCGACTGGCACGTAGTACAGGTAAAGTATGGAAGCGTTAGGCCAAAGACTTTGTCGACTGGCACGTAGTACAGGTAAAGTATGGAAGCGTTAGGCCAAAGACTTTGTCGACTGGCACGTAGTACAGGTAAAGTATGGAAGCGTTAGGCCAAAGACTTTGTCGACTGGCACGTAGTACAGGTAAAGTATGGAAGCGTTAGGCCAAAGACTTTGTCGACTGGCACGTAGTACAGGTAAAGTATGGAAGCGTTAGGCCAAAGACTTTGTCGACTGGCACGTAGTACAGGTAAAGTATGGAAGCGTTAGGCCAAAGACTTTGTCGACTGGCACGTAGTACAGGTAAAGTATGGAAGCGTTAGGCCAAAGACTTTGTCGACTGGCACGTAGTACAGGTAAAGTATGGAAGCGTTAGGCCAAAGACTTTGTCGACTGGCACGTAGTACAGGTAAAGTATGGAAGCGTTAGGCCAAAGACTTTGTCGACTGGCACGTAGTACAGGTAAAGTATGGAAGCGTTAGGCCAAAGACTTTGTCGACTGGCACGTAGTACAGGTAAAGTATGGAAGCGTTAGGCCAAAGACTTTGTCGACTGGCACGTAGTACAGGTAAAGTATGGAAGCGTTAGGCCAAAGACTTTGTCGACTGGCACGTAGTACAGGTAAAGTATGGAAGCGTTAGGCCAAAGACTTTGTCGACTGGCACGTAGTACAGGTAAAGTATGGAAGCGTTAGGCCAAAGACTTTGTCGACTGGCACGTAGTACAGGTAAAGTATGGAAGCGTTAGGCCAAAGACTTTGTCGACTGGCACGTAGTACAGGTAAAGTATGGAAGCGTTAGGCCAAAGACTTTGTCGACTGGCACGTAGTACAGGTAAAGTATGGAAGCGTTAGGCCAAAGACTTTGTCGACTGGCACGTAGTACAGGTAAAGTATGGAAGCGTTAGGCCAAAGACTTTGTCGACTGGCACGTAGTACAGGTAAAGTATGGAAGCGTTAGGCCAACGACTTTGTCGACTGGCACGTAGTACAGGTAAAGTATGGAAGCGTTAGGCCAACGACTTTGTCGACTGGCACGTAGTACAGGTAAAGTATGGAAGCGTTAGGCCAAAGACTTTGTCGACTGGCACGTAGTACAGGTAAAGTATGGAAGCGTTAGGCCAAAGAAAGTCATATCTCTTACAAGCCGCAAAGTCACGAAAACAGTCGTAACGGCAAAAGGAACTCACATTACGCAAACAGGCTTAGCTCGAAGGAGCCGGAGAGCCGGACCACTCCCTGCCCGCTATATGATCAGACTGGTTAAAAAGAACAAGCTACTGCACACGAGCTGGGGCCACTTCAAGCCACTATTGCGCAAGGCTTGGGCTTTCCCACCAGGCGTAGCAGTAGCTGCAAGTGGCAACTAGTTCTAGTGATCTAAAGATTTCAAGACAAAATGCGATTTTTGCATGGGCTTTTCTTCTTCTTCTTCTGCGTTCCCGGCCATGCTAAATGGAAAGTCCAGTCTTGGTGACGAACTCCGCTGTCCGCCTCAGCGACGCTGTCGGTCCCCAAAGCTTCTCTTGTAGATCCGCCTCACTGGGCCACAGCTGGCGTCGGAGGGCGCTGTAGGTGGGACACGTCTGGAGGATATGGGTTGGAGTCTGTGGGCCTGTGCCACATGGACATTGGTCAGTGTGGGCTTTTAACAGTTAGGGCTGTGTAGTCGGCAGTTTCCACCCTCAGAACTCACTACGAACATACAGACTTATATATAAGCAAGGTAATTGTACCGCACTGTTTGATTTATTTTATTATAATATTAAATGTTTGCTTGACAGGTGATGCTGCAAGCGCACGTGACTGTCCTGGGAGTCCTTGGTGTGGACGATGTTCAGCAGACTGTGTCCACCACCATCTTCTTACTGCTTTACTGGCAAGACAAATCACTCGCCTGGAACACCTCGGCCTACGAAGGCGTCGACAAGATATTTCTACCCATGGATTCAGTATGGACACCCAGTGTGAATCTGGGGAATACGATGTCCGCCACGGACGTTGTTCGTTCCGCTGGCAACTTGGAGGTCGATTCGGAAGGGCGCGCGAAAGTTCAGTTGCCACTCTTCATTGAAACCTTGTGTTCCCTGGATCTCACTCACTACCCGTACGACGAGCAGGTCTGCACAATCCTCATCTACACTTTCTTGGAAGACCTCGAATGGGATGCCATTGAAAGCAGCAGATCAGATTCGGAGCAGCTGGCCAACGCTCTAGACATCGGTAGTGAGTGGGAGATGGTGAACACGAGCGTTGAGCTTACGGTAGTGTCCGGTCAGAAAACCGCTTCTCCAAGAATTGTGCTGCATGTCAAGCGTAAGACGACGTTCTACACGGTGTGCCTGGTGCTGTCCATGGTTCTGACGTCCTACATGAACACGCTGGTCTTCCTCGTGCCGCTCCAGTCCGGGGAGAAGGTCTCCTTCCTCGTCACCATCTGTGTCTCCACTTCGGTCTTTGTCAGGTAGGTGTCAGAATATTTGGGATATGATCTCCTATTACATTCTTTTTGACGATATAGAGTTTCTTTCCAAACACAAAAATTAAATCACTATTTTCGTGTGTACAATGTTCCAGTTACTTCACCACCGTGATGCCGCGAGGACTGGACAGCGTGCCCAACACACTGAAACTGCTCATTGGCGTCATCGTCGAAAGCCTCATCGTCCTTCTCGCCACCATCGTCGTTCTGAGGCTGTTCCACCAACAGCAGCAACCAAATGTACCAGACCCAGGGAAGCCTGGCACCCAAGAAGCGCCACAAGGTCCTGATGGCGCCATTCGGCCCGGGACCAGACGACAAATTCTGAATGTAAAAGCTGAGCGTCTAGATCGCGTGTTCTTTGTTCTAGCGTTTGTTGGCAACACAGTCTTCCTGGCTGTCCTGCTCTATCAGTCTCTCTCGTCCACGAAAACTAACAAAATCTGACGCTGCGGATATTATTCATAGGAATGTTTTTGCGATCGGTGGCTTTTTGTGTCGCCTTTTGCTGATAATCAGTGTACAGCTCAAATAATTTCGGCCTCAGTACTTACTCTGACCCCCCCCCCTCCACCCCGTCTCTCTAGTACTGACTTATGGAGGTTTTGCACCATGTCGAATAGTGGATTTACAATTTACATATATTTGTAGTCTTATTTATGATTATGTTTGTTGCTTATGCGGGACAGAAAAGCAATCTCCTTTTCGGGATTAATAAAGTATTCTGTATTCTGTACATTGTAGGGATATCGCTGTATGATTCGTGTACTATGTTTCCTTTTAATTGCTATTTGTGACCGATCGATTCATAGAAAAGCTGACTTCTCTATTCCAGAAAAAAATGTTAAAGACATTAGCATTTTCTATACTGTTAATTACTCTACACGACAGTCTTTGCTAAAAGATTTCGTGGATTTTGTCTGGAGAAAATTACCCCTCAGATGTACTAACTACACAAGACGTGTCGCCTCTATTTGTTCAAACAGGATCATCAAATATGGGCCTGGGTTAGGTCTCTCTCTCTCTCTCTCTCACACACACACACACACACACACACACACACACACACACACACACACACACACACACACATGTTCGATGATCACTCGCATCATCAGCTTGCAACGGGCCTTATTTGGATTGTGTCTGTGTGTTGACAAAGCACTTTGGATGGTAAAAGCTGCTTTTGTTTTCTTCAAATGGTAGTGGTAAACGTTTAACTGCTGGGGGCTGGCTTGTCATAAAATGAAAGACTCTCATGGTTTTCCAACAGGATTGTGACATTTTGACTCTACCTCGGCCACAGTTCACTCAAATTTACACTCCAGCTGCGAGATCATCTCGCTGATTTTAACATTGTCAGAGAGTCGTCGGAGAGTTCAGAGTAAGATTCGTAGCTGAGTTTATCGGAGTTTACACGTTCGTGAATGTTATTAACCAGATCTAAATTGCGAACTATTGGTTCAACAGTGCTGTTATCTCAGGACCTTCACTCTTTGCTGAGCCGGACTGACGTCATTGAAAACGAAGCGTGATGAACTTCCTAGTTGTTTGTATGCTTTTCGTTTCTTTCAAAATACCCCATACTTGGGCAGTTTCGAGAGAGGTGAAAGTAGCTCTTGGAAACTCTAGCACACCGTCGGTGGAGACTCCGAGTATGACAGATGATGTTGCTGAAGACAGGAGCAGAGATCCGGAGAACAGGGAGCAAGAGCGACGTCTAGCCAGTGCCAGACTGAAGAGATACATCCGGCGCCTGCCAACGTCACGCGAAAGAGTGGCACCCACCGTAATTGACGAGCACGGGAACAGGAAGGTCAGTGGCTGTATTCCACTTTCTCCCCCCCCCCCTTTCTCTCTCAAGTTTCTACATGACATTCCTGTTTGGCCAATTTGATAAACTTATACACGATTGTCATTGCCTTATTGTAAAAATTGACACGCGAGTTGTACGCTCTAATTGGCCAGCGCACTAAAAAGTACTGGTGATCATTCCACGAGGATCCCAAGTCGACGATCACCTACGTTTGAAACTTCGGCGTATGAATACAGTGCACGGAGGTCACTGACCTCATTAGACGACAAGACTAGCCATGGCTGACACGGAGCCTAATTTCGGCTTGGGCAGTCTTTCGTCAATGGAACCGAGACGAACATGTTACCACAAACCGCAAAAACAGGAATTTTAAAAGGCTTCGAAAGTCGATTAGCGAGTGATGTACAACAATTGAACATGGTCATTTACACGGTCGGGCAACGTGTGTCGCAGGTATCGAAACACTTTGGCCGGAGTACACTGAACCCGCACTTACCGCTTGTCCGAACAGCACCGTCTCTGCAGCGCAAACACAAACCAAATACTGTCCCTCCAGAACAGCACGTTAGTTAGTTACTTAGTTAGGGCTTAACGCCGCGCAAGCAACAAGGACTATTTCGCGGCTAAACCGAGTCCCGTTCTGCCAGCTTCTTTAAAACATAAAAGTCCGGCTTAAAACATGATGTAAATATATATTAAGAATTTGTGTAGCGTAAAGGAGAACCAATGAAAGACTAATTTCTTACCAGAGTGTAAGGCTCAGAGAGTAAAACTATATCACAGATTGTATTGCATCAGTGTCTAAATTTTATAAAAGAGGTTGGACTCTTTCAAGAAGCTGAAGATTTTGTCAGGGGGAACATCCCTGAACACCACCTTCAGTGACTCCGCAGAATAGTGCTTGTCACGAATCTCTTCGGGGTCCTCGCCTTTCAACAATACACATTTACGTTTTCAATATTTCTCTGAAATAATCCAGCAAAACCAGGTATTCACTATTCAGACGTTCCCGCTGTAGGAACTACCGACTGGCCAGGCACATTTCAATGAGACAGTGCGCAAAGTCGGTGACAAAATTAGTCTTCATAGGGCCTACTGTAGTGATCACCTCGAAGTCAACAAACACAGACAGTGCATTGCCTTATTCAAGTTATTGTAACGCAGTCCTGATCAGTGACGTGAATGGTGTACGCGTTTTTCCGTCTGAGTTAGTGCTGTCTATGTGTGTGTGTGTGTGTGTGTGTGTGTGTGTGTGTGTGTGTGTGTATGTGCGCGCGCGCGTCCAGGCCTGTATCTCCGAAAATACTACGCCGAATGGCTTCAGATTTAGGGTCTTTAAATCTATCAAGATCTTTTACTAGATCCTCCGACCGATTTATGATCGCTTAAATGATTTGGGAATTATAGCCTTTTTGAGAAAAGCTGGTTGTGTCGCGTATTCAGGCGTAAAATGCATTTAAATCACTAACTTTTTTTGAGGTTGATAGCATGAATACAGACTCGAGTTTGGGAGGTGGTCGCTTTTGACGTAAACCTAACCTCATTTGACGGCGGAGATGAACCCATTTTAGATCTTAAAATCGTTCATACCGTATGTAGATAATGTGTCTCCGAAAATAAGAGAAAAATCAGAAAAAAAAATTACTTCAACCGTTATCGTCTGTTGAAAGTTTCAGAGAGAGAGAGAGAGAGAGAGAGAGAGAGATTATGTTTGTGTGTTCCAAATACATGGCATTACAAAAGAACGACCATGATGACAGCAGGTCACTGAATAGGCACAACATACTGGGCTGGTGACCATCTTGTTTTTGTCTTCTCCTTGTGATGCAGGACTTTTGTAAATTTATTTGAGTGTTGATTTACCTCACAAGGTCCTCTTTCCTGTGATTTATTTTATCGCAAATACACAACACTTGAACGCTTACATTTTGTGCAGTTGACCAGAGTCCTTTTGAACTTTTGCAGTTGTGGAAAATATGTTATTCGCTCATTTAGGAGGGGTGGGTGGGTGTTTGGGAGTTTAACGTCCTTTTTCACTCCATACGGGTGATATCAAAGACGGGGCAACAATGAAAAAGCCAGCACAAATATTTGGCCCCGGCCAGGATTCGAACTCACGACCCGAGCATTGGAAATCCAACGCTCTACCATTCGGCCATCCCGGCTCCCCGCTCGTTTAGGAACTTGTTTTAGTGATTAAACATCTTTGTCCATCAAGCATGGGTGTTATCGAAGAAAATTCAAAGAGTAAACTTTAATTGTTCTGCAGGTGACCCTTGAAGCAGCTATAGCGGTCCTAGCTGTCCTTGGTGTGGACGACGTCCAAGAGACCGTGACTACCACACTCTACATACAGCTTCAATGGCAAGACGAGTCACTTGCCTGGAACACCACGGACTATGAAGGTGTCGACAGGATATTCCTACCTACTAATGCTGTGTGGGCACCTACGCTAAATGTAGTTAACTCTCGGTATGCGGTGGATATTGTGCGCTTGGTTGACAACGTGAAAGTGTATTCGGAAGGATTTGTTCGTGCTGGCCTGCCTTTAACCCTTGAAACTCTGTGCTCTCTAGATCTCACCCACTACCCCTACGACGAGCAGGTCTGCTCCATCCTCTTCTACTCTTTCTTGGAGGAATTTGAATGGGCAGCCATTGAAAGCAGCAGAGCTTTTTCGCAGGCCATAGCCAACACTCTGGAGCTTAGCAGTGAGTGGGAGATGGTGAACACGAGTGTTCATCTCATTATTTACGGAGAAGACGATGAGCTCTCCCCAAAGATCTCACTACATCTGCGGCGCAAGACGACGTTCTACACGGTGTGTCTGGTGCTGCCCATGGTTTTGACGTCCTACATGAACACGCTGGTCTTCCTCGTGCCGCTCCAGTCCGGGGAGAAGGTCTCCTTCCTCGTCACCATCTTTGTCTCCACTTCGGTCTTTGTCAGGTAGGTGTCACAGTATTTGAGATGTGATCTCCTATTATCCTGAACAATATAGATCTTATATGATGAAGTTTCGTTATTTACACGTGTCACGTCACTATTTTCATGTGTATACCTTTTCCAGTTACTTCATCACCGTGATGCCGCGAGGACTTGACAGCGTGCCCAGCACCATGAAACTATTCATCGGCGTCATCGTCGAAAGCCTCATCGTCCTTCTCGCCACCATCGTCATTATGAGGCTGTTCCACCAACAGCAGCAACCAAATGTACCAGACCCAGGGAAGCCTGGCACCCAAGAAGCGCCACAAGGTCCTGATGGCGCCATTCTGCCCGGGACCAGACGACAAATTCTGAATGTAAAAGCTGAGCGTCTAGATCGCGTGTTCTTTGTTCTAGCGTTTGTTGGCAACACAGTCTTTCTGGCTGTTCTGCTCTATCAGTCTCTATCGTCCAAGAAAACAGTCTGACACTCTTAAAATCTGTTCGTAACAAAGTTTTGAATCTCTAGAAAACGTGACGGATGGTTTCTGGTGACGTCTTTTGTTGATAATTAGTGCACGATGTGACTTATTTTTTTTGTGGTCTCAATACTTGTTCCGCCCCCCCCCCCCCCCCGCCCCTATCTCCTCCGCTACCATAACTCGCTCCCGCCCTCACCGAACACCCCCCTCCCGCCAAACCCCGTTCCCACGGGTGCAATACAAGCAGTAAACCTGATTTTAGAAGCTGTAGGAGTGATTTACACAATACATACATTGCCTTTCCTTTTATTGGCTGTGTACCGCCAGTCGAGTCATATAAAAACCGACTTTCCTGTTTCACAGAAATGTTGAACATGTTAGTGAGTGCATTTTCTGTGCCGTTGATTACTCTGCACGACTGTCTGTGCTAAATGAAATCGTGTATTTTGACTAGAGATAATAAATTGTCAGAATAACTAAGTACACACGACTTGCCGCATCTGTTTGTTCAGAGAGAAACATCAAATATGGGCCTTGGTTACGTCTCTCTCTCTCTCATACACACACACACACACACACACACACACACACACACACACACACACACACACACACACACACACACACACACACACATCGTCATCGTCATCATTATCCTCACCGTCAGCTTGCATCGGGGCTAATTTTGATCGTTTTAGTGTGTTGACAAAGCACTTTTAGTGGCAAAAGCTTTTATTCTGAAATGGAAGTCGTGAAGTCATAGGAGAAAGGACCCTCATTGTCCCCCTTCTTCCCCCACCCGGCCCCACCCCCAGTCACGTGGCTAATCGGTCGAGGTCGTAGAGGATCTAGTGTCATTGGTAGAACTTGGAGAGGGGAGAACCGGCAACAATAACAACAAAACAGACAAAATAAAATGAAGTTTGGAGAAACAACTTTGTAGGACGGGGCCGTTCCTCCTTGTTTCTTCGCTCTTTGGGGTTGATCGCCATAGTTAAGACGCGCCTTTAGGTCTTTGTGTTTAGTAGTTTTCGTCACTTCCGAGGCTGACCTGTTTCATTTTCGTTGTGGTTGTCGTTCAAGCACACGGCGCTGTTATCGGAGGACATATATTCTTGCTGGACTGGACTGACGTCATTAAAATCGAATCATGAGGAACTTTATATTTCTTTGTGTGCTTGTCGTTTCTCTCAAACTACCCGAAACTTGGGTAGTTTCGAGTGAGGTGAAAGTAGCTCGTGGAAACTCTAGCACAACGTGGGTGGAGACTAAGATCATACCGGATGGTGTTGCTAAAGGCACGAGCAGAGATCCAGAGAAAATGGAGCAAGATAGACGTTTAGCGAGTGCCAGACTTAAGAGCTACATCCGGGGCCTGCCAACGTCGCGCGAAAGAGTGGCCCCCACAGTGATTACCAAACACGGCAAACGGAAGGTCAGGGTGTCTTCCATAGTTTGTAGTTGCATTTCTTAACTTTCGCTTTTCTTCCCTTTCTCTGTCAAGCTACTACATGTAATCGCTGTTGTTCCTGTTGTTTTCTTCTCCAGGACCCGCATGTAAAAGTCGGGGTCAGGGTGTTTAGCCCCGGGTTAGAGTCTAACCTCGAACTAAACTAGCTCTAGGGTTACATTTTCTGTTGTTTTCTGTTAAGTGCGCCCATTCCAGCAAGGTGCCTATGCCGTTATAGAAGGATTTTTGTCTTTCCTTCTTCGCTTCCTTTTTAAATTTAATTTTGTTTTGGGGTTTCTTTTGTCCTAGTCTGGGTTAGGCCCGTAGCCGTGGGTTAAATTAACCTCGAGTTTTACATACGGGCCCTGGTGTAGTAGTCATTTTGTACATATTTTTGAGTGTCGATTGACCTCATTACATCGTCCTCGCTGTGAATAATTCAACTGCAAATAGAATGTGAACCAAACCAGCACGGAAACAGTCTCAAAGGCGACACTGAGGAGATGACTAAGAGATAATAATAATAATAATAATAAATAGTACTTATCTAGCGCTTATTCTCGCAGCAAAGCAACTCATAGCGCTACACACACACACACACACACACACACACACACGCGCGCGCGCGCACACACATTGACACACACTCACATTCACACCCCGGCCTGATGCAGACATACAATTACTAACAAAGGCATTGAAAAAAATGGCAGACTACTTAAGTGTAAAAGGCCTGACGGAAGAGATGGGTTTTCAGGTTCGATTTGAACTGGGACAGTGTGGGAAGATTACGAATTTCGACCGGCAGCGAGTTGGCAGAGATTGGTTGGAGCGCGTATGGGCTTTATCGAGCGCAGAGATACCATCCTGATCTGAGCTGCACTGAACTACACATGTACCAAAGCACTAGTCTGAGATATCAACGAGCGCGCGTTTAGCTTCGCTGCCCCGTCACTCTGGAACGCACTATCAAGCAGGTGGGTGGGTGCGTGCGTGGGTGGTGTGGGTGTTTTGGAGTTTAACGTCCTTTTCCACCACGTATGGGTAATATCAAAGACGGGGCAACGAGGAAAAGGCCAGTACAAATATTTGGCCCTAGCCAGGATTCGAACTCACGACCCGAGCATTGTAAGTCCAACGCTCTAGGTACCATTCGACTCTCCCGGCTTTCCCATCAAGCAGTTATCGCAGAAAGGACAAAAAATATATAAAAAAGTCCAAAGTTTTCGCTCCCAAGCCGGGAATCAAGCCCATGATCTAAGCACTGAGTCTCAGTTGACGGTTGACTGAGAACGAGTTGTGAGGTTTTTGCTGAATATTTTTTTCATAAAAAACGGGGCCATGAGGAAATTGCCAACACGGTTTGGCTTCCAATCGAGAATCGAACTCACAACCCGAGCATTGAGGGCCCAACGCTCTACCAACTCGGCTGTTGAGACGTACCATACACGACAAAATTAAAGGGAAAATTCAATTGTCGTGCAGGTGATCCTTGAAGCATACATAACGGTCGGGGCTGTCCTTGGTGTGAACGATGTTCAGGAGACCGTGACCACTGTACTCTACATAACGCTTCGCTGGCAAGACAAAGCACTAGTCTGGAACACTTCGGATTATGAAGGCGCTGACAAGATAGACCTGCCTGTAAATGCAGTCTGGGTACCTGCGCTAATTGTGGCTAACTCTGGTCAGCTGATGGATATTGTGCACTTGGTTAACGACGTGGAGGTAAATTCGGAGGGACTGGTGATGGCTAGCGTGCCTTTCTACCTGGAAACTCTGTGTTCCCTGGACCTCACCCACTACCTCTACGACGAGCAGGTCTGCCCGATTCTACTCATCCCTGTCTTGCAGAAATTTGAATGGGCAGGCGTCGAAAGCAGCAGAGCCGATCTACAGGTTATGGAGCTTAGCAGTGAGTGGGAGATGGTGAACGCGAGCGTTGAACTTGTTTGTCACATGAAAGACGATGAGCTGTTTCCGAAGATCTTACTACATCTGCGGCGCAAGACGACGTTCTACACGGTGTGCCTGGTGCTGCCCATGGCTCTGACGTCCTACATGAACACGCTGGTCTTCCTCGTGCCGCTCCAGTCCGGGGAGAAGGTCTCCTTCCTCGTCTCCATCTTTGTCTCCACTTCGGTCTTTTTCAGGTATGCCTACGTTTTCACAAGGCTCTGGCCAATAGTCTCTTAACAAAACCACGCTCTTTCAATGACAATGACAATGAAACTTTATTTTTCAACGGTAGAAATCACTACTGTGCTAGTTCACTGAAGATGCTGTTCAGGGACCCCCCTTCCCCCTCTGACAGCATCTTCAGTTTCTTGAGAGAGTGCAATTTATTTTATAGAACATAGACACTACGAATTATCTGGACTTGCACTGACCTTTTGTATGTTTAGCATTTAAGTCTTGGAACCCGTTTCTCATCTAGACCACATAAATTCTTAATATATATTTACACCCTGTTTTATTGCAAGCCCTTTAATTTTTTTTATTTTTTTTATATTCTTTTTTGTTGTTGACATTTTTCATATATATATACATACAAACATACAAACAGGAGGGCGAGATACAAGGAAATTTGATATCCGGCAAAGTACACATATACATATACCCTCGCACATAGCTTGCTGGTTTACAACTACGCACATAACAGGAGAGAGAGAGAGAGAGCGAGAGAAATCCACACCTTAGGGTGCCATGCACCACAGGTAAGATGAGGTTTCATTGGATTAATGCCTCATATGGAAGCCATATTCTACAAAACTTAGAATATTGCCCAGCAACACCATATCTATATCTTTCTATAGTATACCAATGGCGGACTAGCTTTGTAAAAGCAGTAAAAACCGGCCGGAACTCTTTTAGTCTACACTTGTAAATAAAAAATTTTGCAACCAATATTAACAAATCAACGACTGAATCAGTATGGAATTTTTTTGCAATACCAAAAATAACTAGAGTCTTGGATAACGTCAGTGCTGAACAGTTAGGACAGTTATCTTTAAGCCAGTTAGTGAACTCTGCCCAAAAGCTTTGTACATGATGACAATCCCAGAACAGGTGAAGCCCTTTAATTTTTAATGGCCTGGCAGGGAGGGGCTTCGCTTAGTCTTTGTAGCTTGCACGACGTAAAGCCCTAAATAACCAGCTAACTTCCAATCCAGTTTAGTGTCTACTCAGAAACTGCAGAGGTACGTTCACCCCATGGGTAAAGTCAGTGCTTGTTGCGTTTGTTTCGTGGTTCATCTACATCAGATTTTGCACCGTTCGTATGACTTACCTTGCCGTTTTAATCTCGCTAAGTACACGATTATTTTCAACACAGAACACACTCCCATTTGTTTTCCAGTTTCTTCGCCACCGTGAGTCCGCGAGGATTGGACCGCGTGCCCAGCACCATGAAACTGCTCATCGGCGTCATCGTCGAAAGTCTCCTCGTCCTTCTCGTCACCATCGTCGTCCTCAGGCGGTTCCATCACCGGCAGCAACAGCCAAATGCACAAATGAAGCCTGCCATGCCAGAATTGCAACCTTGCGTTGACCGCGCCGGTCCTCCCTCGACCAGACGACACATTCTGAATGTGAAAGCCGAGAGTCTAGACCGCGTGCTCTTTGTTCTAGCCTTTGCTGGAAACACAGTCTTTCTGGCTATTCTGCTCTATCAGCTTCTGTCGCCCAAAGCGCATAAAATAAATACCAAAACTGGTATACTTATGACACTTAATGGATCAGCCGTTGAAGTTGTTTGTTTGCATATTAACGTAGAATGTAACTCTAAAATTTCTGAATACGGTGTACGTGAGTCTTCTCTCTCTCTCTTGAATGTGGTGGAAAAGGACGTTAAACCCCCAAACACCCCCACCCCCCTCTCTCTTTCTCTCGCCTGTTGTATCTCAGTGGATGTGACCTACATGACACTATTATTTTTGTGGATCCCAGACAGCGTGTCAAAACTGGCACCTAGTTTTAGGTCACTTTGCGGTTGTTTGTTTTTCTTTCACTGCTAGTTTATCGACGCCATTAACAGCCGGCTGTTGTCCTGCAAACTATTTGTACAGAGATATCGGCAAGTGTTCTTTCTACACGGTTAGTTTCTACACAAAAAGTAGTTTTAATAACTGCTAATGGAGTCACTGCTGCTCTGTTGAAGCAAATGCAAGTGACATGACAAACGCAGGCTTTGATAACATCGGGTCGGCTGCGATGTAGAAAATTGCGCATGCGCTTTGTCAATCACGACGTGCATGGCGGTGTTTACAGTCCTATTTAAAAACGTTTTAGACTAGTTTGCCCTGACCATCGCACAGTCTGATAAAGCATTTAGTTACGAGTCCCCCCCCCCCAACCCCCACATCAGCTTTTTTTGTTTTTGTTTTTTAGATTTGATCTGAGGTCTATCAGAAATGCCCTGTCTAATAGCTTTTGAAGTGTTTTGCAGTTAAAATGTTGGCAAAGCTTTAAGTTCTGTACATCTCCCCCCCCCCCCCAACCCGTAAAACACTTGGGACGTGCTAATAAGGTTTGGATGCATGTGGATCCTTAGAAGCTTGTGAGCAGTTTGCTACACCAGCACATTCGGCATTTCGACAGATCTTCAAAGGACATGATTTTGTAGATACAGAGAATGAGATGGTTGTTTTACGTCTGTTTTGGCTACAAAAGCTGTGAAGAATATTTGTGGTGGTACTTTTTGTTTCAGAGGTGCATTGCCGAGACTATTGTCTTTGAAGCCTCCAAATAAAGCTTAAACGCAAATTGGTCTAAGGATACTTGAAAAAAAGAAAGAAAAAAGATCTCCGTTTTCTCAGAATATGCTGCTGTTTGCCAAGTGACATGGCAAGAAAATTAAGACCAATATTTCACTGCTGTCTGCTAGTCAATGGAATACTGGCTGTTACTGCCGATAATCCGAGCAGTGTATCCGTCAGGAACCAGCCGGTTGTGCAGGCTACTGCCAAGAAAGGCACAAACGAGGTCGCCATTACAGAGAAGCTGGCTGCTACCGCAAGACTCAAAGGAAACATCCGGGACTTGCCAGCCGCAAGAGAGAAGGTGGCGCCTGTGATGGTCGACAAGAATGGCAGAGAAACTGTAAGCTCGCAATTATTTAAAACTTTATTTTAGCATAAGTCCAACCAGACTCGGTAACACTACGGCGGGAAACAATTATTTTGGGTTCCTGTCAGACACTCGTTATCCATTCCACGGACACACGCTTGATATACACATGTATGTAGCCTATGCGTGCACGTGCACATGCAGGCAAGCGAGACGAGCGCCTATACAATCGAGTCTCCCACTGACCCTTGACCCCCCCCCCCCCCCCCAATCTTTGTCTCCCTTTTGTGGGATCCCATCACGACGTCCCCTTACGGCTCCTGGTGGACAGCTAAGTACAAGTTTTTGAAACGACACTCGCGGATCCGATAAGAATTCTTGAGCCTGCCTACACGTTCTGAGATGCGTCTTATAAGGCATATATACGAATCTATATATATACGGTCCCCATCTTTAAAACTGCAGTCAAAACATACTTGTTCTCAGCCCACCAGCAGTACAGAGGGATTGACAGAACTGTGTGTGTGTGTGTGTGTGTGCGTGCGTGCGCGCCACAATCGCTGTGCCTTTTATTGTTCTTACTGCCATTATATTCCATTTCTATCTTTCTTAACTGTGTAGGCGTTAGTTAGTTAGTAAGTTATTTAGGGCTTAACGCCGCGCTTACAGCCTACTGAGGATAAGCGCTATATTAATGTCCATTGTTATTGTTCTTGTTATTTTTTTTCGAGCAGGTTGCGTTGGAAGTGATCGTGTCGGTCCTGGCTGTGTTGGGCGTTGACGATGTGCAGCAGACCGTGTCCACCGGCGTTAACTTTTACATCACTTGGGATGACAAATCACTTGCCTGGAACGCCTTCGACTACAACGGCGTCAACGAGGTCACCCTGCCCGTGGACGCAGTATGGACGCCGACTTTGTTCATCCTGAACTCACCAGAGGCTCGTGATGTACTGAGCGAAGCTAGGAACCTGAGGGTGAGGAGTCATGGCAGGGTCTTTGTCAACATACCTGCTTACATGACGACTCACTGTTCACTGACGCTTACCTACTATCCGTTCGACGAGCAGGTCTGTCCCATCTTTGTCTTCTCTTTCGTGGACGAAATCAGCTGGTCAGTCGAATATGTCGACAAAGTAAGCACTCAGTTCATAGCACGTGTTCTTGAGATCGGCAGCGAATGGGAGGTGGTGAACACAAGCGTCCATATTGTCGATTTATCTGATCAGGATGGACTGTCACCGAAAATCGTACTACATCTGCGGCGCAAGACGACGTTCTACACGGTGTGCCTGGTGCTGCCCATGGTTCTGACGTCCTACATGAACACGCTGGTCTTCCTCGTGCCGCTCCAGTCCGGGGAGAAGGTCTCCTTCCTCGTCTCCATCTTTGTCTCCACTTCGGTATACGTCAGGTATGTCACCACAGATGACTGACATCGACCACTTCGAGCGATCACAAACCAGTCTCCCAACCATATCTCTTAATACTCGTTTTCACAGACGTTCTGTGATCTGATGAGGAACCTGCACACGCAGGTGATATATACAGGGAATATTTCATTTCATTAAATGACGTTTCCGCGTGTGCTGTTGTCCTCAAGAGCGTTATGAAATTTTTCAGTACAGCTAGTCTTTTAGAAAATTTCGGACGCGCTTTGGGTGGTCCACAAACGCCTATTGTACTGCCTTGTTTTTAACCCGTCTAAATAAATACGAGATACAGTACTCCTCGCTTAACGTCACTACCGTTTAAGGTCACACCTCTGATAAGATCAATCAGGTTGCTGGTCCCGACCAAAAAGCCTTCTTTGTACCATTTAGAATTCCTCGCTTAGCGTCACCTCGGATAAGGGAAAACCTCGGATTACGTCACCCCCGTTTTGGTTCCCAAATGGAGAAGACTACCGCTTAAGATGAAATCCATGTGATGAGAGTGGCTTCCCTTGGAATCAACACCCGGATTTGCACTGCGAGGTGAAGACGAAACAGACGATTTTTTAATTTCATTTTTATTCCATGAGATGATACCCAAAGACTGAAAATGGAAACTGGAAGGGGGGGGGGGGGGGCTTGTTTTTGATGAACTGACGATAAAGATAGTTTACCGCAGATGAGTATACAGTACTTACAAAAAGATTTCTTATTTCGTTGAGGGTCCTTTTAGATCTAGAAATTGGTACAATCTTTGTGAAAGAGATAAGAGCTGCAATGCAGGGAGCAATGTGGCGATATGATGGTGGTGGTGTGTGTGATCTTATGTTGTTAGAGAGGAGGAGGGGGGGGGGGGGGGGAGGAGCGAGAGACCTGGTTAACTTCTTGGCTTAGTCGGAAGGCAAGTTGAAGTACTTTTACAGTTCACGAAACATCAGTGCAACCATCCCTCAACCATGTAACAGGGGCAAGATGTTTGGAGGGAGCTTGACATCTGCGGGGCGGGGGGGGGGGGGGGGGATCCACAGGGTTCGGGGGAAAAAAAGGGGGAGGGGGGGGGGCTATATGCATTTGCGTTCGTTTGTGCTTGCGCGCGCGCGCGTGTGTGTGTGTAGAATTACATATTTTGGCGGAAAGTCTTTCGGTCTAAAATGTGAAAAAAATGACATAATCGCCAAAAATTGAGCTCCTCGGATAAGATCAAGTTTTTTACTGGTAGTTGATCTTATCAGAGGACTGTTTAGCGTGCCCCTCGGATAAGATCAAAAAAATTTTTGGTCCCGTGGGGGGTCACCTTAAGCGAGGAGTACTGTACAACGTTCAATGGAATATATTTAAGTTCATGAATTTTGAAAGTTCATCTGCTTGTCCCACTTTCTGTCCATCATCAACAGGGGTGGGTGGGTGTTTGGGGGTTTAACGTCCGTTTCCACCACATAGGGTGATATCAAAGACGGGGCAACGATGAAAAAGCCAGCACAAATATTTGGCCCCAGCCGGGATCGAACTCACGACCCGAGCATTAGAAGTCCAACGCTCTACCATTCGACTACCCCGGCTCCCCTCACCAACAGGGTTAATTACAGGCACAAGTCGCTATTTCAAAGAGAAATGTAATGCACATGCCATTGTTATGCTGTTTCCATAGTAATGGAAACATCATAGGACGGCCTAATTTTCCACGTTCATAGGCAAGCCTCTGTGGTACAAACGCACGTCACTGCTGATCTCCCGCAGAGACGGTTTTGCGAGTGTAAGCAAAGATCTTGGAAACATATCTGATTCCAAGGTCTTTGGTGTAACTGTGACAATGACGTAAGAAAACGTGCGTCATCGATGCTGACGTGTAAGGTGCACCGGACGCACTTCTCCGCCTGAGTGACAGCCGTCTGTGTGTGTGTGTGTGTGTGTGTGTGTGTGTGTGTGTGTGTTTGCGCGCGCGCGCGCGCACGCAGCAGACATAACACATAGTGAGAAAACGTTCGCCGTGCAGACTTGTCTGTTAAACATATTGAACCGATATTACTTCGATCTCTACATGCAGCAGCAACACTTCAATTGCATGGGGCTGCTTTCATTGCAAGAATTGTATCAAAGTGATTAAATCAAATCAAATGTATTATGCGTCATCCCAGTGAGGAAAAACGCCATAGATTTCCAAGAAGACAACTCCATGCCTCTCTTCCAAAAATAAGATTGGTCTGACAAACCCGGTCAGTTGTTTCCATTCACAGGGGTGGGTGGGGTGGGTGGGGGTTTAACGTCCGTTTCCACCACATGGGGTGATGTCAAAGACGGGGCAACGATGAAAAAGCCAGCACAAATATTTGGCCCCAGCCGGGATCGAACTCCCGACCCGAGCATTAGAAGTCCAACGCTCTACCATTCGACCACCCCGGCTCCCCGTTTCCATTCACAGAGAGAGAGAGAGAGAGAGAGAGAGAGAGAGAGAGAGAGAGAGAGAGAGTCCACCCGGATACATGGCATTACAAAAGGACGACCGTGACGACAGCAGGTGAGTATTAAATGGAAGCAACATATTGGGGTGGTGGACATCTTTTTTGTCTTGCAGTTACTTCACCACTGTGATGCCGCGAGGACTGGACAGCGTGCCCACCACACTGAAACTGCTCATCGGCGTTATCGTCGAAAGCCTCCTCATTCTTCTCGCCACCATCGTCGTTCTCAGACGCTTCCACCAGCAACAACATCAGTCCACGGATGACGACAAACCAGGTGACTCCGGCATGGGTGGAGTCTGGTTCAAGAGAAGCACACGCGTCCACGTGGTGAATGCATCAGGAGAAACCGACGGCGATGTGTCTGGCCCTTGTCAGCCCCACGTGCCCGGACCAAGATCACTATAAGCGCTGACGGCCGAGCAGCTGGACCGCGTGTTATTCGTTCTGACCTTTGTGGCCAACACAGCCTTTCTGTGCAGCCTTTTCTCTCAAACGCTGTCCTCCAAGGCACAAGTGAGGTGGGTGCAGTGTTATTTGTGACATATGGACGGCTTGAAGACTATGTACACAATGCGGATGCCCCTAGCACACTACCATCGACAATTGATGCTCAGACGAGGCGGCCGCAGTGTAATTTGTACGGATCCATTGAGGACCCGTACCTTTGAATCGATCCCGCTATCACCTGTTCTATCCACCCCACCTTCCCCCTTCCTACCCACTGACTCCCCCGCCTTGAAAGAACAAAAACAACAGCAAAACATAAACAACAACAACAACACAATCTACCCCCCCCCCCCCTCCGCAAATTTAGTATGGGATAAGACCGGAATTGAAATGCATCACCTCCTCTATCCTTCCTACCCGCTGACTCAGCCACCCTGAAAAAAACAACCAACAACAACAGCACAATCTACCCCCCCCCCCCTCCACAAATTTAGCATGGGATAAGACCGGAATTGAAATGCATCGTCTAATTCACATGTTCGTTTAGTTTTTTTTTTTTTTTTTTTTAAATAGAAGACTGTGATGAAGAACAGCTCTGGGATGCTATCAGTAGAAAAAGGCACTCGTTTATTTGGCAGCGCATAGTATGCAAATATCGAAGGCAAAATAAAGCATAGGTGTGTCTGCTTAGACGTTATAACTATCTTTATTGTAATCATTGTAACAATTTTCAAAGCGGGAGAGAAGTCAAGAAATTATCACCAAAAAAACGTGGAAATGTTTCTCCGTAAACACATTAACAGCAAGTTGTATGGAAATTACCATTCATGTAAAACACTGGCTGAACCAAAGCCATTGCAAAATGTGGCGTGTTTGAAAATATACCACATCTTTCGAACACATGCCACATGCGTGGCAAACAAAAAACGAATGTACAAACCACTCCCAAATAACAACGGAATAAGTTCGTTGAATCGCCCAACAAACGTGAAAGGAACAGCTCAAATAAGCGGCCCCTCAAGCCCCTGAAATACCGTTCGATGTATATCGACAAATGGCCCCATCCCATTCAAGACTACGTTCGCTCACAGCACTCAGACTACCCCCAGTCCCTCAACCTTCTTGTACCAGGACCATGTCGCATTCGTGTACCAGCACAACACCCAGCACTGACTCCTCACTTCCTAATTATAAAAAGCGCTGTAAGTTTGCCTCGACTTCAGATTGACATGCGAGTCGTCGCAAAGGCCGGCTGTGAACGGGACGCAGGTGAAGTAGGAACAAGCAGCGCACTCGGTAAGCGGGGCCACGTAGAAGATGATGACGAGGATGATGAACAGGCCAATGGCCGCGCCCAGCGCTACCACGATGGTTACGATCTTCCGATGACGGTCGAAGGTCCCGAAGCTGACGTAGGGCATGACGGAGAACGCCAGAAGGAACCCCCAGAAAAAGCCGAACAGGTGGGCCCAGTTGTCGAACCAGGGTAACAGTCCCAGGACGAAGAGGGCACAAATCGGGCCGACCAACTTGAGGATGGCGATATGGGGCCGCTTGTACATCTGATAGCTTTGCAATACCTCCACCAGCAGGCAGGCCAGCACTCCAAACTGCGACCCGGATGGGCCCGCCTGCAGCGTGAAACAAACGACTACTTGTGGTATATGTTTTGGCAGTCTTCTGCGGCACTGCTTCAGTCAGGGGAATGTGGGCTGTTCCTCCCCCGGGAGGAAGGGATCTAAACAAACTGCCCGTTCTCAAATGATACGTCTGTACGGAAACGCCGCGCAAGATTGATTAGGCGTGACTGCCAATGTTTATGGCTATACGTATCTCTAACAGTCTCAATGGCCCTAGGCGCACATCCCTGCCTCACGCATAGCGCCACACGGGAAATGTTAGCTGATCATTTGCACGGACAGAAACTAGCCTATCCCATACGTGCATTTTCTCTCCTATCGAGCTGTCTTGTTGCCCAAAAAGCAATCAGAAGAAGCAAGCTGTCGTGTGGTTGGGAAAGGCCGGCTATCCTATCAGCCAACCATCTGGGCTGAGACAGGGCGGCCTGTCCACGTGATGGCCATACGTGATTGGAACCATGGCATGGGGTTGAGTTTTTCGATACCCTAGCGTCATAGCGGCGGACTTTTTGTGCTGCCCCAACTCTTTGCCAGCCCTAGTGGTGTTCCTCCCAGGTCAGGGGTGGAATCCACGGAGGGCTGGAAAGCTGGGGCAATTTTTATTTATGCATGATGATGGAGATGAAGATGATGGTAAGATGATGCCATGGAGGTCCATGTGGTTTGGGACTGCGGGACAGGGCCGCATTCCACAGTTCCTGTCATAAATATCCCGGCGTTAACCGGGCCCGGGAACTACGGCAGCTGCCTCGGCTGGGGCTCGAACCCGGGTCTCCCGGTCCATGGTCCAAAGTGCTAACTACTACACTACGGGGCCGGTGCCCATTACTTTCTTACCATGGCGGACACATGTCCTATCATTTCTGCGCCGCAGTAGACTGTATTCAGGACAAATGTTCCACATGTTTACGGTCAGTCGGGACATTTGTCCTGTTATAGTTTCCATTCCTACGACGCCCTGAACGAACATTCACCTCCACTTGGTAGGGTAGGAAGGTACAGCTGGCCAGGTTGCCCGCGATACCGCTGCCGATGTAGATGATGGCCATACGAATGGCGCCTGTCAGTTTCTCCATGTCTCGCATGATGAGCATTTGGAACACGATGGTCACGGCCAGATGGAACAGACTGCACAAAACAGTATCTGTCTTGTAACAGATTTCACAAGGGGATTTTTCTTATAGGGGGAGGGGTATCCGGTCTGCGTCGACCTAGAGGCACATGGTTTGAATGCCCTGATGGGCATGTGGCTGAATATTTTTTTCCTCGCTTAGCCAAGATCAACTTCAAGTTTCCTCTTTGATAGGCGACTTTATAAAAAGTTATCGCCGAAAATCGTTTGCGACGGAATTACCAAACACACCATACTTGAAGGTTCCAGGTAACATTAGGACGTCAGTCGTCTTTAAAGTCTGCTTTATTTTATTTTATTATTATTTGAAAAAAAAAATCTTACATCACTGGACAGTGCAAATTTTTTAGTGAGTTAAGTACGAGTGCTTCACATCCGAAAATGGGAACAGAGAGCGAAAGTGTGGGTTATGATTCGCATTACCCACTCAGTGGATTATATGAGTTCACAAAAACACACGCACTAGTGATGTCATCGGTCAAGAGCACGCAAAAAGTGCGTCATTTAGAACACTTAAACGTCATGTTTGTCTGTGCAGACGTACGGCCCGTGCACAAATGTTTTGTTCACATTTTCGGGGTGAAATTTTACTTTGCTTTGATAACGAAAAATTTGGACAAAAAACAAATCTCTGTGAAGTATTTACGAGTGCACATCTGAGTGCCAGTACAGGAGCACACGCTTTCAATATTCTTCTCAACCCTGGTCTTACTGATTTTTTTTGTCTTATGCTGAAAAAGCCTTAGAGGTAGCCTAGAATATTGTGTTCCCAGAAAGACCAAGGTTAACATCAAGCGGGGGTGGGGTGGGTGGGTGTTTGGGGGTTCAACGTCCTTTTCCACCACATACGGGTGATATCAAAGACGGGGCAACGACGAAAAAGCCAGCACAAATATTTGGCCCCAGCCGGGATACGAACGGTTAACTGCTCTACGTATCACTTTTTCACAAATCAGGGCGCAGAAGTTTGAGGGGGTGCACAAGTCACTAGTTACCCGACCAGGAAAAAGAAAATGTAACAGAAAATGAATGCTAACTGAGGTAAGAGTCTGAATGCTCCTGGTGTAAACAGCTCACATGATTTGTTCGAGTGGTTTTCCACGAAAGAAACCACTCGTAGGCTCGGTAACTATACGGCAAAAAATTGAACCATCTCGTGGTTTATTTCGTGATAAACCACTCGAACTAACCACGGAAGCTCTATTTACTTTGCCTTGCGGAGAGGAGGGCATCAAGTACTTATCCCGTCTACAAATAGCCACTTGCAAAATGACTTATCCCCCCCCCCCCTCCAACCACACACACACACACACACACACACGCGCGCGCCGACATACCCTCCGTGCAAAAACAGCGAGGTCCAAAGTCGGTAGAACTGGTCAGGTCTTTTCTCTACAGCGAATGGGATCATGCCACAGATCTGCTCAAAGCAGTTCACCTGAGGAAATAAATGGTCACAAAATGGCAACTTTTCTGGTTTGACCGGAAGCTGAAGAAAGTGCGATTTATTGTAATACATCGCATCGCCTTCCCTTCGACATTCGATATATTTATATAATTTACTGACTTCCGATTGAGTCAACGTCAATTAAAATGGCTTAATTCGACAAAGGTCTTATCACTGTTTATCAGCATGCCAAGTTTGATGCCTCTGGTGTTTGTTGTTTCTGAGAAAATGCCAACGTTAAGGTTTTTTCAAAGTTTTCCATAAGCAGTTTGTATGGGCTTGACCTTGACCAAGGTCATTGAATACAGGTATATCTGTAAAGTTCTTATCAGCGTCTATCATCATGCAGAGTTTAAAACCTCTGGCATGTGTAGATTCTGAGAAAATGCCATGTACATGTTCAAAACAGACTGCTTTAGTGACCTCAAGATTGTATGTTTTGAAAGGTTTTATGGCTGTCTATCAGCATGCCAGGTTTGGTGCCTTCAAATTGGTAGATTCTGAGAAAAGGCCAATGTTAAAGTTTACTGTGGACACACACACACACACACACACACACACACACACACACACACACACACACACACAGAGACGACGGAGGGTTATAACATAGACTCACTTTGTTAAACAAGCGAGCCAAAAACAAAACAAAAGAAAACCATGAATGAAATAGTACGCATTATATATATTTTGTGGGTGTACACAATTTCCCTTTTGAGATTAACGGAGTATTTTGATTTGATTTGATTTGTGAAGACACCGCCCACACAGTGAACGCACTTCGCCGTAACCAGTGACTTGGGAGTACTACGCTATACCCGAGTTAACGGAGTGCTTTAATTCATCGAGATCTGTACCTGAGCGCAGAGATACGCCTCGGGATGGAAGAAGCCGCGAAGGAGATCACAGTGCTCGAGGGTCGTGATGGTACACTCGCCCTGGATACCATGGCAGCAAGGACGCCCTACAATCTCGCAGGACATGTGCCGGTCTCGACCGCTGGTAACGCTGTGGTTCGGTCTCTTGGTCTTTTCACACAGCTAAGTGGAGACATTGACTGTAGTGTTTCTGGCACCCCCTTCCCCCACCAACAAACAAAACAAAACAAAGCAAAACAAAACAACACAGCAAAAAACAAAACAACACAGCAAAAAACAAAACAAAAAGCAAAACACCCGACAACCACCCCCCCCCCCCAAAAAAAAACAAACAAAAAAACACAACAAAACACCGACACCATAAAAACTAAAATAAAATGAATCAAACAAATAAAAAACAACAGCAAAGAAAGGAGACCCCCAAAACAACAAGAACAACAACAACAACAACAACAACAACAACAACAAAACACACAAAAAACAAAACAAAAAACAAAACAAAACAAACAACAAAAAAAGCAAAAAACCCACCAACAACCATAAAAACAACATAAAAACAAAAATAAAATCAATCAAACAAATGAAGAACAGCAAACAAAGGAGAACCAACCCGCCCCCGCCCCCCCAAAAAAAAAAAAAACAAAAAAAAACAACAAAAAAACAAACAAAACAAAAACAACAACAACAACAATACAACAACCAAAAAAAACAACAACAAACAAACCAAACCCCCCCAAAAAAACAAACAAACAAACAAAAAAACCCCAAACAAACACAAAAAACAAACATAAAAAATAAAACGACAACAAACAAACAAACAAACACAAGTTTACTTAGCTTTACTCACAGGCCAGTCGATAATGGAATCGGGCCAGGCGAAAGGTTCAGCCGAGGCAGGACGAATGCAATACCTGCAGCACGGACAAACATATTACGTGTGTATATAGTTTGTACTTAGTTATTTAGGGCTTAACGCCGCGCTAGCAAGTATATTATTATAGTTCCACTACCGTTGTCAAGGAAATGACTGCCGTGGTAAAGGAAATTACTGCCGTGCCAAAGCCTACTCTAAACTGGGCACAGCGCGCGAAACACATATGTGCACATCACACAGTCGTTGCGCTCGGTGTGTCTGCTAACTACAAAACTGAACAAAGGCAGCTGTGCATGATGACGTACGATCACATGATCAAGATACGAACACGGTACGATACCATCCGACACCCATAGCATCCGCAATGACAAGCCGAGCTCGGAGGCGAGCTGCCCGGTCTCTGTAGTACTTATCCGTGACGTCCCAAAGACAGGATTGTGTGTCCTTCGAATAGGTCTATAAACACTGAAGTCTTTTCAGACGACAAAGCGATTGAGGATGCACTGTCCGCTATGTTTGCGCGCCGAGTGACGTAGTACAGCCAGTCAGGATCTGTTGTGGAACCCACAGTCACAGCTGCGGCTTTTTGAAATCCCACCAGCTGCGATGACGCCACAGCGGCGGAAACCCCCTGTTGTATTTTTCTCCTGCTATGTCGCTCTCTCGGTGTACTCGCAGAGAAGACACGGGATACATCAGGATAGAACTCCAATAATTTATTAACAGAAGATGCGTGGAGAACAAACTCATGTAAGAAGAAGAAGAAGAAAAAGAAGAACCCAGAACGCTGTGCACGGATGCTTATATACTGACAGGTCAGATCTAGAACATTCCGCAACTTACCTGCAAGTACGGAATCTTTCCAAGGTTACGTAATCTACTGACGTTACTGCACCATCATGTTCTGGGATGGTCCAGAAATTTCCATCGAAATGCAGTGGCTTTTCGCGATCTCAACAACACCCCCGAAATCACAACTGTCTCAGATATGTGATCAACACTGTGGCGCTCCACAGTACCCAGTTAAGAGCCGGCTTAAAGGAAATTCCTACCGCAGTAAAAGAAATTCGGGCTGCTCCCGACAATGAAGATGGTGCTGATGACGATGACGTGTAGTTCTGAGCGATACTCACGAAGGGTCTTGACCACAAACTGTACCAGATGTACGACCGTCCGGGGCCACAAGCTTGCTATCATTACGTCCCCATTTCTTCCACGTGGACAGGATTTTCTGAACAAAAAATTATACGACTGAACTGACGAATATAGTCGAAATGATCGGCCGGCTGAGGAACAAGGACAGTCTACTGTTCATCCTGAAAAAATCACGTGCTGAAGCATGAACTGGCAAAAACCCACATACAAGTTGACACAACACAATGCACACAGAGCGGGAACACACACAAACACCTAGATATTTCGGAAATAAGTAATGCTGACAGCGCTAACTAGATCCAAGAGATCTGTGCTTTGTACTTTACTGGACAAGTCTGCCTTGTTCTACATAATAATACTAATAATAATGAATAGTACTTGTTTAGCGCTTAACCTCACAGGAAAGCAACTCATAGCGACACACACACACACCACACACACACACACATGCACAACCCGGCCTGATGCAGATGAACAATTGCAGTCAAAGGCACCGAAACAATGGCAGACTACTTAAGTGTGAAAGGCCTGAAGGAAGAGGTGGGTTTTCAGGTTTGATTTGAACTGGGACAGTGTGGGAAGATCACGAATTTTGACCGGCAGCAAGTTCCAAACACTTGGGGCGAGGAAACTGAAGGAGGAGTGGAGGTGGGGTGGTTGTGGGGTGGGGGGCTGGCGGGGGGGGGGGGGTAGCCTACATTGACAACAAACCACAGTGGAGGGGGTTGGGGGTGTGGGTATGGTGTGCGTGTTTGTGTGTGTGTGTGTGGGGGGGGGGGTGGAGGGGGGGGGGCTACCAACCTATCGCCAAAATACCTAACAGATCTACGGGTATCTCACCATTCACAGGACCACCCCCACCCCATCTCCTCCCACGGGTGCAACCTAGGCCATGTAAATAGATGATTTTAGCCGCTCACGACCATGGTTTCAGGTCAATGGGAACCGTCATCGTGAACATACACTTACATGCATCGTTACGTATATATACTTACACACTGAGACTGTACTCGTTGGACACAGCCAGATCCGTCATTGCGCACACAGCACGCCGTTGTGTTCTCCTCTACCAGATCCCTTTGGATGGCAGCCTGAATTTGGGCGTCAACTCTCATACACGGCGAGTACTTGGCGCCCAGATGGATAAGGTCAGCCTAGAAACGACCACAACATGAGACGCCCGTCTTGCGACCGTTTTCGTGACTTTGTGGCCGCTGCTATCGGAGAAATACGACTTTCTTTCTACAGCTCATTCCTGAACAGACTGGGACCACAGACCTAAAAAAGATAGACCCCCTGCGACAACGCGGCTAAATATAGTATAAAATCTTTGCCCCTATTAAAATTTGTGTGGAGAGTAAAAAATGGCAATCTGGTGCTTTTTGTTGGCTTTGTAAACACGTTTCATGCCAGGTAATAGTAAAATTAGGGAAAAAATGAGGCTGGCTTGTGGACTATTTGTATTTATGCGCGGCTGTCACAGGAGCCAGCAGACGACCGTGGAATGAGGGGGGGTATGTGGTCGCTGCCAACATTGCCAAAAAAACGGAATATTGGAATTTGTTTAAATTTCCTCTACACATGAGTCTATGGCTGCCTGATTTTTGTGAATTTTTTGGTGAATTTTAAAGCATTTCTAGGGTGTCATCTGCAGCGTTATGTGTAAGAGGAATATATAACGTTTTCCTCCAGATTTGCATCTGTGTCGCGTAGCCGAAGTGTGACGCCGCCGCGCGCCATGTTGCGAGTACCTGGAAGTGCCAGACGCTATCAGCTGTTTACATAGCGCGCATAGCATTGGCCAGACGCTATCAGCTGTTTACATAGCGCGCATAGCATTGGTCCGCTTTATCTTACGTCACATTTCTGATAACGTCTTTCTAAAGAACTTTGTATTTCGAACGAGGCGTCCTGTACACAGAGCATCTGAGTTCTGGTATTCACAAGATGACCGCGATAGCGACACTCGCAAGCAGCGGTGGCAGCGTGCGGCGGTGGGTCTATCTTTTTTTTTTTAGGTCTGTGACTGTGACTCGCGCGAGATTCTAAAAATAGCCACCAATCAGCGCCGTCTAGCTGGTCCTCAATCCGCAACCAACTAACGTCGTCTGCTCAGAACGCGGAACAGCTTACACGCCGGCAGTTAAGACACCACAATGGTTTCAGATGCTACATTGTGACCCAAGTAACTGATTCTGATGCACAGATCCACAACAATCGATGAAAAGCTCTCCACACGCAGTTGTGTGTCTGCCATACGTGTTCAGACTTTAAACTTCGCCGTATGTCACTGTCGTGGCAGCACGTGCGCCTTCACTTTCATTCAAAACGTCCGTAGCTTAGGCCTGCTCTTAACTGGGCACAGGGCGCGAACCACACATGTGCACATCACAGTCGTGGCGCTCGCTGTGTCTGTCAACTACAAAACTGAACACAGCCGTGCTCGGTGACAAACCGATTGACGACGCACTGTCCGAGTCCGCCATGCACGGTTTGCACGCCGAGTGACGTAGTACAGCCAATCAGAATCTGTTGTTGAAACCACAGTCACCGCTGTGGCTATTTGAAATCCAGGTTGCTGTGATGACGTCACAGCGGCGGAACCCCCCAAAATCACAACTGTGGACAGCACTGTGGCGCTCCGCAGTGCTCACTTAAGAGCCGGCTTAGACATTTTCCCTTCTGGATCCACGAAACTTCATTACTTTGTCAATAAGAGCGTCGGGCAAGTGTGTGATTTTGATTGTAAACAATGAAGTACGCAAGCAACGGTGGCAACATTGAATACGGGTTAATATTACCTGGCGAGGTCCAACCCAAATGTTAGCTTTTTCGCCTCGTGTCCTTTGCTCACGTGCCATGTTGGACAGACTGATCTGAAAGTTTCGGAATACAAACATGAGGACGGAGAACCCTTTCACTGACATGACTGTACCATGACTTATATAAATAAAATAATATATAGTTTTTATGGAGCGCTGCTCTCCAAATGCCAAGGAGTCGTTGCGTTTAAAAGCGCGCGCGCGCGCGCACGCACACACACACACACACACACACACACACACACACACACACACACACACACACACACACACACACACAATTCACATTCCCTCTGACATGCAATGCGGCAGCTGCAACGACTCGGAGCTACACACAAGCAGACTCAACAGAAGTTAACCAAAGATCTTGAATTCTGATTCCAAGGTCTTTGAGTTAACTATCAAAAGCTTGACGGAAGGGAAAAGTCTTCAGATGGGATTTTAAGATCTTTGTTCTGTATCAGTCATAACTCACTATATATAATGGGTGGGTGGGTGTTTGGGGGTTTAACGTCCTTTTCCACCACATACGGGTGATATCAAGGACGGGGCAACGACGAAAAAGCCAGCACAAATATTTGGCCCCAGCCGGGATACGAACCTATATATAATAAATCTGCACTCTTTAACTACATGCTGATACATTCATTTTCCGGGTATATTATCATGATGAGTATTGGTGTAAAATATGGCCTGAAGTTATTACCCAGGGTAAAATGTTATATGTAGGGAGCAAACTGCTAATCTGTGTTACTCATCCCACTGCCCCATCACGCACACACACGGACAGACACACAGACACAGCGGCTTAACTTAAACCCGCTTTTTGTTATTATCATTTTAATTATTATTTATTATGATTTTTATGTGCTGACAATTAGCATGCACATTTTTTGATGACAACTGTTTTTAGTTTCGTTCTGGCAACTCACAGCGGTGAGCTTTTTTTTTTTTTTTTTTTTTCTAAGGCGCATTACAACGTTGTCACGTGAGTATCAAACATGGTCACAAGAAACCCCGTGCATTTCGTTTTTATCGAACATGGCTATGGTACAATATGGTTCCGTGCAAATTGCAAAAACTTGCCGAGTCATCAATGTCAAAAGCATACATTTTAATTCCCCTCCCCCTCCCCACTTCCTCCCCCCCTCACCCCCCACAAACAAACAGCTGAATCCTCAAGTTAGTTAGTTAGGTTTTTTTTTTTTTTTTGCTTCAGTTGCATGCATGGATGCATCAGACTTAAGTTTGATTCTCAGCTTGTTCCTGTTTTTTTTTTTTTTTTTTTTTTAAAAACATTTTTTGGGGTCGTGCGTCCATTCTTCATTGGCTCTTTTTTTCCCAAAGCAGTAATTATAATTCTTCTTGTACGTTAGTTACTTATTTAGGGCAGGCAGGGTGGGTGTTTGGGAGTTTAACTTCCTTTTTCACCGCATACGGGTGATATTAAAGACGGGGCAACGATGAAAAAGCAGAACTTTTGCCTTTCACGTTACGTACAGTTTTAGAATCATAGTGAACTCCGAATCCAAACGGTGCAATGCCGTACACCGCCACTGACACAACGAAGATAACAGTCTGCACGAACGTTGCCCAGTATGTGAAATAGGGTCTGTAACAAAAAAAAAAAAAAAAAAAAAATCAGCTTTAACAGGTATATAGGCAGACAAGTATAGCGCATTTATAGTTTAGACTAATTCCAATGCTTTGCATTTTTACAGCTCGCTTTTCAACTTAGAATTTCATTCACGGAAAACCCCTGACTGTCACGAAATGAATGAAGTAACTATAGGCCAGGATCATTATTTTCTCTTTGTTATGTATACGTCATTGGCTCCACCAACTTCTCCCCGAAAATCGTTTCCCACTGAATTACTAAACGCACTATGACACTATGATACCTTGGCGGTTTAAAACGCTCACACTCTACGATAAACTACTTCACTCGGCAAGCACAGAGGCCACAGCTCCACCCCTTTACTTTGCCGTGTATTGGCAATACACAGTACTTCCATGACGTCATTTTATGGCAAAAAAAAGGGGTGATTTCAAAATGAAAGAAACTGACGTAATGTTTTTTTTCCCCCTCAAATGACGTCAATTTACTTACTGCTTGCTTTCCGCGTTTCAGTCACACAAATACATTGTGCTTCCTTCCTTGCAGTGTGTGTGTGTGTGTGTGTGTGTGTGTGTGTGTGTGTGTGTGTGTGTGTGTGTGTGTGTACTGATAATAGTGATGATGATGGATTTTGTGTTTTATTAGTGTGGCAAGGCCAGATAGTAAGAGAGACATGTGCGTCTATTATCTCATCCTTGAAAAATAAAGTTTCAGTCGGTCAGTCAGTCTCTCTCTCTCTCTGTTCTCTGATAAGCGTGTTGCATGTGCTTGTCTTCGCATGATTAAGGCCTCATGTTTTTCTTCAAACAACCGAAGAGAGTGATCTCAGATCTCTGCTCCGGGTAACATACGTTACGAGACAAGGTTAAGGTCACGTCCTTGACCCCCCACCTGTGGTCATCGAGCTCGTCGATTTGCTGCTTGACGTCTGTGGTGAAGGTCTGCAGGTGGATGCTCTGCCGGAAATATCTTCCGACCACGCTGATCCCGAAGTGTTGCTCGTCTCTGTACAGAGACGGAAAGTGTATGAATGATAAATCGAAGGTAGCGCGAAGAATTCAACAACAAGTACATGTGGCAATCCAGTCGCCGAAGCTTTCTTGGCGATAACTCTTTGTGGATCCACTTTCGTATACCTATCAAAGAGGAAAAGTTGACCCTGACCCAGTGACTAATATATTTTGTAACAGTTGTGGGTCTCAGTTTCGCCGTTTCTTCTCTGTGTCAGTGAAGATCGACATTTTCACCGCTTTTTTTTCCTCTAAACCTTACAAGTCCTTTTCAAAGAATGTATAAATTCCACAAGAATACTCTTTAAGTCTCACAAACTTTTAGTATATATTTATATCGTGTTTTAAGCTGAGCATTTTGTTTTACGTTTTAAAAGACCTGCAGACGGGACTCGGTTTAGCCGCGAAATAGTCTTTGTTGCTTACGCGGCGTTAAGCCCTACCTAACTTACGTCATTTATTGACGTCATTGTTTCTTACTGTCTCATGAAGGTTTAAGAGTTGACGTCAATTATTGAGCATGTTTACCTTTTACGTCATTGTCACTTGAATCTTTCCGGAAGTATATTTCAGGCTAAGTTTGATATTTAGCATTTTTTTTCCAGCTCTAGTTTTCATTGAAAATTTCACTTACGCCAATTCTAAACGGACAAACTGAGAACCTCCACTGTCTTGAAATAAACTGGATCACCTGGCTGGTATCAACTTATTTCCTCTTTGATAGTGGCTCCATAAAAAGTTGTCGACTGAATTACCAAACGCGCTATACTAAGGCGACAAAGCAGATAAGATACAAAATACATGCGCGGTTGTAGTACGCAACAGACATTGTATGAGTTCGTGAAAAACATTTAACGTCGGAAACCTTGTTAAACCTCCTAGGTGCAATGATAGCCATGTGACCAAGGATGAAATATGGACAAGATCGAGGTGTAGCCATAAACTGTTATCGCTCAGTGTTCGTCTGAATAGCGAGCTTTCCCCCGTATTACGAAGTACCGTCAACAACAACCACAAACAACAACAACAACAACAACAACAACAACAACAACAACAACAACAACAACAACAACAACAATAACAACGGCAGCCACAGCAGAAGAAACAACTATAGCAGCGACAGCTACAAGATCAATTACATGTACAAACAACAGCAACATGAACCTCGACGAGAAAAGAAATGGATGCCGAGAAAGGTGTACCCCCCTTTACCCACCTTCGCCCCCCCCCCCCCCCCCCCCCAAGGAAAAAAAAAAGTTTTTTTTTTCATCCGCGTAAGTAAAAAAGACTGATTCCCGGCTCAAAAGAAACAAGGAGGAACGGCCCCGTCCTACAAAGTTGTTTCTCCAAACTTCATTTTATTTTGTCTGTTTTGTTGTTATTGTTGCCGGTTCTCCCCTCTCTACCAATGACACTAGGTCCTCTACGACCTCGACCGATTAGCCACGTGACTGGGGGTGGGGCCGGGTGGGGGAAGAAGAAGAAGGAGAGAGAGAGAGAGAGAGAGAGAGGCAAAGAGAGAGGGTGGGTGGGTGGGTGTTTAGGAGTTTAACGTCCTTTTCCCCCCACATAAGGGTGATATCAAAGACGGGGCAACGAGAAAAAGGCCAGCACAAATATTTGGCCCCAGCGGCCGGGATTCGAACTCTCGGCCCAAGCATTGAAAGTCCAACGCTCTACCATTCGGCCACCCTGGCTCCCCAGAGAGAGAGAGAGAGAGAGAGAAATTGAAATTGAAATTGAAATTGAAATTGAAATAACTTTATTTGAAAACGGTGGAAGTTTTGGTCTTGCAACCAATTTTCAAACTTGCCGTTTTTAAGAACAAACAACTAAACAAAAAAACAAAAAAAGCCAAATGATCGAACATACGTAAACCTGGAACAAGAAACTTCAAACACACACACACACACACACTATTATCGCATGTATGAACTAGTATGTCCATATTTATGTGAACGTGTGGCACCTATTTTTATGATTGTTTGTTATTTGTTGGCTAATAGATATTTGAAGAGGCTGCTTTTAAATGATGAGGCTGACCGACTGTGACCGACTGACCGACTAGAGAGAGAGAGAGAGAGAGAGAGAGAGAGAGAGGTCAGTTCCGTGAACTAAACATTTGACGTCAGCCTCAGGCAGGTCGTCATACAGAGAGAGAGAGAGATGACGTCAATTCCGTGAACTAAACTTTTGACGTCAGCCTCTAGCACTGAGATCGTGTGAGGATGCTTGTTCATGTCTTGTGATTTCCCTGTTGGCTTTGTGACTTCTCCGACTGAATTATTTTTCACATGAAATCTGGAAGATCTAGAGGGCTGATGAAATGTCGGAAGCAGTGACTTGCAGATTTTGTCTGTGAACCAAACATTTGACGTCAGCTTCACGCTGCTCGTCTGACAGATGATACTTCTACATATCTTGTGATTTCCTTGTTGCTTTTGTGACTTCCGTGACTGAATTAATTTTTACATAAAATCTGGAAGATCTAGAGAGCTGATGAAACGTGGACTTAAGTGCCTTGGATTGTACTTACGAAATTGCAAAATTGAAACTTTTTTGACCGGCGCTTCTCGCAGAAACGTGAAAAATGTGTTTATCTAAAAGCTCTGCTATTCTTAATACTAAAGCTATAATAGTGCAGTAGTTCATGTCATATGTGCAGTTGGCACAAGTGACAAAAATACCGGAATGGTGAGTAATTTGAAGGAGTCTTTTCATAGATATTTGGCCTTATATGCATCCACCCCTACCTCGGAAATATTTTTCTTACACAAAACCTGTCAGAGCTACAGAGCTGTGCTACGAAAACAGGCAGTATAATTGGATGATCTTCCCAATTTCTGAAAATGAAGCCAGTACTCTCTAGATGATCTTTATATAACGGCTGTCAGGAGGAAGGCCACTACAATTGTCAACGACCCCACCCACCCCCTCCATGATCAGTTCCAAGAACTCCCGTCTGTGCGCCGCTACAGAGTACCGCGAGCGAGGAAAAATTTGTTTAAGAAATCTTTCATTCCCTCAGCAGTATCTATTTTAAACTCATGACTGTGTTTACTGCCCGTCCCCAGTATGTATAGATTTTATTTGTTGAGATTTTCAAAACTGTGCTTGCTCCTCAGCTGTGTCATGTCCGCTATGCCCTTGCCATCTTTTAGTTTAGATTTCTTAGTTTAGTTGCATAGTATTAGACTTGGACATCACACATTACTTTAGGATCTGTGTTTAATATGTATGGATTTATATGTCTAGATAAATTAATGTGTGTGTGTGTGTGTGTGTGTGTGTGTGTGTGTGTGTGTGTGTGTGTGTGTGTGTGTGTGTGTGTGTGTGTGAGCCAGAAGAAAATTTTCTGCCATCGACAGACAATAAAGTTATATTGAATTGAATTGAATTGAATTTGAACATTTTTTGCGAAAAAATTCGTAACATGACCGATTTTTAAAAATCGGCGATAACTCTTCTGAAAATGCAGTAGGTTAAAAATCGTGAAAGGTAGGTCTGGAGAAGGTGAATTCCCATTTTATCTCAAAGAAAAAAGGCCTCCAACGAGGTGGTTTAGGAGATAGCCATCATTACATCCGTCCACACACACACACACAGACACACACACACACACACACACACACAGAGACACACACACGTCTCACAACTCCCGCCAAAAAGAACGCAGCAGCATAGTGTGCACGTAAGGTGTCTATGACGCAGATTTCGTTACGTCACTGTGTGCGTGAAAGTAAGTATTGTGTGGAGAAACGTCACAGTCTTGTTTTGTATCACTGCAACTTGCTGCTGCGCGTAGCAAAATCTGCCCCGTCTCATAAAGTTGTTTCTCTATATAGAGAAACAACTTAAAAAGAGAGTAGAGATTAATAATAATAATAAAGGTCTACGTACGCTTCTTCCTGCGTTGGTCGTCGGCTCTGCATGTAGGTGGAAATAAAAGACATTGGCAAGGCATGTTCAAAACACAATCGAATCAGTGATTAGACATCCTACGGTTTTTAAAGTTGCATGAAAGACGATGGTTATTCCACAGTCTTTGGTTACATCCTGCAGGATGAGCAACTCCCCCCTGCGTCAGGAACGTGTTTCACAAGGATCCTGCCACTATTGAGTCAGCGGTCTTCGCAAAGTCTGTTTTAGAGCTATGGAAATTGGTAATGTTGCCATCGACCCCCATGGGGCTTGTACAGACTGCCCTCAATTTGAGTTCACTGATTGACTGACTGAAACTTTATTTTCCAAAGATGAGATCTATGACTGGCGAAAGCAGACAAAATTCAGTCTTTTCGCGAAAAATCCGTTTTTACGCGACAAAACCGCTTTTGTCGCGAAAAAACGTCAATCTTTCCGCGAAAAATAAAAAAAATGTGGCGATAAACGTTTTTTCGCGAAAAAAATGGTATGCACTTTTTCTGCAGAAAGTTGTGTCCGTTTTTTCGCGAAAAAACAAACAAACAAACAAACAAACAAAAACCACCTAGCCCACTCAGTCAGGTTTTCGCAAAAAAACGCCGTCAGTTTTTTTTCGCGAAAAAAAACAAAACAAAACAAAAAACAAAAACACCGCCCTGTTTTATTCGCGAAAAAACTGACGGGCATAATACGGGGCGCCGCTGCACCAAACAGCCTGGGATGTATTCATTCAGTGCTGTTGAGCGAGCCAAATGAGTGCCGTTTTCTGGTTGCAAACGGCGCCCCATATTTGTCTGTTTTTTCGCGAAAAAACTGACGGGTGCTTTTTCGCGGAAAAACTTTTTCTGCAGAAAAACTGAATTTTTTTCGCGGAAACCTGTTTTTTCGCGAAATAAGACAGTTTTTTTCGCGGAGAAAGGCAGTTTTTTCGCGGAAAAAAGCAGTTTTTTTCGCGGAAAAAAGCAGTTTTTTTTCGCGAAAAAGGCAGTTTTTTTTAAGCAAATTTTTTTATTTTTTTCGCGAAAAAGTCCATTTTTCTGCAGAAAAACTTTTTACGCGAAAATAAAAATCGCTATGAAATGTTTTCGCGATAAATGGAAATTGCCGCTTGTTAGCGAAAAAAAAAAAAAAAGTTTTTCGCGAAAAAGTGCCGTTTTTTCGCGACAAAATCTACTTTTTTTCCGCCAAAAAACTGCTTTGTTGCGAAAAAACTGCATTTTTGTCTGCTTTCGCCAATCATAGAGATCATGGACTCATGGCTCATGTTTTGGGTCCTATCTTAGCACCGACAACCCAGAAATGCCTCATAATTTTATTTTGTACACATCTAAATGGGCGGTCGGTGGTCTAGTGGTTAAGAGACCTGTCACCAATGACAGGGGTCAGGGGTTCGAGTCCCACTCGGGGCAAAGAATTTTTCCTTCTCGTATGTGGCACCGTTCATTCGGGCCGATCGTCGGGGGTTCTCTCCGGGTACTCCGGCTTCCTCCCCCTCTGCTTTGGAAATGTTCAGCCCACCAAATTTGAAAAATAAATGCAATTCTAAATTCCGAAATTTAAATAGCTGAGCTGACCCTTCGCACCACGTGATTGTAATGTGTTTATGTCCGGTGTGTGAGAGAATGCGTGTGATTCACGTGAGCGTGCGTGTTGGGTTCAGTTCGCGGCGCTTTGAGCCGATTCATAAATTGGGTAAAGCGCCTATATAATACTCATTATTATTATTATTATTATTATTATTTAAATGGTATCGGAATCATAAGTCGAACTGTGGGCAAAAGATCGTGCCCTTTTAAACGTACATCCTGCTGGTGAATTATCAAAATAAAAATAATAATTAAAAAAAATCACAAAAGTAAACAAAACCCACAGAAAAGGGGCGGTCGGTAGTCTTGTGGTGAAGTCTACGCCACCAGTGAGAGAGGTCAGGTTCGAGGCTCCGGGGAGGTACATTTTTCAATACTGTTCAGCTCTCAACTTTTTCAATCAAATTTTTTCCTTGATACGAGTTTGTTATTATTTAATGAAGTAATGTCAGTTATTCATTAAATAATTAGGTCGGTAAAGTTTGATTATTTATTCTACAGAAATATTAGCAAACAGAGACTCTTTCACAAGAATATTGTGAAACGTCTTTGGAAACTGCTACCCCAAATGCACCATACTGTCATATCCCCCCTACCCCCTCCCCCCATCTATTACACTTCATGTGAACAAATCATGCCGCTTTCTGATATCTTTCCGTGCTTCACACTTACCGCTTCGTCTGGGTGTTTCCGTACATGCTGTAATGACAAAACAAGAGTCAAAATTAATCATCTTGCTTGTCATGTTAGGTTATCAGACAAGTGCGTGTGTGTGTGTGTGTGTGTGTGTGTGTGTGTGTGTGTGTGTGTGTGTGTGTGTGTGTGTGTGTGTGTGTGTGTGTGTGTGTGTGTGTGAGTTGAGGTGAGTTAATTACTGAATTTATTGCTGTAAAACTTTTTATAATGAGATATGGCTTACCCCCCCCCCCCCCCGATCCTCACCACCACCACCACCACCACCACCAACAAAGACAACAACAACAACAAAGACAACAACAACAACAAAACACCCCAAAAAACAACATAAAGAAAAAACACCCCAAAAAAACAACTAAAAAACCAAAAACTAAACAAACAAACAAAGAAAGTAAAAACCAACAAACAAACAAAACCAACAACAACAAACAAACAAAACTGCAACAAAACAACAACAAGAACCCCTCCCACCCCCCACCCCCAAACAACAACAACCAAAAACAAAACGACAACTAAAAAAACCAAAAACAAAACCAGAAAGAAAGAAAGAACCAACCCCCCCCCCCCCCCCCCCATTGATTCTATAGGCCTGTATTTCTAGTGCTACGCTTCAGTGCCCGGTCACCTTCTGAAAGTATGTGTACTGCATACATAAAACTCACCATTAAATTGCCCAGTCCTTTAACGGTCATGTGAGCCACAGAGGACTTCCTGGAGTACCTCCTGGGCATTCCCGCGGCGTCTGTAGTCTGGGGAGGCAGGTAGCTGTCCTTCAGTTGTCCGATGGAACCAGCGTATCGCTTCCGTCTGTTTTCCCAGCGCTGTTGGTGCACTTCGGACTGGTCCACGCCGAGAAAATCCGACATTCCAGCCTGCAGGGCCTGGAAACTACAAACAAACAAACAAACAAACAAACAAACAAACAAACAAACAAACAAACAAACAAACAAAATCATGGGATTTCATTTGCAGGTGAGAACTTTTCGGGACCCCCTTATACTAGTAACTGTTGGTATGGTTTAAAAGGGCAAATACAAACTTTTTTTTTTTTTTTAAATGCACACAGATTGTTCTGAGCTGTTGTCGTGGTATCTATCATCACACCACTTAGACACCTGGACAGCGACAGCGTCTGTGGTATTGGCACTGAGCCAACAGAAGCGTACTCGGTGATGCTTCGACCATAGTGAGCGCTCCAGTAGTGTAACAGCAGTCATAGAACTTACATGCTCGACCCCTCGCGCAAAGTGTTAAAAAAACACATTGTATGGCATTCAGAGCTGTACTAATCATCGAGATGATTATTCCGAGCGTACAGGCGCTCTCACGAGCGAAACTGTTCCAAAACATAAGTACAGTTGGCTTAGCAAAGATGAAAGGCTAACCTCTCGGTGCCGCTTTCATCAGCTGTGCGGGGGGAAGTTTCTTATCGCTTTGCCAAGCACACCCACTCACTGACAAAAGATAGAAAGACAGACAGACAGGATGAGACTAACGGGCTTACTCCATCTTTGCAATCGAATATATTATGTTTTGGAACAGTTTCGCTCGTGAATGTGCTTGTACGCCCGAAATTAATACTCTACGTCAAAGTCTACGACCGTTGTTTCACTGCTGGAGCGCTCAGTGTGGTCGCTGCTTCATCGAGTACGCTTCTGTTGGTTCAGCGAAAGCATTGGCAATGGTGTCAATGTCCAGGATGTCTCCCAGCGGTGTAATGATAGATGCGACGAAAACAGCCCAGAACGATCTGTGAGCATAAATGTGATAACATTGGCCCCTTTAAGAACCCCAAGACAAAACCAAAACAGTGCAGGTGCCCTTCTACCCCTGGGGAAACCGCCCTGGACCGTTCAATCACCCCCTCCCCTTCTGCCCCCACTCCCCGTCCGCCCCTCCCCATCGTTCCTGGCCCATCAGCCATCAAGAACAGGACCATGACCACGACTACGACGACCACCACCATCAACTCCACCACCACCACCACCACCACCAACAACAACAACAACCGTCAGACAGACCTGCTCAGTCGGCGTCTCCCACCGGGTGGTCCCCCAGACGACCCGGCTCTCTGGTCCATGGCAATTGAGTGATCCATGGTTCTTGCCCTACCGGGCAATCTGCATGCACGATGATTACGACGTCAGTATCAACGACGATGATGACTTGGTAAAGCCGACTGCTTCGACCTGAGAGTTTTTGTTTGCATTTAGGGTATGTTTTGCAAAGGGCGATATGGCCTTGTGGAATGTCTTTTCAGACAAATAATGGATTCAAAGAAACAAATCGGAACTGATTCATAAAACAGTCTGAAAATAAACACCGACGTCTCTTTTGTGTTTTTCTACATGAATGCAATGTCGAAGCGTCACGCTAGTTTGCTGCAGCAAAGGTCAGAATCGTGGACCCAGTTTGGTGCCTCTCTCTGAAAAGTGACTCCAATGTACGGAGAAATTTTATTCTCGCGCCCATGAAGCATGTAGTGCTGGGTTTTAAACCAGAACACAGACGTTCTGAATATATGTACCCTATGACAATAAAGACCGTGGCGATGCCGCTTGGGAAATGTTTGGGTTTATGCGTCAGACCTAAAGAGAGTGGACGTAATTACTCCCCCCTGTATGAATAATAATAACAAAGGGTATTTGTGGCGCCCCATCTCACAAGAGATCAGGGTGCGTACATAAACTACACATAACATAAAAACAACGTATATAACGTACAACACACACACACACACACACACACACACACACACACACACACACACACACACACACACACACACTGATTTTTTTTGCAGGTGGCATGCAGAGATAGAGAGCGGGGAGGGGAGGGGCATGGGGGGGGGGGGGGTTTCTACTGCATGGAGAACAGATGCGTTTTAAGGTGAGACTTAAAGACTGCTAACGACTGAGCATGGCGGATGTATATACTGTATATAACTCCGAGCTGCTTTGGCTCTACACTTACCCTGTTCGTGCTTCTCTACACTTCAAACTATCAGTTACAGTTGCGGTATCACCCAAATCAGCCTGGAGCCGGGATAGCCGAATGGTAGAGCGTTGGACTTTCAATGCTCGGGTCGTGAGTTCGAATCCCGCCTTGGACCAAATATTTGTGTTGGCCTTTTCGTCTTTGCCCCGTCTTTGACAGAACCCATACGTGGTGGAAAAATTATGTTAAACTCCCAAACACACACCCACCTTCAGGAATGGCTTTGACGTAGTGGTTGGACTTCTGATGCTCGGGTCGTGAGTTCGAATCCCGGCTGGGGCCAAATATTTGATCTGGCTTTTTCATCGTTGCCCCGTCTTTGATACCCGTGCGTGGTGGAAAAGGACGTTAAACCCACAATCACCCACCCACTCTTGACGGGGTGGAAAAGGACGTTAGACTCCAAACATACCCCCTCACCCCGAAACAACCCCCCAATAATCCATTTAGTAACGGCAGTGATACAAACTGGATTAGAGGAACAGCCCGTAGCTGACCCGGCATTTCAGTGAAGAAAAGGAGCAGCCGCAGATTTAGATTCAGATGCGCTTTCTATGGAAGAATCGATCATTTTTTTCGCCGCATGAAATCAAAATTTGTCTAAAGGCATACCTGAAGGAATGAAGCTGTTTTGTCAGTCAGTCAGCTCCAGGTCTGGGTATGCTAGGTGAAGTTTCAAACGATGACAGACTGTGCGAATCATGAACGATTCCGTTGTATTTCTGCAAAACCTATTGCGCATGTATACAAAGGGTGATAAATCTTGACCTGCTGAGTCCACTGTGGCGCAGCTGTCGCGGACTGGTTTGCTCCTAAGCCATGCGTGCTATTCATACTCGTAAATAAGTTCAGGAAGTAGAGTTCGCCCCCTCCGGTTAGGGTTAGGGTTTGGTGTAGGGTTAGGTTGAGGTTTTGGGCTGTTACCTCGTGTTAATGGTGCAGTCGTTACGCTGAGATGAAGGCCGTAGTAAGCCGATATTTACAAAAGGTGCAAATAGTACCAGGATAAAATAGCGATAGGATGACACGATAAATACTGTAATCAGGTCTGCTGTCTTTGTGGCTTTTACACCAGTGATGAAATTTCCCGCACCGCAGCCTTACCTTACGTCAGACGTCCTATTTGTGGCTCTATCCAAACATTGTAAACACCTGTCCATTGCAAAGAGAAGTTTCGAATCTGTCACAGGAACGCCACTCTTGCAGATCTTATTGCTCGTGTGCACAGGTATCTCATTACGCTCTGATAACAATTACAAGACGACGTTCTTTATCTACAACACCGCAGGCATTGCGTAAAACAAACATTAAATTGCCTGTATTTGCACGCAAGTGATTTACACGTATGGCATATCTGCGTTTACTCTACAAGTTTACGTGTGACGATACAGAGAGAGAGAGAGAGAGAGAGAGAGAGAGAGAAAGAGAGAGAGAGAGAGTGTGTGGATGAGTGGGTGTTAGGGAGTTTAACGTCCTTTTTTCACCACATGCGGGTGTTATCAAAGACGGGGCAACGATGAAGAAGCCAGCACAAATATTTAGCCCGAGCCGGGATTCGAACTCACACCCGAGCGTTGGAAGTCCAACGCTCCACCATTCGGTCACCCCGGCTCCCCAAGAGAGAGAGAGAGAGAGAGAGAGAGAGAGAGAGAGAGAGAGAGAGAGAGAGGCCTTTTTTTTCAAGGATGAGATAATAGACGCACAGGTCTCTCTTACACTTGTCCTTGCTACACGAACAAAAAAACACAAAATGCATCATCATCACCATTATCAGCACACACACACACACACACACACACACACACACACACACACACACACACACACACACACACGCGCGCGCGCGCGCGCGCGGACTGACCAGCGCTTGTACGCTTTACAGCACATTTCGCAAACATTACAGCGTAAATGCTTATGCATACAATGAGATAGTTATCAAGAGAGAGAGAGAGAGAGAGAGAGAGAGAGAGAGAGAGAGAGAGAGAGAGAGAGAGAGAGAGAGAGAGAGAGAGAGAGAGAGAGAGAGAGAGAGAGAGAGAGAGAGAGAGAGAGAGTACTCATACCAAAACACCAAACAAGAATCAAACAAGCAATAATGTGCACTGGCTGAGATTTAATGGAATGTATCCTAAGTAAGCAAAATGTATGAGCCAAATTTTCAATGGTACATGGAGACTAGGACATTGGGTAATCTAATTTACATAACTAAAGGTCTTACTACAGCTGTAGTTATTGTCCGTGCCATCTCAAGAAAAGCAGAGCAAAGACATTCACCTTAAGCAAAAGTCTAGGAATTATCACCTTTTAGCCAGATATTTAACTCTTTTGTCTGTTGACAATATACAATGTGAGCGGCAAAGCGCCCCCCCCCCCCTCTCCAAAAAAAAAAAAAAAAAAAAGGAAGAAAGAAAACAACAACAACAACAACAAACAGGAGAAGACACTCACACACCCAAACCTTCAGCATTAAAAAACGCCTTAGACTGTTAGAGGCATGTTTGCAGAACCAAATCGGCAGGAGGAACACGTGAGGACAGAAAGTGACAGAGAAAAGACCAAAGAAAGAAACAAAGAAAGAAAAGAGAAACTTAAGGGAAAACAACAACAACAAAAATAAACAAAGAGAAGACACTCGCACACTCAATTATTAATTTAGCATTAAACACCCTTTAAAGTCATGTTTGCAGAAGCAAATCGGCAGGAGGAACACGTGAAGACAGAAAGTGACAGAGAAAAGACCAAAGAAAGAAAGAAAAAAGAAACTTAAGGGAAAACAACAACAACAAAAATAAACAAAGAGAAGACACTCGCACACTCAATCATTAATTTAGCATTAAAAACCCTTTAAAGTCATGTTTGCAGAAGCAAATCGGCAGGAGGAACACGTGAGGACAGAAAGTGACAGAGAAAAGACCAAAGAAAGAAAGAAAAAAGAAACTTAAGGGAAAACAACAACAACAAAAATAAACAAAGAGAAGACACTCGCACACTCAATTATTAATTTAGCATTAAAAACCCTTTAAAAGTCATGTTTGCAGAAGCAAATCGGCAGGAGGAACACGTGAGGACAGAAAGTGACAGAGAAAAGACCAAAGAAAGAAAGAAAAAAGAAACTTTAGGGAAAACAACAACAACAAAAATAAACAAAGAGAAGACACTCGCACACTCAATCATTAATTTAGCATTAAAAACCCTTTAAAAGTCATGTTTGCAGAAGCAAATCGGCAGCGCTACCACTGGACGAGAATAGAACAGAGCAGAAGAGAACAGAACAGCAAGTGGCAATCATCTCCAGTAACAGTCCAGCAACGCCACTCGCGTTCACCGTTCTCCGTCTTCCTACACCACACTAGTATTGTGTGGAGCCGCCTCCTTCTTGGTGCGCCCTGCAACACCGGACGTCGACGATGTGTTGGTCCGCGGGACGGGCCCTCTTCCTCGACGATTAGTGACGCCACCACGGCTGTTGCTCTTTTTCGTCGGCCCAAACGCGCTCGGCTTCGGGACGGGTGCTTCCTTCTTGTCGGCAGCCAGCGGGGCAGCAGGCTTTGTTTTTCTCGACGACAGTCTGATAACACTCAGCTTTTGTTTCTCTCTGGCCTCAGCCTCCGCTGCACGTCGGGCATTCAGCCTATTCAACGCCCTGACTTTTTTCATGGCTGCGTGGAAGGACACTGACGGCGTAGCCACGAGCTTCTGCAGGAGCGCGTCGCTCTTCTCTGGGAACTGGCGACACAAGCAACTGAGAAGACGATCTACGCGGTCAGGAAGCTTCTCTACCGCCGTCAGCGCCTCTACCGCCTCCTCTTGATCGTCCTCTGGGTTCTGAAGGTTCTGGGCATTGCTCACTCCAAAGAAGCCTTTCAGCCGGGACAGCATGAAGTCGACGATCTCGTAGTCGTTCTGCTGCTTCGTCAGGTCGGCGCGCACGGACCCGAAGCCCTCGTTAAGGACGGTGACGAACATGTTGAGGATGATGAAGGTCAGCGTGACCGCGTAGAAGAACACATACGTCTGTAAAGAAAAAAACACCGGGAACCGGAGAATGCCGTCAGTGATGTGTGGGTGGGTGTTTTGAGGTTTAAAAATAACAGTATGCGAATTGAATGGGGGTGGGGGGGGGGGGAGTGAGTGAGTGAGTTTTTAGGGCTTAAAGCCGCGCAAGCCACAAAGACTAATTCGCGGCTGAGGGGTGGGGGTGGGGGGGGGGGAGGATACCGCATAAGAAGCTGTACGGTTGTTTGCTGAAAAAGTTTACCCCGGGTCAACTGATGCTGTGACTGGCCATATCTCTAAAATTGAAAGTAAGTTTTCCGAGTTAGTTAGTTGCTTAGTTACGAGTTAGTTAGTTGCTTAGTTACTAGTTGGTTAGGGCTTTACGCCACGCAGTAAGTTTTCCGAGTTAGTTAGTTAGTTAGTTAGTTAGTTAGTTACTAGTTGGTTAGGGCTTTACGCCACGCAGTAAGTTTTCCGAGTTAGTTAGTTAGTTAGTTAGTTAGTTAGTTAGTTAGTTGCTTAGTTACTAGTTGGTTAGGGCTTTACGCCACGCAGTAAGTTTTCCGAGTTAGTTAGTTAGTTAGTTGCTTAGTTACTAGTTGGTTAGGGCTTTACGCCACGCAGTAAGTTTTCCGAGTTAGTTAGTTAGTTAGTTAGTTAGTTAGTTAGTTAGTTAGTTGCTTAGTTACGAGTTAGTTAGTTGCTTAGTTACTAGTTGGTTAGGGCTTTACGCCACGCAGTAAGTTTTCCGAGTTAGTTAGTTAGTTAGTTAGTTAGTTAGTTAGTTAGTTGCTTAGTTACTAGTTGGTTAGGGCTTTACGCCACGCAGTAAGTTTTCCGAGTTAGTTAGTTAGTTAGTTAGTTAGTTAGTTGCTTAGTTACTAGTTGGTTAGGGCTTTACGCCACGCAGTAAGTTTTCCGAGTTAGTTAGTTAGTTAGTTAGTTAGTTGCTTAGTTACGAGTTAGTTAGTTGCTTAGTTACTAGTTGGTTAGGGCTTTACGCCACGCAGTAAGTTTTCCGAGTTAGTTAGTTAGTTAGTTAGTTAGTTAGTTAGTTGCTTAGTTACGAGTTAGTTAGTTGCTTAGTTACTAGTTGGTTAGGGCTTTACGCCACGCAGTAAGTTTTCCGAGTTAGTTAGTTAGTTAGTTAGTTAGTTAGTTAGTTGCTTAGTTACTAGTTGGTTAGGGCTTTACGCCACGCAGTAAGTTTTCCGAGTTAGTTAGTTAGTTAGTTAGTTGCTTAGTTACTAGTTGGTTAGGGCTTTACGCCACGCAGTAAGTTTTCCGAGTTAGTTAGTTAGTTAGTTAGTTAGTTGCTTAGTTACGAGTTAGTTAGTTGCTTAGTTACTAGTTGGTTAGGGCTTTACGCCACGCAGTAAGTTTTCCGAGTTAGTTAGTTAGTTAGTTAGTTAGTTGCTTAGTTACTAGTTGGTTAGGGCTTTACGCCACGCAGTAAGTTTTCCGAGTTAGTTAGTTAGTTAGTTAGTTAGTTAGTTAGTTGCTTAGTTACTAGTTGGTTAGGGCTTTACGCCACGCAGTTTTCCGAGTGAAACTTGACAGAACACACTAAAAATTTTCTCCATATAAACGTTAAGTATATCACATGATCGCTAGAGTCGAAATTTGAATTAAGATAACTTGCTTTGAAATGATGCCAATGATACTTTGATAATGATACGAACTCACGACCCGAGCTTTAGAAGTCCAACGCCCTACCATTCGGCCAGCCCGGCTCCCCCGGCGCAGAAGCTTTCGTATGTAGCGTGTACAAATTTCAATCGTCTCGATTCTGTGATAAAGCGATCGTCAGCTCTCTTTACGATAACTGATATAATAATAATAATGATAATAATAATAACTTGTTTTCTCACACACCTGTGTCAACAAGGGCTCCGCCGACATGAGTGTGCCCACGCTGAACTTGCCCATGATCATGAGGATGTTAGCGACGACCGATCCGATGAAGGAAGAGTACCTGTCGTCGATGGTCATAAAGGTGAGGAAGAAGAGCATGGCGAAAGCCAGAAACACGATCCAGAACACCAGGCTGAGCTGCAGCAGGCCGTTGGCGCATGCGCGCAGCGTTGACGACAGGAGGGACATCCGCCGGTTGAAGCGGAGCAGCCGCAGGAACTTGAGCACGGACAAGAACACGATCCAGGCCAGCATGTACCCGAACACCTCGCTCCAGTACCCGACGTACTGGAAGTTGATGAAGCCGACCCCGTTGTTCTCGTGAAACTTCTCCATCTGTTGGTTGGTCTCGAAGAGCCGGTAGAAGAACAGCACCACGGCGGCGACAGACATGGACACGATGCCCAGCTCCACCAGGTTCCAGAAGCCGCTGAAGAAGGCCAGCCTCTCTTTGACCATCGCGATAACGAGGCGCAGCGCGAAGAAGAGGATGAAGCAGCAGAAGAGGACCTCACAAGCCAGCTGGGCGTAGTAGGCCGACGTGGCGTACGGCAGCAGGTTGGCCGGCTCGAAACGGTAGCTCGGCACTACGCCTCCGTTGGGTTGGAACTCGGCTAGAATCCTCGCGATCCCGAACAGGTTCACCTAGACACACAGCGCAGGCAAACACAAGGTTAGGGGGATCGTAGACAAAACCGTTCAGCCCAGACACCATGGTCTTTGACATGCGCAAACACTGCGTTCGGAGCGTGTCTTGGACTAAGCCATTTAGTTCCAGCCGTGTACACCTTCGTCACTATCAAATAAAACAGAAGTGAAAACAAATGTACCGAATACTCACAGAAATCAGCTTCCAGATCTTACGAAACATCAAACTGATGTCTACAGTGAATATACAGGGGATATCATTAATAGTCAAGAAATATGTAATACAAAGAAAACAAAGGACAAACAACAAGGACGAAAGTAAAAGCAAAGACACATAGAAAAAAAGAAGGCCAGCTAAAGGAAACAAGATTCCAATACACAAAAAAGGCGATCCTAACCTGAGCATTGTAGATGACGAACTCTATGAAGACAGCCCTCGTATACTGGTCAATCCACTGCTCCGTCTCGAGACGGGTGAAGAGGTTCAGAAGCTCCGATTTTGACCCCTCCAGCCTGACCACATAGCCGCCTCCAGCGTACAGAGCCAATTCACCCCAGTAGGGATAACTGTCCAACTCGTCACTACTTGTGTACCTAAATACAGAATAAGATTGAATTACTCTTTGGGTTTTTTGGTTTTGTTTTGTTTTTATTTTTTTTTATATGTTGTTTCCATTACTATGGAAACAACATCATAGGACGGGCGAAAAATGCCACGTTCAAAGGCGCGTTTTTGGCATAAACGCACGTCGCTCGCATTCTCCGCACAACAGACATGACGCAAGTGTAACTCTGACTTTTTGGGTGAGGGGGGTGAAGGGGGGGGGGGGGGGGGGGGTTGTGGGGGGGGGGGGGGTCTAGAACAAAGCTTCGATAATTACCGTCTTAGCTGTACATCTGCTTCGGAAATACTTCACTGTCCGCGCTAGTCCGATTCATCCGGCTCATGAGGCCTTAAGTCAGATCCCTGTATTCACAAAGGCTGTTTTGGAGCATTGTGGGGCGGCGGGGATTTTGACTGTGTGTCGGTTGGGTGGCAACCATGGTTGGAATCATAGGTGTGGCTACTGTAAGATCCTGCCGTGACATTGCAACAGTTAGAAATCCCGGAAGAAGTCGCTGTAGGTTGTCTGTGTCGCCCGACAGGTCGGAAAAGGTTGAAATTATACGTGTGGGAAATCCGAGAGAACGAAAGAGGACATTACTGTTTACTGATGGCGGCTGGTACAAATGTTCCCAGATCGTACTAGATCGTAAATCAACGCTTGAAGCACTCATCTATCCGCGCGCAACAACTTTTCAACAGCAAGGGATGTGTTCCTTTTCTTCTGAATGTGAGTATAAGACGCATGCATCCTAGAGGTTAATAATGATTAATTTGTACCACCGCCTCAATGGCATCTCCAGTCACAGCAGCTGCTGCTTTTTCTCTTGCTGTAAATACTCCATGTTGCTCATCTACTAGTACTTAGTCCAGGATAATTATCATGTGCATCTTTTTCATATATGTCTGCATGAGTCATCGATCAAGATCGAGTGTGTACATTTACGTATGTGTGGATTAAATGTCTCACGAGTGCATCACTGTATGTATGTATGTATGTATGTATGTGTGTGTGTGTGTGTGTGTGTGTGTGTGTGTGTGTGTGTGTGTGTGTGTGTGTGTGTGTGTGTGTGTGTATGTATGTATGTATGTACAGATGTATGTATGTATGTATGTACAGTATGTATGTATGTATGTAAAGTGGCGTTATTTTATTGCTATTGCAAGGCGCCCTGAGCTCCAAAATGACTATTAAGTATTATTGCTATCATTACCTGTACCACTCGGCTGTATCGTTGGCAGTGCTGGTTGTGGTTCTTGGTTGCCAGCCCAAGTCGAACGTTCCTTCCTCCTGGTTCAGGTACTCGTAGTCCGTGTTGCACTCCTCCACAACGCCCACCATCGGCTTGACGACTTTGCACTGCCCTGTAAAAGAAAATTGTAACGGCATCATCACTATGAAGTGCATCGCGTGTGATCGTCATTAATACTGTATGCCGTTCGTTTCTGTTCTCAGCCCGGCTGGGGCCAAATATTAATTTTGTGCTGGCTTTTTCATCGTTGCCCCGTCTTTGATATCACCCTATGTGGTGGAAAAGGACGTTAAACCCTCAAACACCCACCCACCCCTTCTGTTCTCAGACCAATTGTCTCTAATTTCAGCGCACCAAACTAGAGTGGCTACGGGGTAGGTAGTTGTTTTTGTGTTTTTTGTTTTTAGTTCTTGGTCTCTATGTCCTTCCGGGAGTCTTACCCTTGAAAGTATGACCCTCTCCAAAGTGAATATATTTAGCAAATCAGAAAAAGGTCAAATTTTTCAGTGGCACCAAGGCACCAACACACTTATACACAGCAACACAGACATAGGTGGCTTAAGCTCGTTCAGGCCATTCCATCTAATGTTCCCTAGCAACAGATACTAAGGGTTGCCGGATTTGTCCATTGGATACTACTCTGTCCGACCAAAGAACCTGATTCTGCACACTCTGATTTAATAAAAGTGATCATTGTGCCAGATAAAGAAACTTGTGGTGGTGGTGGTAAAATGGTGATAGGGCAAAATTATTGATAAAAAAAATATGGCCCTTGTACCAGAATTACTGACAGTAGGATTTTCAACTTACTGGGTTTGACGCGAAGCTGTCTCATAGTGGCGTACCCAAGTAGTTTGGATGCCTTGTCGTTGACGTACCCTCGCAGCATCAGAGGAGGCAGGTCGTTATAGTAAGGACCAGCACGAATACCGTTCAGAAATCCCGTGCGTGCCCATTCCCAGTACTCTTTTGTGTTGCTGACCTGAGGCAGGGCAAGAGAGGTTATTGTAGAAATGTGTAGGCTATATGCGTAAGCTGATATCTGATACCCACTGTAGTTGTCTTATGTCCTGGTGGAAACGAGTCGAACTTGTGTAGACGGGAACAGAGGAGGTCAGATACAAACTTTCAGTAATACTTTTTCCTCAAACAAACGCATATGCCCGTCCATCTAAATGTAACTTCACATGTGAAATAAACAGACCTTGAAGTCATGATAATCTTCGAAAGAATTCAATCCCCCCCCCCCATCCCCCCAAAAACAACAACAACAACAACAACAACAACAACAACAACAACAACAACAACAACAACAAACCAACAATAAAAAACAAAAAACAAAACAAAAACAAAACAAAACAAAATAAAAACAACAAAAAACAACAACAAAAAACCTACCAACAACAAAAAACACCCAATGTTACGGCAATGAACACATATGAATGGCAAAAGAATGCCACTTACCACTAGAGAAAAATGCCTATAACTTTGCCAAAAACATGTAGGCACTCTAGGTATATGACAAAAATGGACACCTCTTCAAAGTTGGACACATCATTGGCAACGAAGACCCTGCGCATGGTATCCTTGTAGAGGAAGGTATTGGACAGACGATCCCGGTAACTGACGAAGAGCAGGATGGTGACGAAAACGACGTAGATCACGATCTCGCGAACCACTCGCCACATCTCAAGCTCCTTCAGGCGACGCGCACGTGCCGCTGTCAGTGCCTCGCCCTCCAGCGGTGTGCAACCGGGCTGCTTCGGCTTGTTATTCTTGGAACCTGGCTCCGCATGTAGAAGTCGAGGTTAGGGATTTTAGCCCCAGGTTAGAGTCTAACCTCGAAATAAACTAGCTCTAGCTCTAGCTCAAATTTTCTATTGTTTTTTTTTGTTTGTTTTAAATCAGGAAGCGCGTCCATTCTTCGCCTCCTTTTTATATAATTTTGTTTTTTGGGGTTTCTTTTGTCCTAGTCTGGGTTAGGCCCGTAGCCTTGGGTTAAATTAACCTCAACTTTTACATTCGGGCCCTCATACATGTTGCTAAGACGGATACGAGCTAAGTAATAATAATAATAATAATTGTATAGGCGCTTTACCCAATTTCGTGAATCGGCTCAAAGCGCCGCGAACTGAACCCAACACGCACGCTCACGTGAATCACACGCATTCTCTCACACACTGGACATAAACACATTACAATCACGAGGTGCGAAGGGTCAGCTCAGCTATTGAAATTTCGGAAATTTAGAATTGCATTTATTTTTCAAATTTGGTGCGCTAAACATTTGGAAAAGCAGAGGGGGAAGCAGCCGGAGTACCCGGAGAGAACCCCCGACGATCGGACCGAAGGAACGGTGCCACGTACGAGAAGGAAAAATTCTTTGCGCCGAGTGGGACTCGATCCCCTGACCTCTCGCACTGGTGACAAGTCTCTTAACCACCAGACCACCGATCAAGGGACAGTCAAGTTTTATCAGGGAACGACAAGTCAGATTCTATAAGTGATTATAGTCACGTCAACTTTTATTAGGGAGAGTAGGGTTGGGTTGGGTGTTTGGGAGTTTAACGCCCTTTTCCACCACGTAACGGTGATGTATTAGGGAGAGTAAACTTCAAAATGAAAAACATCCTATGTGGGTGGGTGGGTGGGTGGTTGGGGGTTTAACGTCCTTTTCCACCACATAGGGTGATATCAAAGACGGGGCAACGATGAAAAAGCCAGCACAAGTATTTGGCCCCAGCCGGGATCGAAATCACGACCCGAGCATTAGAAGTCCAACGCTCTACCATTCGACCACCCCGGCTCCCCAAAACATCCTATGTATGGAGTCAAGTGGAATCTTATCAGGGAGAGTCAAGTGGAGTTTTTTTTTTTTTTTATAGACAGGATCAAATGGAGTTTTATCAGGGAGAGTCAAATGGAATATCATTCGAGAGAGTCAAGTGGAGGTTTATTAGGGAGAGTCAAGTGAAGTTTTACTGGGGAGAGTAAAACGGAGTTTATCTGGGGAAGGTCAAGTGGAGTTATATATTAAGGAGAGACAAATCAAGTACAAAACAAACAAACAAACAAACAAACAAACAAACAAACAAACAAACAAACAAACAAACAAACAAACGCATTACACTGACCTTTCCCATTCGTCTTGTCATCTTCTAGTCCTACATAATCCCCGTCACTCGCAAACACCCAGCGTTTCTTCTTCTTCGCCTCTCCCTCTTTTGTCGTGGTTTGCCCTTGGTCGACAGTACCTGGTACAGACACAGACACTTCAACCTTCAACTAGCGCTCACATTCCAAGAAGCAAGGGCAAACTGAAGTGCTTACCATGCAGACTGTCGGTGCAATGTAAAGGCCATCAGTTCCAAATACATGTAACAAGCGTAAAAAACAACCCAACAGCAACAACAAAAACAATTGCACAGTGTTATTACAACTTGCCATTATTACAAAACCGACTAACCTGTAGAAGCTTCTACTCATTCTAGTCCACTAGTTCTGCTTCATCAGAACAGGTTTGTAACTTGTAACTATTTTAGTGTTGTACAGTCTACTATCCGTAGTATTGTGAATCTGGTTTCTTCCGTCAGCCGTACTATCATTGGTAATTTTTCGTAAATCATGGCTCGTTGCACAGGCCACGCGCTGTAGTATATATTTGAAATACATTATAAGCCCCATACGTGACCAAGTTAAACGAGCGTATGTCGATTTCTTGAATGAGCACATATGTCATATCTGCCGGATAGTGGGCTCTCGCGGTTGGAGAAACCTTACCAGTGGCATGTAATGGAACCTCATCGTTGCCCATTTTGCAGTCGTCATCGTCTCTCTCTTCGTCTTCGTCGTCGTCCGCTTTCTTGAAGATTAGCGATAGAATTATGGCCAGGAGAAACACCTGCAAGAAGAAAATACCGGCTTTCAACTGTCATTTTCAAGGAACTATATTCCGTGTTTCATTACAAACTAACAAACAAACGAACCCTCCCAAGACACTACCATCCCCCCCCCACCCCACCCCCCAAGAAAAAATAACAAACAAGCAAACACAAAAGCAACAAACAAACAAACAATTCCCGAAAAAACTATAGTACACTATTGTAACAATTAACCGGCACACGCAGCCCAACGATTCACGTTCGCGCGCAGTTCTAGATGTCTAATTCTAAAGCCGTTCGGTCGTCGTTAAACATCAAAGAAAATGCAAAGCAAATTTCAATATCCATCGTAACAGCAGCTGCACATATCAACCGGAAGTGACGTGTGCATGGTGACGGAGGCTGACCTTGAGAGGTTGCGTGACAAGGACGGAGGAGAAGAAGGAGATCAGCATGGAGGAGATCCACTTCTGACACGTGGAGTCGGCGAACTGGATTCCGTAGAAGGTGACGAACGTGGCACAGACGAGGCAGGTGAAGACGAGCAGGATCCAGGCCAAAATCCGACACCACCACGGCAGCCCGCGTTTCCTCTTCTTTTTCTTTTTCTCGCCTCTGTACGGTGACGCAATGAGCACATGACCGTTACAGAACCTTGCTGAAAACATAGCCTACTGACGAATGTACTCACTACATTTGAAATCCTCTATCAGACGCCCACTGGTCGATAGTAGCGTGCGTTCCGTTTTAGAGTCACAGGGGAGGGAAATTAATTATGACAGAGTGTGTGGAGGTGTTCAAGAAACCTCGCTTCTTTTCTTAGCGTGGAGGCAGTCCACACTGAGGCTGGAAATAAGTGCGTAGAACACGAGCACCAGGCAAAGATGTAAATTAGCAGCGGGTGCTGTGGTGCCAGTTTGAAATCGACCAGGGCCCGTATGTAAACGTCGAGGTTAGGGCTTTTATCCCCGGGCTAGAGTCTAACCTCGAACTAAACTAGCTCTAGGGTGAAATTTTCTGTTGGTTTTTTGTTTCAAATCAAGAAGCGGGTCCATTCCAGCAAGGTGTCTAAGCCGTTATAGAAGGATTTTTTCTTCCTTCCTTCGCTTCCTTTCTTGTTAAATTTAATTTTGCTTTTGGGTTTCTTTTATCCTAGTCTGGGTTAGTCCCGTAGCCGCGGGTTAAATTAACCTCTACTTTTACATACGGGGCCTGGACTCTACACATCCAACAGGTTGTACCTGCTACACTACTAGCAGTCTTCAAGGGAGGGGGGTTGGGGTGTTTGGGAGTTTCGCGTCCTTTTCCACCACGAAAGGGTGATATCAAAGACGGGGCAACGAGAAAAAGGCCAGCACAATAAGTAGTCTTAAATGGTAAATGCACTTGCTAATACTGCATGTAGGTTTATGCCAAAATAATGAACTCTACATACTCGGCAGGTGGTGGTGGATCGCCAGACGTTGACTGCGGCTCATGTCCAGCTGCGGCGGAGATATCTGAAGGGTTGACTTCGTTCAGCATCGGTGGTGCCCCTGCAGAGGCAGGATCAGTGGTGCCGACGTCAGTTGACGAAGCTTTGTCCCCGCGCTTGGCGTTGTCCAGCTGAGGAGGTGCCCGGGGTGTTGACTGTTCTCTGACGCCATCAGAAATTGAGCGCTGGGGCTGGTTTGCGTCCAGTGATGTTGTTTTGGGCGGACTGCTAACAACCACCTGAAAACCAGAGGGAACGTGGCGATGCCAGTTTTGTTTTATGAATGAGGAGGTTCCATGGAATAGAATGCATATTAGAATCCAACGTTTCATACATCTAAAGCAGACCAATGTTGCTATAAATCGTTTTCCTTTCCCAGCGCCATAACTCACCCTTGAAAATAAAAATAAAGTCACACAGTCATTCAACATAATAATAATAATAATAATAATAATAGGGCGCCTATCCCCGGGAAACGAGCTCTAGGCGCCTTACAATCTAAAACCGAAGTAAAAAAAACAAAAACACCGCATTCACTCAATATACACTACGTAAGAACAACTAAAAAAGTAAAAGAGCAAAAAACAACAACAAACAAACAACAAAAAAACAACCCCCCCCAAAAAAAAAACAAAAAAAAAACAAAAACAAAAATACAACAACAATCCCCCCCCCCACACACACACCAAAAAACAAAAACAAAACCACAACTGAATAGAAAAGATAAAGGACAGGCAGAGACAATTAAAAACCAAGAACACGTACCAGTGATAAGACCCAAAACAAAAGGATAGATTGGAATGAGGCAGATAAAACCTTAAAAGATAGCAGTGGTGAGGAGCTAAAAGTAAGACTGACACTGTAAGACTTGCATATTTTATTAGATCACAGCTCATAAGTATGATCACGCAGATCAGCCCAGATACTTTAAAAACAAGTGTGTCTTAAAGATTAGACTTAAAAGACGACAGTGTAGGACAATCTCTGAGGGGCTTTGACAAAGTATTCCATGTAGCAGGACCAGAGTAAGAAAAATAACGTTTCCCGAAACTGCTTAGATTAAAGCCAGGGACACACGGGTGCCCTGGGCCCGTACGTAAAAGAAGAGGTTAATTTAACCCACGGCTACGGGCCTAACCCAGACTAGGACAAAAGAAACCCCAAAATTAAATAAAAAAGGAAGCGAAGAAAGGAAGAAAAAAATCCTTCTATAACGGCTCAGGCACCTTCCTGGAATGGACCCGCATCCTGATTTAAAACAAAAAACAACAGAAAATTTAACCCTAGAGCTAGTTTAGTTCGGAGGTTAGACTCTAACCCGGGGCTTAACTCCCTAAAGGCCGTTCTTAACCGGGCGAACTTTTGGTTCGCGAACTAGGTTCGAGGAGTACGGTGAACTAGATTCGCGCACCTTGTTTCTTAACCGACCAAATACTTGTGCGCAAACCCTGGTTCGAAAGGTTCGCCGAACTAGGTTCGAGGTCTGCATAGCATGTTGTGGGAACCCTCGCGATCCTTTGGCCGATCCTGCGCTCTGATTGGTTGCTCGGGGAGAGCTGTTGTGCGCATGTAAAAAGTTGAGGAAAATGGCGGACGGCATGGCGGCTATCGACTCACTTCACATTTCCCTCTCTTGCGCTCTTTTCCTCTTTTCTCTTCTTCCTCGGCTTCCAAGAGTTCACTCAACACGATAACTACCGCAAATGCCTGGTCGTCTCGATCTACGAAGGCGGCCATTTTGGTTGTTTACGATTGTCTCAACTTCCGAGTCCGCCTTGCTCGGGCGATGACGTATGCATATCATTAACGGTCGGTTAAGAAAGAGAACTAGTCCGGCCGAACCTCTGGAACTACGTACGTGTGCGCGCTCGCCCTGTTCGCATACAATACACAGTTCGCCGAACAAGTTCGCCAGACTGGTGGTTCGCCCGGTTAAGAACGGCCTTAACCTCGACTACAGTATTACATACGGGCCCTGCTTCCTGGGAGCGCAGGGATCGGATTGTAATGAATACGTCACCTCTGGGTTGTCGTCGGCTTGGCTAGCGGACTTGTCCACGTCAGCTGGGCGTTTGGTGCGCGGGCGGGCCTTCCGGAAGAGAGTGATGATGATGAGGTTGACAGGGAAGACGATCAGGTTGCTCACTACGCCGATGAACAACTGCGACAGAAAATCAAAGTTGTTTACCGTAGGGGTAGGTGGGTGGGTGTTTGGGGGTTTAACATCCTTTTCCACTACATACGGGTGATATCAACGACGGAGGCAACGATGAAAAAAGCCAGCACAAATATTTGGCCCCAGCCGGGATACGAACTCACGACCCGAGCATAAGAAGTCCAACGCTCTACCATTCGGCCACCCCGGCTCACCTGTTTACCGTATGATGAGGAAATCTCAGAGTGTAGTTTTTTTTTTCTTCTGACAGACGCTGTGATTATTCTCTCGGTGATCGAGCCTGTACCAAAAATACCAGCATAGGGCTCTTTTTTGTCTTCTTTGTTGCTCCTACATGCAAATTGGGTGTCACGTGACAGGAACGTGTTACCTTCGAACGCTCGGTGGCCCCGTAGTGCTTTCTCAGTACACATAAACTAAGGCTTACATATGTTAGGAACGATGGCCTTCTGTTAAAGTCACCAGCCAGCCAGCCTGCCAGCCAGCCAGCCAGCCAGCCAGCCAACCAGCCAACCAGCCAACCAGCCAACCAACCAACCAACCAACCAACCAAAACCTCAATTTTTGCCGGGAATGTTGTTTCAGGCAGGTGTAAAAGTTTTCTCACAGTTTTGGCATACACTTCATTCTATTTATTTCCCTCTCTCTGTCTCTGTATGCAAACGCGCAAAAGTAAACAAGATCTTCATTTATGAACGGGTGGGTGTTTGGGAGTTTAACGTCCTGTTCCATCACGTAAGGGTGATATCAAAGACGGGGCAACGAGAAAGAGGCCAGCACAAATATTTGGCCCCAGCCAGGATTGGAACTCACGACCTGAGCATTAAGAGTCCAACGCTCTGCCATTCGGCTATCCCGGCTCCCCCATTTATAAACAAGTGTTGATGACTAGTGTCAAAACAAAACAGGGCTTGAACTTCTAGTTTCCCGGTCTATAATTATATAGTCACCTGCTGAGGCGAGAGAGTGAAGGGTCCCAAGCGAAGGACACTGGTTTGTGACGTCGTTTCGCTTGCGTCATCATCGGTCCGGTAAAACATGGCGTTTGCCAGCATGCTGGTCAACAGCAGACACAGGCAACAGGACACGCGCTGCACGCGAGTGAAACGCGATTGGGGAGGGCGTGTCACCACGGAGAACCAGAGATGGTCGTCAGTAAGGTTCCGTCGGCAGCGCTCGGACACCGTGTGGCTAAAATCCGCCGTCTGGTCGTTGGTCCCGGATGGGATCACACGGCTTATCTGCACAAACGTCCAGTTAAATTCAGTTGACAGTATACGGTGCAAGTGAGTCTGAGCCGGCGCTCCAGTCGAAATTAATCTACAGTATACAGTTTAGTCTTAACAGTCGAAATAAGTTTACAGTTTGAGATTCAAGAGAGTCAATGTGAGCTGTTCTCCAGTCGCGATCACTTCGCAGTATCAAGGTAGTCTGACTGTGATACGGTCACAAACAGTTCACAGTATTTGACTGATGTCGAGAGGCTCACTCTAAGCTGTACTCAACAACAACAACAACAACAACACGGAATATTGCATTCTCGCACCAAACACAACAACAACAACAACAAAACACAACCACCAACAACAGTACGATCCAGCAAAAGTAATCACAGAAACAGCCATGCACGGAAATTCGAGCAAGACACACACCTGTCCATCTCCTTCTTCTACTGCCAGCCAGCTGTTGGCCACAAACACCCACTTCTTGTCCGTCTGCACGTCTCGGACAGTCACGTGACTCAGGAACCAGCTGCCCCACTCCCCTTGTCCCGAGTTATCATGCCAGACACGCATCCACTGAAGGTCTCCCAGGGATCTGTCAAACATCACGCCAAATTTGTGTTTGTGTATCCTTTCAGGGCCGGATCAATCATTTTCCGGGGGGGGGGGGGGGGGGGGGGGGGGGTGAGGGTGCTGAATTTTTATTTTGCCTATTGCCCGGGTCTTGTAAAAGCCAAACACAACAACTGACGTTTTTGAGTTTCTGACTGTTGTTATATATACGGCACTAAAACACAAGCGCTACAACTCAGTTTTAAACAATTATTTACAGTTTGATGCTACTGCCGGGGGAGGGGGGGGGGACTGTAGTACATGTACCAAAGCACCACCCCCCCCACCCCGGATCCGGTCCTGCCTTTTGTCTGACTGCTGTAGTAGAAGGATTTTGAACTGCTCCCGAAACACGTCGCTGCTCATACAAAGCCCCCCCCCCCCCCCCTTTTTGGCGAACATGGTGTTAACTTGTTTTCCGTTCCACGATCGCCTCCTGATGAAATGAAATCTTTAACGTGTGCAAACTTGCAGTCTTCAACTCCACCCCCGCCCCCTCTAATCCATAAACAGTCTCTAAGTGCATTACAAAATATATATTTTCCTCTTTTTTCTCTCTCTCTTACTAACTCTCAAAATAAATAAATACGGTTACCCCCAACTCTTCATGCAACAGAAGACATAACAGAGTTACAGGAAATATTATATTACGTTAATCCCGGCTGGGGGGAAATATTCGTGCTGGCCTTTTTCTCGTTGCCCCGTCTTTCATATCATCCTTACGTGGTGGAAAAGGACGTTAAATTCCCAAACACCCACCCATCCATTACACGTTCTGGACAAACAAGTAAGGCTTTAGACTAATAAGCTGATCGTTATCTTTTTATTATTGTTGTTGTCGTTGTTGCTATTTCCTCTCACCTTGTCGTGGACATGAGAAAGCCGTCGACACTGCCCCACTGGAAAATGTCCCGCTGGTCGTCCGAGAACTCACGCGTGTCTGTCTCCTCTCGGTCTCCAACCAAAGTGAAGAAAACCTGACAGGGGGGGGGGGGGGGGGGGGGGGGGGGGGGGGGGGCACTCAGTGAATTGCGTTTGAACAGAATTAACGCCAGCATAACTAGAATACAAAATGGAATATACATGCACACGAATGGATATCGAGAATGGTGAAGTCTCAGCACAACCCCCGTATCTCTCTTATTTGAAAGATGTTTTTGATGATGATGTTGATGATGATGATGATGACGACGACGACGACGACGACAACGACGAAGAAGAAGATGATGATGAAGAAGATGGTGATGATGACAGCGATGATAATGACGACCTGATTTGGCTCACGGCCCCACACTGAGTACTCACGGCGCTTAGGTCGAGGTTTTGAAAAAACGACAGAGGAAACATCAACAGAAACAAAAATGCAGACGATTAATGGGGTGAGGCGCTGAAAAGATGAGTCTTCAGACACTTCCGGAAACAAGTGATGTTGACTGCCTCCTTCACTGACCCAGGACGAGAGTTCCACAGTTTTTGCTGCATTCAAGCTGCAGGCATTTACAAAAGGCAAGGGGCACCAGAAAACAAAATACACACCTTAGACTTGGTTCCTGCGTTTCTGCGCATGCCCGTGACGACAACAATTTCATAGAAGTATTTGTCATCGGCGTAGTTATCTAGGAGAGGAGCCAGCCCAATCTGAAGTAAATATTCAACAGAAGACTGCTCAGTTGATGGCAAGAAGCCTACATGGACTTCTGTGTCTTGACAAAAGATTCATTTGCCTGTGGCTACGCTACTCGCACGTCTCGACATTGAACATATAGTGCAGCACGTGCTGAGTAAAACAAACAAACAAAGGAAGGTGATTTTAAGTGACCTGGTAAAATAAGATTGGAAACAAACTGAATTTTGTGGTGGCAGCAATTTTGAGAGAGAGAGAGAGAGAGAGAGAGAGAGAGAGAGAGAGAGAGAGAGAGAGAGAGAGAGAGAGAGAGAGAGAGAGAGAGTTTTGAATTGAATTCAATAAAATTGTATTCACAGGCTATCATCCCTTATGGCCAATTCATTGGAACATTGACCGGGCACACGACAGTAAAAATGGTGTTAGTACACTAAGAAAACTAACACACACACTAAGAAAACTGACTGATACACTAAAAACAAACTGACTAATATCAGCACGAAGGTGCAGCGTCTCCTGCATGTCCTGGGTTTATACTGCCTCGTAGACCAGCTTGCATCCTTTGTCCAACGTTACATTTTTGGTTTTTTTTTCACATAGTGCAGGCACACTCTGCCGCGAATTAGTCTTTGTGGCTTGCGCGGCTTTAAGCCCTAAAAACTCACTCACTCACTCACTCACTCACTCACCCTGACTACTATCAAAACATCTGAATCTAAATCAGTTAAAATTCTAACACCTATATCACATCATCACAGAAACAGAGACAGATTCTCAGACCTTCTGCAAATCTTTCTTATCCTTGCGTCTGGCCCATACGACTGCCAAGATGTAAGCGACGAAGATGACAATTTCGGTGCCGTACAGCGTCGGGTTTCTGTCGAAGTCAAAGTTGCTGAACACATAGTCCCAGTCTATTGTGTTCGGAGGAACGACCATGCCTCCAGCAAAGGTTGTCAGATGAGTCGCTTCACACACTGTCATGTTGTCGCTCGTGTCCGGATGGACCTGAACATCCACGGAAAAGGATTCAAAATCACGAACACCTGCTATGTTATCACGAACATACTAAAGATGCTGAGGGCGTAGTGTGGTAACTCACTAAGTTAAATGGAACACGCTCGCATACAGCCCAAGAAGAGGAAGAAGAAGAAGAAGAAGAAGAAGAGGAAGAGGAAGAAGACGAAGAGGGTGGGTGGGTGGGTGTGGGTTTAACGTCCTTTTCCACCACACACGGGTGATATCAAAGACGGGGCAACGATGAAAGAGCCAGCACAAATATTTGACCCCAGCCGGGATACGACCTCACGACCTGAGCATTAGAGTCCAATGCTCTACCATTCGGCCACCCCGGCTCCCCGAAGAAGACGACGACGACGACGACGAAGAGGAGGAGGAGGAGGAGGAGGAGGAGGAAGAAGAAGAAGAAGAAACAACAACAACAACAACAACAACAACAACAACAACAACAAAAGAAAGAAACAAACGAACAAAATAGGTTTCTTGACTAAGGCTTTACTCGGTACGAAGTATCACTGGCATCCTTCCTCTGCAAGCAAATACCACTCCAACTCAATTCCTACCGAGTAAGATACGTGTTGGAAAAGGACGTTAAACTCCCAAACATCCGCCCCCTCACCCCTTGTCAAGTAAGTCTGGGGCTGTGCATCAGTGGTCTCAGTTTTAAAATAATCACAATTAATTCACGTCTGCACAGATTTAAATTTGGCTTAGTGGGAGTGTTGCGCTTTGATGATACTCGTGTTTTGCTGCAGTGACAACCGTCTATCAAGGAACCGTTCATCTTGCCTGATTTTCGCATACAGTTCCAAGGAAAAGAGTCAAATACGGGGGGTACTCGTGTGCTGTGCGAAACAAACACAGGGAAAGAAACTACCAAGAAAGACCTCCCCCCTCCCCTCCTCCCCCCCACACACACCACCACCGCAATCGTAAGTAACACTCCTCCGGTCATTTCTACAGTGCAGTATGTATTCATACCTTCAAGCCGTCAGAGATCCAGTCTTTCTTCTCTTCCGACCAAAAGTAGCAGCCTGAGGTGAAGATCTTGATGGTGTAGTTGGTGGTAAACTGGGTATCCTGCCCGAAGAAGAACAATCTAAACATGTAAACTAGTAAAAATCGTGTCGATACATTACCGGCAGGATATACGTATACATGTACGCTTGTGACTTACCTGCAAACCCACCTGTTTTAGGATGTCGCTCTATGTGGGCGCACACGCGCGTGTGTGTGTGTGTGTTTGTGTAAGAGAGAGAGAGAGAGAGAGAGAGGGAGAGAAGGGGGGGGGGGGGGGTAGGTGTTTGGGAGTTTTCCAGCACGTATATTATGGGTGATATTAAATGCGGTGCAACGAGAAAGAGGCAAACACACAAACATTTGGCCGCAGCTGGCATTCGAACACACCACCACAGCACTGAAAGTCCAACGCTCTACCATTAGGCTATCCCTGCCTCCCAGAGAGAAAGAGACAATGACAATGAAATTTTATTTTTCAACGGTAGAAATTGTAGCACACGTGCCAGAGAGAGAGAGAGAGAGAGAGAGAGAGAGAGAGAGAGAGAGAGAGAGAGAGAGAGAGAGAGAGAGAGAGAGAGAGAGAGAGAGACAGAGACAGAGAGAATAAATTCACATTCATCATTGTTGATTAATAAGAGGAGCAAGCCAGATTCCTACCTGTATAACTGCATCAGCGAATTTACGTAATATTATATCTTGTTTTGTATAATTTTGTAATGTTCTGTACGTACCTGCGTGCCGTTGCCCCAGTAGTCCGGTAGCTGCGTGCAGTCGGAGACATCAAGGTCCGTCTCGTTGGGCAGAAGCTGGCGGACACCAATAGTGACCGGGCCAAGGTAGTCGTCCACTTGCTCGTTGTCAAGCATCAGACCTGTGCACTCGGGCTGGTCGGGATCTGCACAAAATTACGATCATCAATACTAGGGTGGGCGGGTGGGTGTTTTGGGGGTTTAACGTCCTTTTCCACCACATACTTGTGATATCAAAGACGGGGCAACGATGAAAAGCCAGCACGAATATTTGGCTCCAGCCGGGATACGAACTCACGACCCGAGCATTAGAAGCCCAACGCTCTACAATTCGGCCACCCCCGGCTCCCCTCATCAATACTAGGACCTATCAGATTTTGTTTTTACTTATGACCATGCTAAACAATAAGAGATTTTAAATCAAAACGATTTATAGTTGTAACTATATATCTTGCAACATTAAGTCTGTTAAGTCTGTCTGTGTGTATCATGAGTTCGTTGCACTGCCAAATTGTATGTAAGCCGAGCGGATGTAAATAGCGTGCGTGCGCGCGCGCGCGCGCGCGCGCACGTGTGTGTGTGTGTGTGTGTGTGTGTGTGTGTGTGTGTGTGTGTGTGTGTGTGTGTGTGTGTGTGTGTGTGCGTGCGTGTGTGTGTGCGTGTGTGTGTGCGCGTGCGTGCTTTAAGCGCAGCGAGTCCTTGGAAGTTGGAGAATTAACATAAAAATTCACGGCCTATTCCGACAAGGATAATTCTTGGTTGGCTCACGGAACCGCGAATGGATGCAAGCTTTGTACGCGCTTTGTTAAACGCATTAGAGAGGCAGGGGCCTCATTTCGCTCAAGAAAATGACCATGTTTTCAAACAGTCAAGGTCTTCTCATCGTCTGTGTCTATGTCTTAATCAAACTTGGTGCTCTTTGTACTTCCTGAGGAAATCCGGCGTTAGAGTTTGCCACA
>JACVVK020000011.1:1327500-1332500 GCA_018292915.2 Batillaria attramentaria
GAGAACACTCTCCTCATCACTTCGTCCCCTTTCTCCGCCAGCTGGGTACTCTGTGCATAGGACGGTTGATATTCGTGGCATGTCAAAAATTCACACACAATGAACAAAACTATGTGTAGATGGAATCTGTCAACAGTATATGTGTTGTGTGACTGACTACAATAGTTTGTTAGTTACTTAGGGCTTAACACAGCGCAAGCAACAAGGACTATTTCGCAGCTAACTTTAAAGCGTAAAAGGGTCCAGCTTCGAACATGATGTAAATATACAATAAATAAAAATTTGTGAAGCTTGAATGAGATCCTGTACAAGATTATTTCCCTCCAGACTAAAAACAACACCACAGATTGTGTTATCCCAAAAGACCATAGTTTAATAAAGAGGTTAGACTCTTTCAGGACACTGTCAGCCGAGTTACTACAAAGTGGGTTTTTTTTGGGTTTTTTTTTTTTTTTACCTTTTCGCGAGTGATGATGCAGTTCGTCAGACGCCTTTGTCTGTCCAGTGCATCGTCAAAACTGTACGACTTTTCGTAGTCAACTGCAAATAAATCAATAAATAATTAAAATTCTATGGCGCCTTTCCTTTGGGAAACTCTCAGCGCCTCACAAACGGGCAAAAGAGGAAGGAGGGAAGGGGGAATCCTCGCAAGCAACAGAGACTTGCTACGCAGGGGTAGTAGGTAGAGCCGCCCCCCCCCCCCCAAAAAAAAACAAACAAACAAACAAAAAACAAAAAAACAACAACAAAAAAACAACAACAACAATAACAACAAAAAACAACAATAACAACAAACAACAACAACAACAACAAAACAAAAACAAAAAAAAACCTATCATGCGGCAAAAACAAACAGATAATTGACGGTACCAAATACAAATCACCCTCAACACACAGTTACACGAGGGTGGGGAGGGTGGGGTGGGTGTTTGAGGGTTTAACGTCCTTTTCCACCACATACGGGTGATATCAAAGACGGGGCAACGATGAAAAAGCCAGCACAAATATTGGGCCCCAGCCCGGGATCGAACTCACGACCCTAGCATTAGAAGGCTAACGCTCTACCATTTGACCACCCCGGCTCCCCCAGTCGCAGGAGAATAAAAATGAAATAAATGTAAGAAAATAAAATAAATGCACAGCAGGCACTGGCGCAGTGTGTTGGTAGTCTACTGCGGCCGCTGAAACAAGGGTGGTTCCGAAGCAGATTTGGTGATAACCATGGACTGCGAGTGCCGGATCTCAGAGGGAAGCGAGTTCCAGATCGCATGGCCGAGATGTGCAAAAGAACGGTTACTTCTGGTTTAGTATTTACACACTGGGTTTCCTACGAGGCGAGTGTCAGAGCTAGAAGTGAAGAGAACGACAAATAAGTAAAGAGGGTGGGTGGGGTGGGTGTTTGGGAATTTAACGTCCTTTTCCACCACGTAGGGGTGATATCAAAGACGGGGCAACGAGGAAAAGGCCCCATAAATATTTGGCCTCAGCCGAGACTCGAGCTCACGACCCGAGCATTGAGAGTCCAACGATCTACCATTCGGCCACCTCGGCTCCCCAATACAGTAAACAAAGAAGAACAAAGACGTGAGTTATGGTTAAAAGAGAAAGTGGCCTAATTTATATATAAAAAAAATCCTTTCAGTCTTGAATACGTACCATCCCGCTTCCCCTGAGGGTGGGTGAGTGTTTTGGGGTTTAACGTCCTTTTCCACCACATACGGGTGATATCAAAGACGGGGCAACGATGAGAAAACCAGCACAAATATTTGGGGGGGGGGGGGGGTATATATTTGTGCTGGCTTTTTCATCGTTGCCCCGTCTTTCATGTCAACCGTCTATGTGGTGGAAAAAGGACATTAAACCCCCAAACCCCCACCCACCCAAACCCCCACCCACCCAAACCCCCACCCACCCAAACCCCCACCCACCCAAACACCCACCCACCCAAACACCCTTATTCATGTTCTTGTTCTTCTTCTAATTATTATGAAAGTGACAGAAACGCACGGCACTCGTCGTTTCGGGCTAGTACATCCGGGTCGTAGTCTTGGAACCTGTCGTCTGCCTGAGCTCTGTCCAGCATGGTCAGGGTGCCGTCAAACCCGGACGACCCCCCAGCCTGCAGAAATCAAGAACCGGTTTGTGTAAGCGGCCCTCTTACAATTCAGGCTGAAGTTCACTGAATGCGGAGCTCAACCATCCGAACAGAAAAATCAGACAAAGGGCTGATAAGCAAAATTAATGTCATTTATTTAATAATAATAATAATGAGGATTTGTCTGGCGCCCAACCTCCTGCTGGAGCTCTGGGCGCCTCACAATAGTAGGGTGGCAATACATATACATGAAATACGTCACATTACATACACATGAAATACACGTCACATACACGTTACGTACACACAGCTATGATACATCCTAACACGACATCCTAGAATGACAATGATGGTAATTAACAGTGATGATACAGAAGTTAGTCTGTATAATACTGCCGGAAGAAATGAGACTTTAAAGCGACTTTAAAAGAGTCCGTTGACTCTGCATGGCGAACATGGGCAGGCAGGCTGTTCCAAATTAAATATAAATGGCGATTGTTATTGGAAGTGTATCATAGCAAATACTGGATCAAACCAGGAACAGAAAGCAAAGACATGTGTCTCACAAAGAAGGGATTTGCATGGCTGTATTGCAGGCAAAAGTTTGTATCCAAAAATACTGCAGCGATAAAAGATGCTCGCCAGTCATTGAAGATGCGTGCGGTCCTCAGGTGGGGAGACAACTATAGTTTACCGCTAAGGAATTCGTCTGCTACGCACAGCTGCCAGTACATTGCAATAGTTCTCTAGCACAAGAAAAGTGTCTACAGTAGTAAAAAAAAAAAAGGGTGGGTGGGTGGGTGGGTGTTTGGGGGTTTAACGTCCTTTTCCACCACGTAAGGGTGATATCAAAGATGGGACAACGAGAAAAAGGCCAGCACAAATATTTGGCCCCAGCCGGGATTCGAACTCACGACCCAAGCATTGAGAGTCCAAAGCTCGACCATTCGGCTATCCCGGTTCCCCCAAAAAAGAAGAAGAAGAAGAAGAAAGAAAACACACACACACACACACACACACACACACACACACACACACACACACACACACACACACACACACACATACCCCGCACACACACATACCCCGCACACACACACACACACACACACACACACACACACACACACACACACACACACACACATACCCCGCACGCACACACACACACACACACACACACACGCACGCACGCACGCACGCACGCACGCACGCACGCACACACACACACACACACACACACACACACACACACACACACACACACACACACACACACACACACACACACTGAATTTTTGCAGACGGCATGCAGAGATACGGACAGCGGGGAAGGGAGGGGGGATTGCGGCTTGTTCTATTGCAGATAAGATGTGTTTTAAGGTGGGACTTAAAGCCTGCCCTGCCAACGACTGAGCAAGGCGGATGTGAGAGGGGAGGCCGTTCCAGATGACACGACCAATGTCAATCAATCAATCAATCAATCAATCAATCAATCAATCAATCAATCAATCAATCAATCAATATAACTTTATTGTCTGTCGATGGCAGAAAATTTTCTTCTGGCTCGCACACACACACACACGCACACACACACGCACCCCTACATTAATTTATCTAGACATATAAATCCATGCATATTAAACACAGATCCTAAAGTAATGTGTAATGTCTAAGTCTAATACTATGCTACTAAACTAAGAAATCTAAGCTAAAAGACGGCAAGGGCATAGCGGACATGACACAGCTGAGGAGCAAGCACAGTTATGAAAATCTCAACAAATAAAATCTATACATACTGGGGACGGGCAGTAAACACAGTCATGAGTTTAAAATAGATACTGCTCAGGGAATGAAAGATTTCTTGAACAAATTTTTTCCTCGCTCTCGGTACTCTGTAGCGGCGCCCAGACGGGAGTTCTTGGAACTGATCATGGAGGGGGTGGGTGGATGGGGTCGTTGACAATTGTAGTGGCCTTCTTCCTGACAGACTTTATATAAAGATCATCTAGAGAGTACTGACCCAGGCCAACTATCTTTCCTGCCACTCTGACTATACGAAAATGCACACTGCTTACCGGTGTTACAAGTATGGAGGCGTTAGATTTACTTACTGCCAGCGAGCTGCCCTTTGCTGAGATCATGTACAGCAAGTTCTTCATTCGCTCGTTCGAATTAATACTCTCAGAGTCGTTGAGTTTCTCCGTCATTTTCAGCACAGTATCTACGGCGGTCATCTGAAAAAACAAAGACAGGTCATTGTGCGTACGTACGACACAATAATAATAATAATAATAATTAGTGTGTGTGTGTGTGTGTGTGTGTGTGTGTGTGTGTGTGTGTGTGTGTGTGTGTGTGTGTGCGTGCGTGCGTGCGTGCGTGTGTGTGTGTGTGTGTGTGTGTGTGTGTGTGTGTGTGAGAGAGAGAGAGAGAGAGAGAGAGAGAGAGAGAGAGAGAGAGAGAGAGAGAGAGAGAGTACAATTATATGAATTTAGTGATCTTAACTTCTTTATGTGTCTTATGCTCGCCCGCATGAATTGCCCTACGGGGATGAGTAGTGTATTTGACTTGACTTGACTTGACTTGATAATAATAATAATAATAATAAAGGGTATTTGTGGCGCCCTATCTCACAAGATAGTATTGTATAGGCGGTTTTCCCAATTTCATGAATCGGCTGAAAGCGCCGCGAACTGAACCCAACACGCACGCTCACGTGAATCACACGCATCCTCTCACATACTGGACATAAACGCATTACAATCACGTGGTGCGAAGGGTCAGCTCAGCTATTGAAATTTCCGAATTTAGAATTGCATTTTTTTTTTTTTTTTCAAATTTGGTGGGCTGAACATTTCCAAAGCAGAGGGGGAGGAAGCCGGAGTACCCGGAGAGAACACCCGAC
>JACVVK020000011.1:1337500-1352500 GCA_018292915.2 Batillaria attramentaria
ACAAATATTTGGCCCCAGCCGGGATCGAACTCACGACCCGAGCATTAGAAGTCCAACGCTCTACCATTCGACCACCCCGGCTCCCCGACGACGACGACGACGATGATGATGATGATGTCATGATGATGTCATGATGATGATGATGTCACGATGATGATTTCATGATGATTTGATATAGCGCACGGCTCCACACTAACAGTGTGCTCACTGCGCTGACAAGTTAAACCAACAGATGCAAGAAAGATGAACCAACAAACCAACCATCCAACCAACCGACCGACCGACCGACCGACCAACCAACCCAACAAAACGAACGAGATACACTCACAGTAAAACTGGTAAGCCTCGATCCCCGTGTCATCCTCCCATCCTTGGCAGCGAATTCTGAACAGTTTCTCCAGCGTGGCCTCCATGCCGTCTGGCTGAACGGTGCACGTGCCACCGTGGGGCGGGGAGTTGAGCTTAAAATGGGTCACTGCCCATCGGTATATTCCAGCGATGTCAAACGTGGACACATGGACTCTGAACCTCTGCACAGAACTGAAGGCGTCGAAGAGAGACGGGTCGATGGCCAGCTCGGCGGCTTTCGTCTCGTAGCCTGCACGAATGTATCAGATTCGATAGTTTTAGGACAGTCTCCCCAGTGATTAAAAAATACAAGAGTCATTGGGACCCTCTCTCCATATTTTTGAAGGTCCTTTTTGTAAATTTGGAGGGCCCATACATCAGATTCTGTCAGTTACACACAATGGCTCAGCGGAAAACGCGATGCTGCACGTGTCCGCTGCTAGTTCAGTTTTCGGGAGAGAGTTGGAAAAATACTGTTGGTCACGGCGAGACCAAAAACGCACGTCCCGTGTGTCGCTCTGTTCTCATATTTGTGCGTCAATGTAAGAGTTTTGTGCGTACAAATACGCACACCTGTCCGTAATCGGGAACACTGTAGGAGTATATGATGAGATACCCTTAGATCTGTTAGACGTTTCAGCGGTAGGATGGTAGGTTCCCCCCCCCTCCCCCCCATTGTGGCTTGTAGCCAATATAGGGCAAGGCGGACTTGTCCAATGGCATACAAAGCACACATCTCCTAGATCTAGGGAGCGCTCTCAGCTTTACTTACTTCCCCACTTTCACACTGACCTGATTGAGCGCATGTTTTCGGCTTTAGCGACGCCTTTGTTGCTCTCTCTCTCTCTATGTACATAAGGACAGCAGTTCGAGTGAAGTGGACAAGTTGCAAAGGTGTTAAATGGACCGGGCTTGTTATGCAGTGAAAAGCTCTACATCATCCCGTAACTCTTGTAAGTTATGGAAAGTGTATACATGCATAAACCACATACTACAATAAACGCAAAATAATCTCTCCATCCATTAAACGGGCTAAATTCATCTTTGCTAAACCAAAACCTTGTTTTGGAACAGTTTCGCTGGTGAGTGCGCCTACACGCTCGAAATGCTCTCTCGTGATGATTAGTACAGCTCTTAATGCGATACAATGTTGTTTACACATGTTTATCTCATTTAGACTCGACAGATTTGTATATATATTTGCATCTTGTTTCACGGAATAGCTTTTCACCCTTTTAACGACCTGGCAGAGGCAAACTTTTGCTCAGCCGCGAATTAGTCTTTGTTGCTTGCGCGGCGTTAAGCCCTAAATAATTAACTAACTAACTAACTAACTAACACTTCGCACGAGCGCCCGAAAGTTCAAATTCTACGAACGTTGTGACAGCCTTGTTGCACTACTGGAGCGATCAGTGTGATCGCCGCGTCATTGAATACGCTTCTGTTGGCTTCTTGCCAGCATTACGGACGCTGTCACTGTCCAAGTGTCTAAGTGGTGTGATGATCAGCTGAAAACGCTCTCTGGGCCCGCATGTAAAAGTCGTGGTTAGGAATTTTAGCCCCGGGTTAAAATATAACCTCGAACTAAACTAGCTCTAGGAATAAATTTTGTTGTTGTTTTTCTTAAATCAGGAAGCGGGTCCTTTCCACCATGGTGCAAAAACCGTTATAGAAGGATGTGTTTCTTCCTTTATTCGCTTCCTTTTTTGACTTGATTTTGTTTTGGGGTTTCTTTTGTCCTGGCCTGGGTTAAGCTCGTAGCCTTTGGTTAAATTAATCTCGAGTTTTACACGCGAGCCCTGGTCATAACAATGGTAGCTTTAGCCTCTTGAATCCAGCTAGACAGGGAAAGAAAACAACCGGCCCCCGTAGTGTAGTGGTTAGCACTTCGGACCGTGGACCGGGAGACCCGGGAGGGAGTCCCAGCTGAGGCGCGCGGGATTTTTCCTGCCTAGGTCGGCTCCTTCCCCGAGCGGGTGTGCTGTGGGCCCAATGTGGAGGCTCTTGAAACACAGCCGAGATTCACCCACTTCACGGGTGCGACATGGGGGGGGGGGGGGTGCTTCCCTTCGTATGACACGTCTTATGATGTAGATGATTACACGAGCCTGGTTAATGCCGGGATATTTATGACAGGAAGCGTGGAATGCGGCCCTGTCCCGCAGTCCCAAACCACACGGACCTCCGTACCATCATCTTACCATCATCCTCATCTCCATCATCATGGATAATAAAAATTGCTCCAGCTTCCGAGCCCTCCGTCGATTCCACCCATTACCAGGGAGGAATACCACTGGAGCCGGCAAAGAGTTGTGGCAGCAAAAAACAAAACAAAAACAAAAAAAAAGCGAGAAAGAAAACAACCTGATAACGTACCTATTGTTCTGCCGTCGATCAGCATGTCTTCAGGCAGCAAGGGGCGCCATCCTCCAGTGCTGACCCACCGGTAGTCGTGTATCGAGACGTTCCACGAGAACTGTGATAGCGCGCAAGGTGCACCGCATCCGGCACGAAGCCCGAGACGGGCAGACTTGAGGATCACTTGTTCATTCTGTAGCTGACGACATGTTGTGCCCGCAGCGCACCTAATCACACACAAGAAAGCCAGTGAGGTCAACACCGATACCCGTAGTCGACTCCGGCCTGGACCATTTCCTTTTCATGCAGAGAATAGGTGAGTGAGTGAGTTTTTAGGGCTTAAAGCCGCGCAAGCCACAAAGACTAATTCGCGGCTGAGTGTGCCTGCACTACATGAAAAAAAAAAAAAAAATGTAACGTTGGACAAAGGATGCAAACTGGTCTACGGGGCAATATAAACCTAGGGCATGCAGGAGACGCTGCACCTTCATGCTAATTTATCGAACTCCCAGTTAGAAAAAAGCGTAGGAGACAAATAATTACAACTGGGTAAAACAAAGATAAATACTGAGCGCATATACAGCAAATATCATGCAGAGAATAGGTACTTTTACGACGGACAACACATTCACAATTACAACGAAGTATTTGTTTAAGTGGACCAAACCAACACTGGAACACACTCTCGGAGACGACACTGGGGAGATTACTGAGAGATAGCGTAGAGCGCGTATGGGCTTTTCGGAGCAGAGAGATACAGTCTTGAGATGCAATCTTGACTGAACACGCAAAGACTCGTGCCTGATGGTAAGCGGCCACGCAAGTTCTTTAGTATGTCATCACATTTGCTACCCCCACCGGCACACACACACACACACACACACACACACACACACACACACACACACACACACACGCACGCACGCACGCACGCACACACGCCAGCCATTTTATAGATGCTCTACCCATGATTGCAAAAAAAAAAGAAAGGGGGGGGGGGGAGAGCTGATTTGCTTGCCAGCAGGGTAAGACGTCACACACACACACACACACACACACACACACACACACACACACACACACACACACACACACACACACACACACACACTGTTGACTGAACACGCAAAGGCTCGTACCAGATGGTGAGCGGCTGCACCTTTCCTCCAACGGCAATAACGTCGAGAGAAGCTGCCACATAGCGCGTATCCTTGTTCAACACGGCAGTAAAGTTGTACGTCTTTCCTATTTCAAGTGCTGCAGAATGCACATCTATCTTTCCTTCTGGTCCGGTCGTAGCCGTGAATACATTCGCCGGACACTCAGCCACGTCACTGACTTGCGGGTTCAGGCCGTCACGTGGTGTGGTTCGAACAACGCAGAACCATGAGTTTACCGACAGACCCTGAAATGGAAGGACATTTTAGAACCATCGAAAAACACTGATGTGGCGCTCAGGTAAACGCCTTCTGTATTACGTCATCAGCTTGCGGGTCCATACCGTCATGTGGTGTGGATGGAACGGTGCAGAACCGTGAATTTACCGACAAACCCTGAAATTGAAGGAAATCTTAGAGCGCTCAAGAAACACTAATAATGTGGCACTCAAGTAGACGCCTTCTGTTTTACGTCATCAGCTTGCGGGGTCATACCGGTGTGGATGGAACGGTGCAGAACCGTGAATTTACCGACAAACCCTGAAACTGAAGGAAATCTTAGAGCGCCCAAGAAACACGAATGTGGCACTCAGGTAGACGCCTCATCTGATACGCCGTCACCTTGCGGGTTCAGGCCGTCACGTGGTGTGGTTCGAACAACGCAGAACCATGAGTTAACTGACAAACCCTGAAATGGAAGGAAATTTTAGAACCATCGAAAAACACTGATGTGGCACTCAGGTAGACGCCACAGCTTCAACTTGCGGGTCCAGGCCGTCACGTGGTGTGGCTCGAACGGTGTAGAACCGTGAAACCGTCGACAGACCCGAAAATGGAAGGAAATCTTAGAACCAGAAGAGAAACACTGATGTGGTAGGTGGGTGCCTGATCTATTACGTCATCAGCTTGCGGGTCCCGGCCGTCTTGTGGTGTGGATCGAATGATGCAGAACCATGAGTTTACCGACAGACTCTAAAATGGAAGTAAATCTTAGAGCCATCGAGAAACATTGACAAGGCAGCCAGATGCTTATCTATTATTCTATCTGGAGATGTGCGAAAAGTGTGACAACTAAAACTGAAAGTCCCACTTGCCAGGGTGAAGCAGCTAGGTCACTGGCACCTCCAACACATATCTTACCACTGCACTACAGGGGCAATTACAATGGCTTATTCAGGGGACGTCACCAAGACAAACCCCGTATCATTCTCTGGGGCACAGAGTCTTTCAGTGGAAAGTACCTCTGTGCACGGTGGGGAAATGGCGCTCACTGCGCTACCGTGACGGGCCTAAATTGTCTCGGTGCTCTCAAACACAAGGTCGCGCACTATGTCATCCTTGACCAGCTTTGAACCCAGAGGGATCCTCAATGGCGCAAGTGATGGCAGGCTGTCTTCAGAGTAAAAGTAGGCGTGTTTCTGAATCAGAGACATACATAACATGTCTCTGTCTGCCGGAATGGACAGATCTATTATTACATTCAGTCCTAGAGCACGGGTGTGTATGCTTTTGTAATCGTCTCTTATTCCACCACAAGGCAGGTACGTGATCGTCTGCACCGTGCAATAATACTTGCCTGTAGAGTGCAACACCCTTGCCTGTCAGAGTGCAACCCCCTTGCCGTTTACTCACATCCTGTTGGATCAGTGTACCACGTAAACAGTGCTATCAAAGCGCAACAATAATTGTCCGCTGGCAAAGATTTTGCCCAAACGAAAAGTGGTCGGATATTCAAGACTTCGTTTCAAATCGAATCATATGACACACAAGCCTCTGCTTTTCTATAAAAAAAAATCGCCATTTTTGAAAATGGCGCTGGGTGTAAGCAGTCACATTTTCACGCCCCGCCGAAAAGGGACTGCACTCTGGAGTCTAACCCCGTATTAGGCCATAACAATAGCGCCAGGCCATGAACAGGTTACAGACCAGTAATAGCTTCCAGCTTTCGGGTCATGTAGTAGCAACGACGCTACATATAGTAGAAAATCTTTTAAAATTTGTGTGCAGAGTAAAAAATGGCAATCTGGTGCTTTTTGCTGGCTTTGTAAACAAGTTTCATACTAGGTAATAGTAAAATTATGGGAAAATGAGGCTGGCTTGTGGACTATTTGTATTCATGCGCGGCTGGCACAGGAGCCAGCGAACGACAGAGGAGTGAGGGGGTATGAGGTCGCTGCCAACACTGCCAAAAAAACGGAACACTGGAATTTGTTTAAATTTACTCCACACATGAGTCTATGGCTGCCTGATTTTATGTGATTTTTGAGGTGAATTTTAAAGCATTTCTAGGGTGTCATCTGCAACGTTATGTGTAAGAGGAACATAAATAGCGTTTTCCTCCGAAAATGCATCTATGGTACGTAGACTGAAAAAGGTTCGATGTGAACCAGCAGACTGTTGATTGGTAATGGAACGGCCACACGTCCTGGTTTTCCTATGACTGGCAAAAGACTGCTGTCTATGGATTTCTGGTGGGCACTGTCAGCTCTCTCACACGATTTGTTGAAGAAGAAAGGAGCTGCCACGGAGGTTCGTTAGTTATTTAGGGCTTAACGCCGCGCAAGCAACAAAGACAGAGGTTCGTTAGTTATTTAGGGCTTAACGCCGCGCAAGCAACAAAGACAGAGGTTCGTTAGTTATTTAGGGCTTAACGCCGCGCAAGCAACAAAGCAACAAAGACTAATTCCGGCTAAGCTGCCACAGAAAGAACGTTTTCAAACATTCTCTGTGAAACATTACCTATTGATGTGGACACGTACTAGATGGCGACACGAGCTTATACAGTGGACTTCGGATATAAGAACAGCGCCGGGGCCAGCATTTGGGTGTCCTTATAAGCGAGGTTTCTTATAAGCATACCTCGGATATAAGGTCAGTTGTGCTAGTGTGTGTTCTTATAACCAAGGAAAGAAGAAAATATTGTGGACAAGCTAAAAAGAGTCGTATATCGACCTCTAATGGTCTGTGTGCGTGCGTGCGTGCGTGCGTGCGCGCGCGTGCGTGCGTGCGTGTGTGTGTGTGTGTGTGTGTGTGTGTGTGTGTGTGTGTGTGTGTGTGTGTGTGTGTGTGTGTGTGTGTGTGTGTCCACGGCAATCTCTTGCTTGTTTAAGCCTTTGCGTCAATGAAGTGGAACTTGCTGGTTGGCTTGATCTCGATGCAATATAGTTTACTTCTTTTGCATACGTGAAACATAAATTTAATGCAAATAACTCTAGAAGTTATGTAACAATAGCTGTCTTAATGAAAATGAGAGAGAGAGAGAGAGAGAGAGAGAGAGAGAGAGAGAGAGAGAGAGAGAGTTACGATCAGATTTTGACAAAATGACTTTAAAGAATACAAGGATACAAAGGCCGCGTTTCTTAAGGCGGGCGTTTCGAAACGTTCCGGGGCGCTTTCCTATGAAACCGTTTGCATGCACCTTGCCCGCGGCGTGCAGAAAAAGCGCTCGCGTGCGCAGTCTGAAGCAAGTTCGCCGCGAACAAAAGGTCACTAGGTCAGTTTCTATGTAAACAAAGGCCCACCGAAGGCCTCGTTGAAGTGGAACTAAGAAATGGCTTAAAATGAATTTGCGGGTGGATGGAGACCTTCTGTCCCAACTTGTAATTGTGCAGAATAGTATACGAAAATAATTTGAGCTAATTGCACCAGGCCGTGGTCGCCAGTCATTCAGGGATATGTTGTGCGTGTTTGTGGGGAAGGAGTGGTCAAAGTGAGTACGTAATGGTGCCTTACGTCTCCGTTTTGCATCGAGCAGAACATGCATACTAGCGGTAGACCATGCTCCAAGTCAGTAATTATTGCTCCTCGTCAAAAACGTCGTCTTCTGCGCTCAAAAGATGACTGATAGCTGCAAGCACTAGAGATTTCTTCTTCCTTTTCAACCTTGCCAACAACCGTGTTCGTGATTCCGCCGCCATTTTGAAAGCGCCTTGGTTCTAATTGGCCGTTTCCCAACGAGGCAAAGCGACCTCCGCAAGCGCCCGCGAGCGCATTTGCGTAAGAAACGCGGCCAAGGATACAAGGAAATTTATTGGCCAAGTTTTCAACAACAACAAAAAACAAGATGGCCAGACATTCAAATGTGTTCCCAGTCTACGGCGTTCGCAGGGGAAAATAACGGTTTTTAACGACCCCTCCCCCTCCCCGCTCCTCCCCTCCCCACTCCACAAACTCACTCACAAACTCACAAGGGTTACGCTCGACCTCTCTAATTATTTCGATTTTTTGTTGGAGAGACAATGTTTTTCTCTTACGCTCCGCCATCTTGTAGAAGAAATGTTTCTTGGAAATTCCGGGAAATGAAACGAAACGAAAATGAACCTAGCATAACTTCTACTTTCGGTTCTTATATCCGAGGGGAGGTCGTGTTGGGAACAAGCAGATGGTGTCTTTACAAGCGAGGGTTTCAAAAATAGAATAATCGCAGACTTCCTAGAAATGATCATTCCTACTTGCGGTTCTTATATCCGAGGAAAGTTTGATGTGGGGACCTAGCAAGTGCTGTCCATATAAGCGATGGACCCTATATCAGAGGGTTCTTCTATGCGAGTTTTAATAAGTGATCACAAAGAACAACTTTGGCAGGGACCTGCTTTGGGGTGTCCCTATAAGCGATGGTTCTTATATCGGAGGTCCTTATAAGTGGAGTCCACTGTAGTAACTTCTTTTTAGTATCGCAATTTGTTATTAAAGAGCCTTTCAGAGAAATATAATTAGAAAATGTGATGTTTAGACTATGTTTTAACTTTCCCTTTCTTGTGACTGAGTTACTTTATTGTCTGGAATGAATCATTTGTTAGTATTCTTAATCTATGCTTTTCGGTGACATTTTCCTGAATGAATTTTAAATGTCTTTGTATTTATTGTTCAAAAGACGAGTACCCCCCCCCCCCCCTCCTTAAAAAACCCCAACAAAACAACAACAAAACACAACAACAACAACAAACATCAACAACCAACCAAACAAACAAACCCAAAATTTTTTCGATATTCATAAGTGTTGTAGAGATCGCGAAAAGCCACTGCATTTCGATGGAAATTTCTAGACCATCCCAGAACATGCGGGTGCAGTAACGTCAGTAGATTACGTCACCTTGGAAAGATCTCGAACTTGCCAGTAAGTTGAGGAATGTTCTAGATATGGCCTGTGTAGTATATAAGCAGCCCTGCACAGCCTTCTGGGTTCTTCTTCTTTACGAGTTTGTTCTCCACGCATCTTCTGTTAATAAAGTATTGGAGTTATATCCTGTTGTATCCCGAGTCTTCTCTGCGAGTGCACGGACAGAGCAACATAGCAGGAGAAAAATACAACAATAAGACAATAAGGTTATATTGAGAGAAACTAAACTGAACTGAATTGCCCTTGTTGCTGTACTTACAGATACCCCTGGGTCGCCGCCAACAATGTCCGCGTCGTAGGAACCTTTGAGAGGATAGAGAGGGAAAGAGCCAGGATAGATCTTGCTTCGAGGTCTTTGTGATACCCCTCCGCTAGCCATGACCCCGACCAGCTCAGACCGCACAACTTGAAAATAGCTGCAATATTAAAAAAAAAAAAAAAAAAAATTGTGTTAAACACACACACACACACACACACACACACACACACACACACACACACACACACACACACCACTCGTCAGCAAATCTACCCCGCCCCCACCCCCATCCTAAACCCCCTGTGTCCCAACCCCTCCCGCCCCCCCACCTCCCCTCCCTACCTCACCCCCACCCCAACAACCCCAGTGACAGCTGAAGGTTTTGAGGCACACACCATACCTGTAGTCTGACCCCGTGAACCGGAAGTCGCCGCCATAAGCAGTCATGGTTATGGTGAAGGTCACGCGATATAACCCCAGCTCTAGTGCCCACCGCTCCAGCCTCAGCTCTGCGTCGTCCGTCTTCATGTCCGTCAGGGCCACTGAACCTGTCACCTGTAGCGCGAGACAACCGTTCGCTAGAATCCCGAAACATAATACAGTCGTAACGACACGCATTGACCGTGCAGTGTTGATTTCGAGAACCCTGTTTTGGCGAGTGTGCTAGTTTGTAATGATTTGTGACCCGTTCTCACAAAAGGGACCATGAGTCGAAAAATCTCAATTTGAGATATATATTTCACCGCAATCTACTGGTTATGCAGTTCAAATCAATATAAGAATGAAAGCTGTACTACTAAAATTGACAGAGATATCAGCAGTTGAAGCTGGCTACTCACAAGGCGGCCATACTGACCCCGGCACTCTTTTCGCCTGTAGCGGCTTTCGGCCTAGCGCGACTTACGGTCCCTTTCGCGAGTACGGGTCACATTTTTGTTGTCATGACAAAGCGTGATTTTCGTGATTTTTGTACTTGTAGTCCAAGGTGCATGCCAGGGGGTCAGCAACAGGAGGCAAGCTGCCAGTGAAGCTGGGACTTTTTGCGCTGGAGAGCGGCAAAAGCGGCGCGAGCGGATTTGGATGAAGCGGCTTTCTGGTCTAAACAGAATGTAGACTAGCATTACTCCATGAGCGGAACGGAGACATTCAAATCTGTTTAAACTCCTGTCAGGTGCGTGCCCTTGAATAGTCCGTGTACGATTTTTTTTTTGTTTGTTTGTAGATTGAAGCCTTTTTAGGGGTGACTATGATGTCTGAAGCTAACAGGGAATATATAGGCATTTTGAGACCTCGTGCATTTGTGTTCTTTGGCCACACAGGCACTCCGATCCAGTAAAACATTTGAGCTATCGGGGATCCTTTGTAAGGAGTTACTTCCCCTGGGATTTCATCGCGGTGACAGGTCTTTGATAGATCTATCAGCAGCTCGGGAGATGGGTGTTGTTCGGTGTCGCGTGGGATCACAGTGATCAGGTACGTATCGGGGAAACCTCTATAGAGAGTTACTTACCCTGTTTCAAAAGGTCTTCAGGAAGGTGAAGGCTATTATGGAGGGAACTCGTACAGGTCTATTTTTAGACGGACGTCACCTGAGGTCACGGGCTTCCGGAAACGCCCGATAGCGCGTTCAAACCCTAACCAAACCGTAACCAAACCCTAACCCTAAACCTAACCCTAACTGTCTAAAAATAGATCTGTACGAGTCCCCTCCATAATAGCCTCCCCCCTTTAGGAAGGTCTTCGATCTATCAACTCTAGTAGTCTGATGGTTTCATGTCATTACGAGAGATGTCCAAGAGGCATAACTCTTCCACAAAGGATCCTCGATACTTCAGCTGATCACTGTTCTCGAAGTCATGGCAATTTATCGCTGTTCGTCAGTTTAGTGCACCCTTATGTTGTAAACCGTCTCCGAGCATTCAATCGTAAAACGCGCTCATACTGAAATTTGCTAAAAGCACAATGCAGTGCTCTTCGCATCACCTGTTGGTTTCTGTCGGCTTAGTCAGTGACTCAGTGCCAATCTGTGTGAGAAGATGTATAACTGCACAGAAGTACCGGCCCCCGTAGTGCACCGCGGAATGTGGCCCTGTCACGCAGTCCCAAACCACATGGACCTCCATAGCATCATCATCATATCATCATCCTCATCATCATGCTTAATTAAAAAATAAAATGCCGAGTTCTCTGTGCATTCCATCCATGATAATTATGTGAGGAACACCACTGGAGCTGGCAAAGTGTTGGGGGCAGAGAAAAATGAACTTGTACGGCTGTATAAGTGGTACGGTGACACCACTAACATAGCTCCAAACGATATATATGAGCCCAAGAAAATTCAGAAATACAGTCTTCACAAAAAGTTAAGGACCAGTCAACATAATGGGTGGCAGTTTCAATAAATCAGAAAAAAAAAATAAACGAATAAGAGTTTTCCCGTAAAATTCGGTAGCAAGGTTAAGGGGTAATTAGTGAACATGGCGACCACTGTGTGGATGGCACGTGCGCGTCACACAGCATGCTTGGCGCGTTTGAAAATCTGCAATTTCGGCAAAACTAGACCGAGTTTCAGTGTTCAGTGAGCGATACCTGGGGCTTTCTGCACGGCAAAAATGAGATGCAGGTCAAAGAATGCATCCCTGGTTATGAACTGTGCTCATTTGTTTGCCTACATAAGCCGACGTTTGAGCGATATCCAGCACTACACCAGCATGCCACCACGACAAAAGTTGAAATGATATTTGCAAGTGGTCCTTAACTTTTTGTGAAGGCTGTAGATGCTGATTGGAAACTTACATTGCCCCAGTCCGGATCTATCTCGTGGATTTCCCAAGTCTTGTTGTTGTCAAATGGGTGGCATTCGATGCGTGGAATCGCTCTGAACTTGATAATGTCCGCTCGTCTGTAGGAATGTGGCTCGTAAAATACATGGGACGCATTGTAGATCTTCACCTGTTAAAAATTTAAGAAGGAGACGAATTTCGAAAAATGAGCGGATCGATCGCCTGAAACGTCGACCAAGCAAAGGTCACAGGGACAACAAAAGGGCGGGTGGGTGTGTAGCGACGTTTTCCTCCAAACAGGGGTGGTATCAAAGTCGGGGCAACGAGGAAAAGGCCAGGAACAAATTTTTGGCTCCCAGGCAGGAATCGAACTCACGACCCGAGCATTGGAAGTGCAGCGCTCTACCGCTCGACCGTCCCGGTTCCTTAGCGCCAACAAGGGGAGGGAGGGTGTTTGGGAGTTTAACGTCCTTTACCACCAGGTATGGGTGATATCAAAGACGGGGCAACGAGGAAAAGGCCAGCACAAAGTTTTGGCGCTGCAAGTAAGTTATTAATTAAACAACGAGGATTTGAGAACTGTTTTTTTTCTGGGAGTACACGACGAAATGTTTCTTCACAACCGAGCCCGGATCACTGACAGGAAAATACTGTTCGCGTTTTTTTTTTTCAGCTTAAAAATGTCCAGGTCCCACAAGCTTACCACTCTAGACCACTGACAAAAAAACAAAACAAAACAACAACAACAACAACAAAAAACCCAACTAATTTTTTGTTGTTGGTAGTCATCTGCATCCAAGCACGTATCCAAAGACCTTTCCCCCTCCACCCCGTCCCCAGCCCAAGAAAAAAAAAAATGAAAGAAAGGAATGCGGCCCTGTCCCGCAGTCCCAAACCACACGGACCTCCATATCATCTTACCACCATCCTCATCTCCATCATCTTGCATAATAAAAATTGCCCCTGCTTCCGAGCCCTCCGTGGATTCCACCCATTACCAGGGAGAAACACCACTGGAGCCGGCAAAGAGTTGTGGCAGGAAAAAAAAAATGAAAGAGGGTGAAATTGGAAACGCCATCACTATGGTTTTTTTTTTTTTTTGCCTTACCAGAGGCGCCATGCAGTTGTGTGAGGTGATGTCAAGGTGAAGATGACGTGTGACTTGATTGTAGCGACTCTTGGCGACCGCTGTTACCAGGTAATAGTCTTCCTCGATGAATGTGTGCTGCACTTCCGCTAACCCCGTTAGAGCCCCACTGAGAGCCAGACCTGCGCAATTTATGATTTGAGACCAAGGGAAAGACGTTACACACCGTTTCCGAAGTTTTTGAAATATCTTGAAGGTTCATAGATAATTATTGCCGTCTCAGCCAATACGTTTGAATACCCAACAGACTCAATAAAATGTATGTGGTCAATATATTGTCTGTGGTCCCTATTTGGGGCTGCAAAAGTCCCAATTATGCGATCGCCAACTTTCAACGCTTTTTATTGTTAGTCATGACATCAATGCGAAACTAAATACAGCCCCAGCAAATGGGTTTGTACCGGTCAAAGGGAACCAATCATCAGTTAGTTACATCATTGGGGAAAAACTCTCAGCATAGAGAGAGTTAAAGTACTAACTGAAACTTAAATCAAAACAAAATCAGCAACACGAAGCCGGTCTCGACCAAGTGCTCCGCGGTATCTTGCCTGATAAGAACGCCATCGACGCACACACATGTTTACCACTCACAAAACTCAGAATCAGCCTCACTGCTACAGACAGAAAATGCCCGCGAGGTAGCGAGGATGAACGGCTAGCAGTCTGACCTGAAAATGGTCCCGTCAGAGTACAGTGAGTCGCATCATCAGCATACACCCGGTAAGTACCGTCCCCAAAGTCAATGGTCAGACACGTGTCCAAGCCTTGCACGTCAAACGAGATCTGGAACTTCTTGGGCACGTTTGCTTCTTTCTAGAAAATCAAAATGATACTGGTGTGGTGATATTAACAACAGACACTGTAGTTTGGTTTGAAAAGAGATAATGGCATTCTGCACCTTAGGGAAATTCAGCCTCTCGGGGTCGGGAGTTCTCTTCGGGTACTCCGGCTTCCTCCCCCTCTGCTTTGGAAATATTGAGCCCACCAAATTTGAAAAATAAATGCATTTCTAAATTCCGAAATTTAAATACATAGCTGAGCTGACCCATCGCATCACGTGATTATAATGTCTTTATATCCAGTGTGTGAGAGAATGCGTGTGATTCACGTGAGCGTGCGTGTTGGGTGCAGTTCGCGGCGCTTTCAGCCGAATCACAAAACTGGGTAAAGCGCCTATACAATACTCATTAGGGAAACTCAGAAGTAGCACCGTGTTTTTATGTTGTTTCCATAGTAATGGAAACAACATCATAGGACGGGCTAAAATTTCCACGTTCATAGGCAAGCATCTGTGGTACAAACGCACGTCACTGCCGATCTCCCGCAGAGACGATTTTGCAAGTGTAACTCTGACAATGACGTAAGAAAACATGCGTCATCGATGCTGACATGTATGGTGCACCGAACGCGCTTCTCCTCCACAGTGAGTGCCGTCTGTGTGTATGTGTGTGTGTGAATTGTGTCCGGGCCCGTTTCTTCGAAAATACTTAACCGAATGGCTTCAAATTTGGGGTATCCAAATATATCAAAATGTTACATTAGAGGAACCAAGCGTGTGATGATTGCTTAAGTGATTTGGGAGTTATCGCCCTTTTGAGACAAGTTGGTTGTCTTTCGTGTACAGGCGTAATATTTATTTAAATCACTCAATTGTTTGGCAGTAGATAGCTTGAATAAGGACTCTGAACAGAATCACTACTAGAAAATGGTCGCTTTTGTAGTTTTCATGTAAACCGAGCCTGAGTTGACATTGCATGTGAACCCAGTTCAGATGCCTATTTCTCCGAAAATACTGAACCGATCGATTTCAAATTTGGGGTTTCTAAATG
>JACVVK020000011.1:1355000-1372500 GCA_018292915.2 Batillaria attramentaria
GGTCTTGCAACCAATTTTCAAACTTGCCGTTTTGACGAACAAACAACTAAACAAAAAAGCCAAATGATCAAACATACTTCAACCTGGAACAAGAAACTTCACACACACACACACACACACACACACACACACACACACACACACACACACACACACACACACACACACACACACACACACACACGAGAGAGAGAGAGAGAGAGAGAGAGAGAGAAGTAAACAATGCAAAAGAGAGTACCAGTTTCAGAGTATTGAGAACGAACGGGTTGGTTGTTACGTTTGCCTCCACAGTAACACCCCCAGTGTGCACAGCATAAAACTCAAGGAAGAGGATGGTTGCTGTAACACAGACAATAAAAACAGCTACTTTTTTTGCGTGGTGCGAAAGATTTGTGACAATATTGTGACAATATACTCCCTCATCCAGAGGTCTGCCTCTGCCTTCGAACATTGTGTGCAGCCTCTGGGAATCAGGGCCCGCATATAAAACTCGAGGTTAATTTAACCCACGGCTACGGGCCTAACCCAGACTAGGACAAAAGAAACCCCCAAACAAAAATTGAATTGACAAAAGGAAGCGAAGAAATGAAGAAGAAAAAAATCCTTCTTTGATGGCTTAGGCACCATGGTGGAATGGCCCTGATAAAAATAGAAACAACAGAGAATTTAACCCTAGAGCTAGTTTAGTTCGAGGTTAGACTTTAACCCCGGGCTAAAATCCCTAACCTCGACTTTTACATGCGGGCCAAGGATATTAGCCTGAAAGTGCGACAGGAAGTAGCCACGCGTTGTTCTCGAGTTTACCCATGGCGACGCTCGATCTAGTTCGCAAACTGCCCTCAACTGTCCCGTAGTAGAGTTACTGTGCATTACTACGCCATTTTTTTTGTGGGTTAAGAGACTTGTCACCAATGCGAGTGGCCGGGAGTTCGAGTCCCACTCGTGGCAAAGAATTTTTCCTTCTCGTACGTGGCGCCGTTCATTCGGGCCGAGGGATCGTCTGGGGGGTTCTCTCCGGGTACTCCGGCTTCCTCCCCCTCTGCTTTGGAAATGTTCAGCCCATCAAATGTGAAAAATAAATGCATTTCTAAATTCCGAAATATAAATAGCTGAGCAGACCCTTCGCACCACGAGATTGTAATGTGTTTATATCTAGTGTGAGAGAGAATGCGTGTGATTCACATGAGCGTGCGTGTTGGGTTCAGTTTGCAGCGCTTTCAGCCGATTCACGAAATTGGGTAAAGCGCCTATACAATACTACTACTACTACTACTACTTATTATTATTATTATTATTTTCACTAAGTCCTAAAAACGTGGCAGCACAGCCGGAAGAGAGTCTTTTTTTTAATTAAAAAAATACTATTCTAAGAGTTATTGTTCCTTTCAGTGAAAATTTCCCGTCGAAGACCCTCATTGAGCTCGATATCTTAGGTCGTCTTTTTGTTACATCTCTATATTTACCATCGTTGATAGAATGGAACTCAAATGTGATGTCAGTTCCAGCGTAGAAAATATTCCCGCCATTCTCCAGTCCATTCTGGCACCCCAGGGAACGGGGCACTTCCGGTCTAAAACACTTGGTCACTGTAGGTCCCAGGAAATTATCGAAAATCTTTACCTGTTGAAAAACAGCATACAAACAAAGAAGTATCAGGTGTCTTTTCTGTTTGAAACAGGAGCTGTTACGTGTGCGTCAGTTCGCTCCCCGGAATACTGCTATACAGCTCGTCTTTATTCTTTGCTTTCCTTTGCACGCATAATTATTGTGTGAAAGGATTTTGTTGCCTCAGAACTTTTCATATCCCCTTCCCTCCTCACTCTCACACGCACGCACGCACGCACGCACGCACGCACGCACGCACGCACGCACGCACGCACGCACGCACGCACGCACGCACGCACGCACGCACTCACGCACACAACAACAACAACACTAAAAAAAGACAAACAACAACACACGCACACAAAACAAAAACTAACCGCAAACCTTCATCATTCTTGCCTCCTCTCAGCTTCCTTAAGCCCCCCCCCCCTTCTCCAATCCCCCCCTCCCCACAAACCGTCTTCATTCCTCGTCCTCTTTCTTTCCATTTATTTCTATGCTGGGATCTGCTAGGTCTTGTGATCACTCTTCTTATACAGGCACTGTTCAGTAACTTGCAGTGTCCACTTACCTACACATTCGCTTTGACTAGCCGCAACCACCACCACCACCACCACCACCACCACCACAACAACAACAACAACAACAACAACAACAACAACAACAACAACAACAACAACAACAACAACAACAACTTCTGCCACTCTGCCGGACCGAAAAAGCACACGTCTAAAACCGAACACCCAAATTACCATCTACCCGAAACTTTGACCGTCTTTGATATCACCCATAAAAAAAGCCGTCAATCAATCCCTTAACCAACCAACCAACCAACCAACCAACCAACCAACCAACCAACCAACCAACCAACCAACCAACCAACCAACCAACCAACCAACTTTTACGGACTTTAGTTTCGTATGCTCACCTCGAAAGCCTTCTGGAACCAGGACGCATTGTTCAACACGATCACCGTGACTTGAAACTGACCCTCGTTGTTATAGTCGATTCGCTGCAGAAACACGCTGGGTACCTTCGACGTGTTGAAGAAGGTAGGACTGGATCTCGGTCCCCTTGGGTCTCCATCGTCAGTGAAGACGTAGACGTCTTCTGGGATCTTTTTGGGACCTGAGCCTACGGCCGGGTTGAATGTTACCCTCACGTAGACTGGGTCTGGGGGGGGGGGGGGAGGGCATTTGCAGAATTTAGTATTTGGTATCAGTATCGGTATTGCTGTCGACGAGAGAGAGAGAGAGAGAGAGAGAGAGAGAGAGAGAGAGAGAGAGAGAGAGAGAGAGAGAGAGAGAGAGAGAGATGATGATGATTCAGCATAGAGCATTTAGGCATTTAGGCATTGCTGCCTATCTAACAGGCTGTCCTGCTATCCTACATTCAAGGGTAAAAAAAGCAAACAAATCAAACAATTACAAACTATCTACAAGAAATAAAGGAGAGAGAAAATATACATTAAAAAAAAAACGAGAGAGAGAGAGAGAGAGAGAGAGAGAGAGAGAGAGAGAGAGAGAGAGAGAGAGAGAGGATCCCAAGAATGAGGGAAGTAATTGGCGTAAAAGGCTGTCTGTACGTGCAACGAAATACAGCAACTAGCTAATAGTCACACACACACATCAGGGCCAAATTAGTTAGTTCCCTCGCCCGGCCCAACACAATCCCACTATACCGAGGCTGTGCCATTCATACCGCTGAGGCTGGCAGACAGGGGACTGACGTCAATGGTGAAATCGGTTTCCTGCAGGGGTTCACCGACCTCTATGGGCCGCGAGACAGACACGCTTTCAGCTGGCGTGACGGCCGTGACGGTCAGCGTGTAGGTTCCCTCTGTAGCGTAGACGACTTTCTCCACGTCACTGCCGTTTCTGCCTTCGCCTGCAAAAGGTCTAATGTGTCAAATGTCAAGCCACGAAATCACTCCCCCCAACAACAACAACAACAACAACAACAACGAAACAATAACAACAACAACAAACAAAACAAAACAAAACAAAACAAAAAGAGCCACCAATCAAAACAACCAACCAAAACAACACCCTCTAACAAACAAACAAACAAACAAACAAACAAACATTTGAAAAAAAAAGCACACGCGAAAAACACTAAAACAACAACAACAACAACAACAACAACAATAAAACAACAACACGACAACAGCAGCAAAAACCAAAACACACAAACGAAAAAACAAAACAAACAAAACAAAACCACATTAGGCATGAAATATCGTAGTGGGCTAAAGTGCATGCGAAATAAGAAATAAAAATGCCTCACACACTCCTTGATCTAGGTTATGTTGCTATCTAATCCGGCTCTCTCACAGTCTTTGAAGAAACCTAATTCCTTCTGCCTTCTGAAAACTGATTTGTGAGTTCGATTCCCGGCTGGGGCCATATATTTGTGTTGGCATTTCCCTCGTAGCCCCGTCTTTGATATCACCCTTTATGTAGCGGGGGGGGGGGGGGGGGGGGGAGGGGGGGGGAACCCCAATCAACGAACGAACGCACGTGGGAACCAACTAACCGACAATCTGTGTTGATATGTTGGACAGAACTGTGTACATACCTGTTCTCGGTCGAACGACAGTGTACCCGTTTCCAAAGTCCCAGGTGATGTTACAGAGGTATCCAGTGGGTCCACTGAACAAGTGGAAATGCACGTCCATGGATAGGTTGAACGGCGCTTTCGAGAACTCCGGTATCAGCAGAGGACCCTGGAGCTTGTCCAGCACCGTCACCTGAACGTCCAGGTTCTACAAGAGCAAGTTCACACGGCTGAAAAAGATCTATTTGTGTTGTCACTCCTCTCCAGTATAGATCCCTTCGAAGACCGGAGCGTGCCCTCTTAGTCATGCAACACATAATAATCACACACGCACACTGACGAAACACATCACCCCTCGTCAGTCTTCCTCCACCTTCTCACAAATCGAACTCATAGATGCCACCGACTCATACTACTGTCTGGTTTTTGTGCAAGTGCTGACAAAAAGGTCTTTTCCCAGACTTGCGAAGTAGAGAAACGCACTACCGCGGAGGAAGAACCTGTTGAGGGGGGGGGGGGGGGGCTGGCTGGCTGGCTTCATTCTGAGAGTGGGTAGCGACCAGGGGAAATTAAGTTATTGCCACCACCCCCTCTCCCGGGCTCCAGCCCGTCCGCAGCTACTGGTCGCCGCCGCTCTGCGGGACGCCGCGGGACGTAGGCTGAGCTGTTACGTAATGGCATGACGCGGGCCAAAGGAAAAGGCGGAAAACAAGGGGAAGGTCACGCTAGCGCTCACCACCCCTGGACTGAAAATAAGATCTACCACGGCCATTAAAGGGAGTTTTTGTGGAAGTGCTGACCAAACGTCGTGTGATTTCAGTCGCAAACAAACAAGTACATAAACAATAAAAACATTGTATACTGGAGGCCTCGCCACTTGACACGTTCAAGAAAATAATTATGTGGTTGCCCAAACAAGTTGGTGTGCGCGGAACATAATATATATTTGGTGCCATCGTGCAACAAATAGCGGTTAAAGTTTTACAACAATTCTAGGAAAAAAAAAGAAAAAGGAATCAAGCACTTTTACCACCACCATCACCACCTTCACTGCCTTCACCACCGACATCGAAAACATAAAAGGGCTAATGCTACCAACCTTACGCTCACAGATCGTTCTGAGCTGTTTGCAAGGTGTCTATCACCTGGACGGTGACAGCGTCTGTATTGCTGGCACTGAGTCAACAGATGACGCGGCGAACACACTCAGGGGCTGAGGGGGGGGGGGGGGTGTTTGGAGGTTTAACGTCCTTTTCCCCCACATACTGGTGATATCAAAGACGGGGCAACCATGAAAAAGCCAGCACAAACATTTGGTCCCAGCCGGGCGAACACACTGTGCGTTCCACCGTTCGCGCAAAGTGAAAACAACACTGCATCGCATTAAGAGCTGTACTAATCATGAAGGGGTGAGCGGGGTCTAATAGGTAGCGCGTCGGATTTAGCCGCTGCGCTACTGAACGACCGTCACCAATGTCATGGCGATGAAGCGTGGGTTCGAGCCCAGGTCGAACTTGTGATATGTGTGATACCGGGTTTTCCTGGCTACCGGGCTGCTCATCGGGGGTTTCTCTCCGGTTTATCCGGCTTTCCTCCCCCAGCGAAATTGTAAAAAATATAGGATAGGTATTGGGTGGCGCTGCACCGCGGCGACGCGCTTTCCCTGCCCGAATTTCCCGAAAGGGAAGTAAGAAAGTAGTAAGAAAAAAAAAAAAAGAGAGAGAGAGAGAGAGAGAGAGAGAGAGAGAGTATTTCGAGCGTTCAGGCACACACACGAACGAAACCACTCCACAAATTAAGTTGGCCCGGGAACTACGTCACCTGCGGTGCCGGCCGTGTGATCATCCACATCATAAGACGTGTCATACCAAGGGAAGCACCCCCCAAAGTCCCAACCGTGAAGTGGGTGAAACTCGGCCGTGTGGCAATAGCCTCCCCAATGGGTCCATAGCACACCCGCTCTGGGTAGGAGCCGACCTAGGCAGAAAAAAATCCCGCTTGCCTCGGCTGGGACTCGAACCCGGGTCTCCCGGTCCATGGTCCGAAGTGCTAACCACTACACTACGGGGGCGCACGGCTCTTACCTTACTGCTGTTCAAATCTGTGACGATGGCTGTAATGTTATAGGTACCGCTGTCGTCAAACATGAGGAGGTAAGGTTGCTCTAGTGTAAGTTCAAACTCCCTCTCCCCTTGCCCATCTCTCAGGTCCATCGTGCAGTTCAGGCCAGACGGAGCAGGGCTGCCGGAAGTGACGTTAAACACAACGTTGGCGTAGGCAAAAGGTGGGTACGTCAAGTACTGGGAATCAACCGTCATGGTCACGTTCTCCACATCTGTTAGACAGAAAATATTACTGACAACAATTTGAGCACGATGTTACAGAATGAGCCGGCGAACTGTCCGATGATAGTGTTTTCCAGACTGAAAATAGCGAACAGTGGGCTGCAGTTTACCTTTTTAATCATTGGAATGTCAGCCCTCTTGGGCAGCAGCAGCTGCAGCCGCAGTAGCAGCAGCAACAACAACAAAAACAACCAACCAACCATCCAACCAACCAGGGGTTAGCGGTGGTCTAATAGGTAGCGCGTCCGCGTCATGACATGCGCGGGGGGAGCCGGGGTGGCCGAATGGTAGAGCGTTGGACTCTCAATGCTCGGGTCGTGAGTTCGAATCCCGCCGGCTGGGGCCAAATATTTGTGCTGGCCTTTTTTTTCTCGTTGCCCCGTCTTTGATATCACCCTTATGTGGTGGAAAAGGACGTTAAACTCCCATGCGCTACTGAATGATCGTCACCGCTGTGTGGGTAGGAGCCGAGATCAAGCCGTGAAATGTCACGTGATGTGATATCCCGGTTTTTTTCCTGGCTGCCGGCCTGCTCTTCGTAGGTTTCTCTCCGGGTCCTCCGGCTTTCCTCCCGAGGCAAATTATAAAACAGGGTAGGTTTGGTCATACAGGAAGCAGCCCGAATTTCCCGAAAGGGGTAATAAAGTAAAGGGGTTAAAAAAAATTCAACAACAAAAAACCAACCACCCCCCTCCCCTCAACAACAACAACAACAACAACAACAACAACAAAACAAAACCAACAAAACCAACCAACCAACCAACCAACCAACCAACCAACCAAACAACAACAACTACAAAAACAACAAAACAACAACAACAACAACAACAACAACAACAACAACAACAACAACAACAACAACAACCACCCAAAAAAACCCCAAAAAACCCCAACAACAAAAAACAACTACCAAAATACCCAGAAGAAACACAAAAGGTCCCCCGCCCTTCCCGCACCAAAAGCAAACCAAACAAAAAACAAACAAACGAACAAATAAAAACAACCAACCAGCCAGCCAAAATAACAACCAAGTTAACCTGTCAATGGCTCATGAAAATGACACCGGACAAAATTAAACACTGAACATTTATTTGCTGAAACACTTTATGTATAATGTCATTAATGACGAAAGCACTTACCAGCCTGTGCGACTGCTGTGAGGAAAACCTGAAAAACAACAACAAAAAACTTATTGTTAGCGTACTCAAGTTTTAGGTGGATCCAAAAACAATTTCATCAGCCATTCACTGAAAGCCATTCAAGCGACAGCTCCAACAGCAACAACAATAAAAACAGCGAATATACTCCCGAACTAAACAACATATTAACATAATTAGAAATAAACCATGTATGTGACCTCCCCGTCCCCCGTCCCCTCCCAGAAAAAAACAAAACAAACTTCAACATCCCCCTCCCCATCCGCCACCCCCCGACAAAAACCAAACCAAACAAAAACAAAAACAAACAAATAACAAAACAAAACAAAAACAACACATCACCCACACAACGAACCACCCAAACAACAACAACAACAACAACAACAACAACAACAACAACAACAACAACATGATCAAAACGAAAACCAGCAACACGCAAATACGCTATCCCGAAAATTACCGATTTGGTAATCATTTAGATTTGGTATATGGCATGTACAGTAGTTTGGTGTGCCTGTCTGAAATGATTCAGTTTGATGCGACATGGTGTGGTATGGTCCAGTCTTACCAATACTTACCAGCAGCGCAGAAACAGCGACAGAGTACCTGACATCCATTGCAGTAGCTGGCGCTGCCCCTCCAGCTGAGTGAAACGGCCACTTGACTATTACTTTTGCAGGAAAGTGTTCAATACTGTTTAGCTTCACCGCCGTAAATCACATTCTCACGAAAGTTTTCCATGACGAAGCCAAATCCACGTTTTTTTGTTTTTTTTTTGCAAGACAAACCGTCACCGCAAGTTTGCAACTCACCGAACTGCCTGCAACTCACTTAGGTAACTGCTGTGTTGGGATCAAATAACAGTTGTCAGTCGTCCAGGACAACTTGCCAGAAACCCTCCGGTGTACAGGCAGGAGCGGATTCATTGATGGGGCGCCTGCTTCCACTTTCACTGTATCGTTTTTGCAGTGAACTCTTAACAGTCCGAGTGCGACCCCCCCCCCCTGCCCACTCTATACTAAGGCTGGTTAAAAAAGAACAAGCCACTGCACACCAGTAGGATCCGCTTCAAGCCACTATTACGCAAGGCGTAGATCTTCCACGCTAGTCCCGAAACCGCTGCACGTTGCATAATAGTGGCTAAAAGTGGCTCCTAGTGGTCTGAAAATTTCAAGTAAAATTGAGATTTTCGTATGGGCCGTTTCAGAGTTATGATAATGTATGCCTCTACCATTTCATGATTAATCAAGACTTTTTTTTTTTGGGGGGGGGGGGGGGTAATCACGATCTCCGCATCAAATAATCGCTATTTCATACAAACGTGGGGAGCCGGGGTGGTCGAATGGTAGAGCGTTGGACTTCTAATGCTCGGGTCGTGAGTTCGATCCCCGCTGGGGCCAAATATTTGTGCTGGCTTTTTCATCGTTGCCCCGTCTTTGATATCACCCTATGTGGTGGAAAAGGACGTTAAACCCCCAAACACCCACCCACCCACCCACCCACCCTCATACAAACGTTATTTTTACTTTTGTATTGTCCTTGCAATTATCCTGTCTAGATCCATTCTATGAACCTATGTATAGGTTTTCTCGTTTTCGGAAAATGGAGGCGAAGCTTTGTATTGACTTACTGTTGGCTGAGTGGTCACAAGTCCAGCTTTTCTACCAGGTAAAAGGTACAAGTTCAAACACAGCCCAATATTCAGCCGATAACCGGTAAGCCTGCATCCGCCGAGTACGTGAGAAAAAGAATGCTCTTTTATCCAACCCTTTTCACTAGCCACAGAGAGAGAGAGAGAGAGAGAGAGAGAGAACACTCAAAAGTGTGCCGACCTCACGGCATCAGTCTGCACACACACACACACACACACACACACACACACACACACACACACACACACACACACACATTTTGAATGTTTATGTCTGCCCCCCCCCCCCCTCAATGATCACACCACCCAAAGAAAGTCTAACCTAAACCCATTAAAATTTAACACTGACGCTTTGTCTTAAATTCGACCATGCTTCATGCGACATCGCCGAAACCGAAATGGCAAACGACCTGACAAAACTTCGGAGACATGACCTGCTTACTGAATTATGCACACACAGTGTAAAGTTAGTGCACAATTGCTTTTAGTTTGAAAACCCCCCATGGCAATCCCTGTAAAACAATCACTAGAAGTGAAACACTGGAGTGTTGTTGTTGTTGCTTCTTCTTTTTTTTCGGCGCCACTGCGCATATGAGTTCAATGGAGATAGGCCTTTCGTGTTGGAGTGTTCTTTTGTCCACAAGAATCTCCGCTCCAGCTCCGAGAGAGATCGGGTTTTTTTTTTTATTATGTTGTTTCCATAGTAATGGAATCAACTCCCTCTTACAATCAGAAACAGTTCAAACGAGGAAACCTTCAAGTCCCGACTGAAACCCATCTCTTCACCCTCTCATAGCCGTGCCATGTTGTCGTTCTGCCGGTGTGAGTGCGTGTGTGCGCAGGGAACGTGTGTGTGTGTGTGTGTGTGTGTGTGTGTGTGTGTGTGTGTGTGTGTGGATGTGTGTGTGTGTGTGTGTGTGTGTGTTTATCAGTTTTACCTGTCTTGTGTTTGTTTTATAATTATGTGTTTTGTGTTTTTATGTTGTTTCCATAGTAATGGAAACAACATAATAGGACGGGCTAAAATTTCCACGTTCATAGGCAAGCATCTGTGGTACAAACGCACGTCACTGCCGATCTCCCGCAGAGACGATTTTGCAAGTGTAACTCTGACAATGACGTAAGAAAACTTGCGTCATCGGTGCTGACGCGTATGGTGTTCCGAACGCACTTCTCCTCCTCAGTGAGTGCCGTCTGTGTGGATGTGTGTGTGTGTGTGTGTGTGTGTGTGTGTGTGTGTGTGTGTGTGTGTGTGTGTGTGTGTGTGTGTGTGAATTGTGTCCGGGCCCGTTTCTTCGAAAATACTCAACCGAATGGCTTCAAATTTGGGGTATCCAAATATATCAAAATGTTACATTAGACGATTCAAGCGTGTGATGACTGCTTAAGTGATTTGGGAGTTATCGCCCTTTTGAGACAAGTTGGTTGTCTTTCGTGTACAGGCGTAATATTTATTTAAATCACTCAATTTTTTTGGCAGTAGATAGCTTGAATACGGACTCTGAACAGAGTCACTACTAGAAAATGGTCGCTCTTATAGTTTTCATGTAAACCGAGCCTGAGTTGACATTGCATGTGAACCCAGTTCAGATGCCTATTTCTCCGAAAATACTGAACCGATCGATTTCAAATTTGGGGTTTCTAAATGAATCAAGATTGTTGAATAGAAGGCCCGATCCAGGTACGATTGCACACATGATTTGCGAGGTATCGCCCTTTTCAGAAAAAGTGGCTTTCTGGCGTTTAAAGGCGTAATATTTACCTAAACCACTCCATTTTTTGGACATAGATAGCATGAATACGGACTCTCAACTAAGTGAATTTTGGAGGTTGTCGCTTTTATACTTTTGGCGTAAGCCGTACCTGATGAAAGTGCTGGTGAACACACTTTAGATCTCAAAATCGCTCCTACTATACATAGATAATGAGCCTGGGGTGCCATAAAAAATATACAAAAAAATTAGAAACATTCACTGCAGCCGTTATCGTCAGTTGACCCGAAAATTTGTACTCACAGCACATTTCCTCTACAAGCCACACGCCTCACAAACATCGAAGAAGAGACGCACGCGCACTGACGTAAAGTAAGTGCGTCATGTTTGATTGACGTGATGCTGTTTTTTCTTGGGGGTGTCTCGCCACTTTCTTTCCGAATTCCTCTGTTTGGAGACGTGGTGTATTTTACTTCTACTATGTCGCCATCTTCGTGCAATCGCAGAGAAGACACGGGATACAACAGAATACAACTCCAATACTTTATGAACAGAATATGCACGGAGAACAAATTCATGAAAGAAGAAGAACCCAGAACGCTGTGCAGGGCTGCTTACGTATTGAACAGGTCAGATCTAGAACATTTCTCAACTTACTGGAAGGTTCGATATCTTTCCAAGGTGACATAATCTACTGACGTTACTGCGACAGCATGTTCTGGGATGGTCTAGAAATTATTTTGCATCGAAATGCAGTATCTTTTCGCGATCTCTACAACTTGACATGTGGAAAGCGGGAATTTCAGTGGGTTTCGTTTTTGCCACTGACTCACACTCAGAAGCATAATGCAAAGATCTTGGAAACATAAAGATAGTTCACTTACCTCCCTTTGAGGGACAACGCGTAAGAGTTGTCTGCGCGCATTAGCGCGCATCCCGCAGATCTACGCAGTAATGGCAGTATGGCAGAAAGCCAGAAACCACGCGTGCAATGGTGTGCAGCGCCGAATTGCTGTCAGAAGCGAACACCAGGAACGGGAAAACCTTTCTGTAGATTTCCCCCTTGAAAAATAGAGGTAGGTATGCCTACGATATCGAAGTTGGAGCCAAGATCGGTATCGAAGTTGGAGCCAAGATTATGTTTTCTCCCAAACATAACACATAGCATCACACGTGAAAACCAAAATCGCCGCATCCACGACGTGTGACTGGCGTAAATTTAGTATAGAATCCGCATGCTTGTAAAAAGTCTGTTTGACCCAACCCTACACTAGCCGCCGTAAAACATTTTAACAAAATAAACGGCAAAAACGAAGATGTCAGCGACTGACAGGTGGTCTCCCCCCATATATTTCGCATGTGTTTTAGGCCTATGGAAAACATAAGACAGTACTCTCAAAGTTCCGGAGGACGAACGAAAGATCTAGTTTGGCTTTCACTGCTGTACGTAGGCTTCGCAGTGCATTTCGTTCGATGTGTTCAAGTAAAACTAGTACGGAACACAGAAAGATCGAATGTGCGAGAGATCCAAAGATGGACGCATCCGCTGAATACTTCCTGCTAACTCAGCATTAATCATATCTGCGACCGACGATCCAGCAGATTCTATGTTGTGATATGGTTTTACAATGGTTAGAATGAAGTTCATCCGGATGATTTTGTTCTGTGTGTGTGTGTGTGTGTGTGTGTGTATCAGTGCAACGTGCCGCTAGCACAGTTCAAGTCAACGTTATTTGTAAAGTTTAAAAAAAAAAAAACACCACCGCCAACAAAACAACAAAAACAACACCAAAACCTGATGTCTGCGCCTGCCACGTGTGTTTACTGCTGTTTGTTTACACTGCATGCAAACCTCTTGATTTTTAAGAAAAGAGTTCTGTACATACCTACAGATTTCCCCCCAACAGTATGTGAACTGGAACAAGTGCCGATGAACGTACCTGCCGCCGTCTGAGTGACAACTCTGTGTGTGTGTGTGTGTGTGTGTGTGTGTGTGTGTGTGTGTTCTGAATTTAGATGCAGGTAGACGCTAGCACAATTTAAGTCACCGTGATTTGTAAAGTTGTCAGGGGAAAAAAAATTACGCTGTATCTGCGTCAGCCGCGTGTGTTTACTGTTTGTTTACACTGCATGCACACGTACCACTTGAGGTCTTTTTTTTTTTTTGACAAGAAAGCGAAAAAAAAAGAAGTTTGTTTTTCAACAGGAATACCAAAAGAAGTATTTCCCCGTTTATATTTGTCTGTTATTTGAACAATTCGGCGCAGAACACAATTGCATGCCCGGCTTTTGTGATCGCTTTCCACTTTCCGCCATGCTGTCACTATAGGGGCCAGATCTAGGATGCGCCCTAATGCGGGCAGACAACTCTTCGCGTTGTCCCGCTATATGTCTCTCTTACGAGGGCAGGAGTGACGCGTCTTTCTGATTCCAAGGTCTTTGCATAATGTGTGTGTGTGTGTGTGTGTGTGTAGGGGGGGGGGTGCGTGCGTGCGCGCGCAAGCGCGCGTCTAAGGCGAGAGAGAGAGAGAGAGGGTCTCTTCTCCGATACCAGTAAGCAATCGTCTGTCAGTCAGGTCTGCGGGAAGTAACTCTGTCAAAGGGGAACGACTTTATTACAAGAATTCATTCACCCATGTAGAACCTCGCATACGCCAAAAAGTTGTGACGTCAACCAGGCGAGCTCACACGACCTCATGTGTTTGGGTTTTTGCAAGTGCATAGAGGCACGATAAGGGTTTTCAGTACTTTCTTTATGTCAGCATGCTTGATGTCAGAGAGCTTGCGTTCCGGCGTGTGCGCGCGGGCTGCATACATGACACAACGACTACGACTGTGACTACAGCATGTCATTGAATGGAAACAACATATTGGGCTGGTGGCCATCTTGTTTTAGTCTTAATATGAATAAATATGTATTTTATGTAAAGCGCCTAGAGCTTAGACAAGGTTAGGCGCTATATTATTATATTCTATTATTAGTATTATCATTGTTATTTTCATGAGACGGGCTAAAGTTTCCAAGTTCATAGGCAAGTTTCTGTGGTACGACACACGTCACTGTGGATCTCCCGCACAGACGATGATGCAAGTGTAACTCTGACAATGACGTAGGAAAACATACGTCATCGGTGTATCAACGATTATGGTCCTTCTACGGACCATAGCTTTTGCATGGTTCCAAAGCAGCAGAATTGTGTTTTTTTTGTTTGTTTTGTTTTGTTTTGGTTTTTTTTCTTGCTGCCACATCTCTTTGGGAATCCACGGAGGGCTCGGAAGTTGGGGCAATTTTTATTATGCATGATGATGGAAATGAGGATGGTGGTAAGGTGATGCTATGGAGGTGCGTGTGGTTTGGGACTGCGGGACAGGGCCGCATTCCACGCTTCCTGTCATAAATATCCCGGCATTAACCAGGCACGGGAACTGAACTAATCATCCACATCATAAGACGTGTCAGGGAGGCACCCTGAAAATCGCACCGGTGAAGTGGGTGAAGCTCGGCTGTGTGGCAACAGCCTCCCCATTGGGCCCATAGCACACCCGCTCTGGGTAGGAGCCGACTTAGGTAGGAAAAATCCCGCTTGCCTCGGCTGGGACTCGAACCCGGGTCTCCCGGTCCATAGTCCGAAGTGCTAACCACTACACTACGGGGGCCGGTACCACAGAATTATTACAAGCAGTTCCATGGTATCAAGGAACTGATTTCTTTGACTGTATAACTGGATCTGTTCGTGTGACACATGCATCATAGTCAAGGATACGTCAGATCAGTGGCTCCCCAGTCTGACTGGACTGAATAGTGTTCAGATGGACTGTTCACCTGTTCCCTTAGTCTAAACTGTGCTTTTGTGTACTGTTCACGTCGGCCAGAAACTTGTCAGATGTGTGCAAATGGTGTTATCATTCTACACAAGCGTTACAGACAGTTAATGCCATATCATTTAATATATAATTATATACTAAGAACAAAAAAGGGACCGAAACAGACCCTTGACGAATATTACGTTTGATCAGCCCCTCGTATGAAAAAAGAACCATTTGCATAGACAGTGTGTTTTCTACCAGCTAAGAAAGACCGCGGCAGGGAAATTGCTTAGGTACTTAGTCCGTTTACGGAGAGTTTTTTGTTTTTTTTTAAAAGGGAATGTTGTGATTGGCCACATCAAATGCTGTTGATAGGCCGAAGAAAGAGGGCCAGTGACTTGGAGTAGCTGATTGAAGATAGCCAATGTTGATGATAATGGAGACTTGATATAGCGCACGGCTCCACCCTAACTGAGTGCTCACGGCGCTTAGGGAGAGGTTTTGAAAAGAAAGATAGTGAAAAAAAAGGGCTGCAGATGATTACTGGCGTGAGGCACTAAAGAGATGAGTCTTCAGGCGCTTCCGGAATGCGGTAATGCTGACTGCCTCCTTCACTGTCTCAGGGAGAGAGTTCCACAATTTCGGCGCTGCAGTTTTGAAGGACCGTGCACCACGCCTCTTCTTACTGGTGTCGTCAGTTGAAGGGAGCCGCAGACGGAGAGAACTTGCAGACCGCAAGTTGCGCGCTGGCTGGTACACAGGAATCAGTTCCTTCAGGTACGTGGGGGCAGTGTTGTGGATGCAGCAGTATGTCAAGGAAAGGACTTTGTGGTCAATGCGCTGCTGCACGGGGAGCCAGTGAAGTGCCTTCAGAATGTTGATGAGTCTGCTGACTGTTATTTGACAAAGCTGGGAGGGAATGCCTGACTCAGTGACTGACGTCAGCTAGGGAAGGAAATGATAATAGTTTCCGGCGCTCAAAGAACCCAAACAGATGTTTACGGATATGTTTTTCAAGGCGTGGTGACAAAACAGGCAATAATGATAGGGACGATGATTGGTTAGGGTCTTTTTTTTTTTTTTTTTTTTTTTTAAATGGTATCACTTTGGTAATTTTGAGTTCACCAGGAAACATTATGTGTAATGCAAAGGTTGTAAATGTACGTAAGGGATTGAACTGTGTTTTTGTAAAAGATAATTTTCAAATAAAGTGCATGTCCTGTTACGCTTCCCATCACACCCCGAAGCATTTCGATTTTTAGACTAGAGATTATTTTGTACGGTTCGCAAACAGTTATAAGTGGGATAGAAGAAGTTTCATTACTTGCAAACCATTCAGGGCAAAACGCACGCAGTTCGTCTGATAATTATGGCTGATAGGGTTTTGGATCGCTGTGCACTGACTCAGTTAGGCGATCAGCACCAGACAAGAAATGCTAGTCAAATACATCTGGGAAGAGTGGAATTATTTATGATAATATCTACCATGGAATCTCTAATCTACACGATGTTATACAAGTTGCAGCCGCCGTCTTTGCGCGCCGCGTGACGTAGAATATCCAGAGAATAAGTCACTTAACCACAAGACCACCGACCGCCCAGTATGGCATAAAATCATGTCTCATGAGGAACTCTGTGAATTAATAACCACCTGGGTCGGTCGGTGGTCTAGTGGTTAAGAGACTTGTCACAAGTGCGAGAGGTCAGGGGTTCGAGTCCCACTCGGGGCAAAGAATATTTCCTTCTCGTACGTGGCACCGTCCATTCGGGCCGATCGTCGGGGGTTCTCTCCGGGTACTCCGGCTTCCTCCCCCCTTTGCTTTGGAAATGTTTAGCCCACCAAATTTGAAAAATAAATGCAATTCTAATTTCCGAAATTTAAATAGCTGAGCTGACCCTTCACACCACGTGACACTATGTCCAGTGTGTGAGAGCCAGAATGCGTGTGATTCACGCGAGCGTGCGTGTTGGGCTCAGTTCGCGGCGCTTTGAACCGATTCAAATGAAAACTGGGTAAAAGCGCCTATACAATACTCATTATTATTGTTATTATCATCAGTTACAATGTCGTTATCAGAGTGGCACTGAAGACAATAGTATAGTCCCTACATCATCACTTTTGCCACCGGTTGCCGGAAGACGATTTCAAATCTAGCTAACCTGAACCGTATGTCCAACACATGCGCCACTGCACCAACAGTTCAATATCTGTTTGGTGTTGTACTGTTCTTTTGTCCGCTCCCCACTCCAGTGAGTTGAAGCTGATGGCTTTCTTTTGTTTGTGTTTTCTGAGTTCGAGCATAGGCATGTATACTCGTGAACTCGGAACTCGGAACCCTTGGGCGTATAGTTTAAATTTTTAAAAAAAGTGTAAAAGTTTAAACAGTGTGTGTGTGTGTGTGTGTGTGTGTGTGTGTGTGTGTGTGTGTGTGTGTGTGTTGGAAACACATGATAGAGAGTGTAACACACACACACACACACACACACACACGCGCGCGCGCGCGCGCGCGCGCGCGAGTCATTCAAAATTGTTTGCTATAATCAATCGACCCGAAAAAAGGATGTTAAAATATTATCGAGTTTTCCCATTGTGCTGGCACGTTCAGCGCCGCTCCTGGTGAAACACACACACACACACACACACACACACACACACACACACACACA
>JACVVK020000011.1:1377500-1387500 GCA_018292915.2 Batillaria attramentaria
GTGTACCATCCCATGACCTCCGGCCGCCCTATTAAGCCTGCTCTTAACTGGGCACAGCACGCGAAACACACGTGCACAGTCGTTGCGCTCGGTGTGTCTACTAACTACAAAACTGAACACAGCTGTGCTCGGTGACAAACCGATTGAAGATGCACTGTCCGCCATGCACAGTTTGCGCGCCGAGTGACGTAGTACAGCTAATCAGAATCTGTTGTGGAAACCAGTCACAGTTGTGACTATTTAAAATCCAGGTTGCTGTGGTGACGCCACAGCGGCGGAAATCCCCAAAATCACAACCGTGTCACAACTGTGGACAGCACTCTGGCGCTCCGCAGTGCCCAGTTAAGAGCCGGTTTAATGTTGTACCATTCTCACTTGAGATGGTAACTGGTACAACTTACGGTTCCATACAGGAGTGAGGGAAATTCGGGCTGATACAATCCAATCTTTGCTAAAACAGCTTATGTTTTGGAACAGTTTCGTCCATGAGTGCGCCTGTACGCTCGAAATACTCTATCTTGATGATTAGTACAGCTCTTTATGCGATACAATGTTGTTTACACTTAGCGCGAACGACGAAACATTCAAATTCTACGAATGTTGTGAAACTAGTCAAACGTGGTCGCTGCGTCGTCGAATACGCTTCTGTTGGCTCAGTGCCAGCGTTACAGACGCAGTCACTATGCAGGCGTCCAAGTGGTGTGATAGATACCACGAAAACATCTCAGAACAATCTGTGAGGGCAAAAATGGCAGCATGATCTCCTTTGACCACTTGTTCAGGTTTATTCGCTTCAGTTTTTCAAAGTAACGGCCTCGTTTTGGCTCCCTCGCGCATGCGCACACTTCGGCGTGGTTTGTACCTCTTTGTGTCATACGAGAAGCGGTAAAAGTGTCCCATGTGATCCTGGCCTACGCTTCTTCCCCGCGTCAGACTGGGCAGAAGTGTGAAGGGCTTTCATTCTACAGGCTATTGATCTGTTGGATGGATGCACAGCCTTCTCTTCGGGCGCCTCGTTTGACGCAGCTTTCTGTCGGAAACCTCTCCTTTTTCTTTTGCGACGATTTCGCCATGCCCATGTGTGTGTGTGTGTGTGTGTGTGTGTGTGTGTGTGTGTGTGTGTGTGTGCCCTCATAAGCAATGCATGGTATGCTCCACCAAGAACTTTTGCGACGGTGATTATTAACCCTTTCTGCACTCACGCTACCATCATATGATATGTCCGACGCTACCTGGCTGGAGCCCCCCCCCCCTCCCCCCCCCACCCCAACTCGCCCCTCCTCCCGCTGTGACACCATGTGGCCTTCTATTGTTCAATCTCTTCACCGCATGAAAAAACAAACAAACAAACAACAACAACAACAACAACAACAACAACAACAACAACAACAACAACAACCAAACAACAACAAACAAAAAACAACAACAAAAAACAGACACCCCCCACCACCAAACAAAAACAAAAAATAAAAACAACAACCTACACAACGGTTACCAACGAAAACAGAGACCGTTTCTAAGGGAGATCACTCCTTGAAAAACCTAATAGCGGATACGGTTCACGGTGGAGCCCCCCCCCCCCCCGCCCCCCTACCCCGCTGTGACACCATGTGGCCGCCTTTTGTTCATTCTTTTCACCGCATAAAGAGAAAACCTTACACAACGGTTACCAACGAAAACAAAAACCGTTTCTAAGGGAGATCACTCCTTGAAAAACCTAATAGCGGATACGGTTCACGGTGGAGCCCCCCCCCCCCCCCCCTACTCCGCTGTGACACCATGTGGCCGCCTTTTGTTCATTTTTTTCACCGCATAAAGAGAAAACCTTACACAACTGTTACCGACAAAAACAAAAACCGTTTCTAAGGGAGATCACTAACGGTGGAACAGAGCGAAGATTTCGCTGTTACGCACTGTTACACACACACACACACACACACACACGCGCGCGCGCGCGCGCGCACGCGAGCACAGCCTAGTGACCTTGGACTAAAGTTTACATCTTGTCTAAAGTACATCTTCTAAAGTACGAATCGAATCGTCGAGTTTAAACCACACCGTTCCACTAACACGTCTGTGGACTGTGACCATTGAACCGTGGCCGGTCTGTTGTGCATCATTCATTAGCCAGTGGTCTAGGTCAGTCTGGAACAGGTTACGCTTGGCAGAACAGTGTACCCTCTTGTTTTTGTCTCTCTCTCTCTCTCTCTCTCTCCCGTAACTAAATACGTTTTATGGAACAGGCAACCGGTTGTTGTCCCTTTCCTTTGTTGGTTGACATCAGCTCTTTAGGTGACAGTCAATACTTCATCACGTATGCTTTGAACAGCGGTGCACAGATGAGAGAGAGAGAGAGAGAGAGAGAGAGAGAGAGAGAGAGAGAGAGAGAGAGAGGTGATGATAATGATGATGATGATGATGATGAGAGAGAGAGAGAGAGAGAGAGAGAGAGAGAGAGAGGTGATGATGATGATGATGATGATGATGAGAGAGAGAGAGAGAGAGAGAGAGAGAGAGAGAGAGAGAATGTATCAGGACACACACACACACACACACACACACACACACACACGCACAGAGAGAGAGAGAGAGAGAGAGAGAGTACACGTAATGTAAATTCACAAAGCAGTCACTGGGTATGTCTCTGTTTCACTGTTTGTCCGTCTGTAGATAAGACTTCAGTTGTTGTTTTTTGTTGTTGTTTTTTCCCCCCCGTCTCTCTGTGTGCCAGTTGAGTCCGTCATCGCGCCTGTCTGTCCTTTACATTCGTTGAGGTGAATGGCTAAAGGGAGGTAACTGCATCGTTGTGAGTTCAGTTGTTTTTTTCCTGTAGATGCGTTTTCGCTTTTGATGCTTCCATTTAATTTGAAGTCTTGTGTAAGCTCTTAAAAGCACATGCAGAAATCGAAAAAAATTGACTTGAAATCTTCAGATCTGCCACTACGAGCCACTTCAAACCACTATTATACAATCTGTAGCGGTCTTGGACCTAGCGCGGAAGGCTCACGCCTCTTCTTCTCCTTGGCGGTCGCTGGTGCCAGTGTGATTGCGTAGCACCGTGATCCAATAGGGGGCGCTTTTCGCTCAGTGCTGCCGACTTCAGCCTCTTGGGTTTCTTTCGGGGGTTACCCAACCCTTAGCTCTTGGCCCGTACGTCCTACCCTAAGAGTACAGGAGGGATTGTTTAACCAGGGGGTCCCAGCCTGGGGCTAGAGCTTATCGCGCGGCTCTTACTCGCATGACGTACACGTACAGGTCAATGGCCCCGTTTACATTAGCTTAAAATACCGCCCTGAGAGCGCCCTGTCGCGTGTACACTTGGACAAACCGCTCAGAAAGCGCACCGCTCTCAGACTACCTACAGTGGGTAGTCTGAGGGCGCTCTAACTTAGGGCGCTTTCGTCACGTCACGTGGGGCCCTGTGTCACCGTAAAAGCGGCGAAAGATCGGGGTTTTTTTTTGGTCTGCCAGGCATACAAAAACATGTGCTTTCTGGGCGCTGCCATCTTGAATATGTCACATTCCTCGAGAGCACGTGACATATCAGATCCCCTTCCTCGATTGTAAACGCCGTGGAGCGCTCTCAGTACGGTGCGCTTTAGGGGCGCCCTCAGAGCGCTCTGTAATGTAAACGCCGTGGAGCGCTCTCAGTACGGTGCGCTTTAGGTGCGCCCTCAGAGCGCTCTGTAATGTAAACGCCGTGGAGCGCTCTCAGTACGGTGCGCTTTAGGGGCGCCCTCAGAGCGCTCTGTAATGTAAACGGGACCAATGACGGTATATCATCAGCTGTGTCTTGATTATTCGAACAACCATTCAAGTATCAACGGATTCTTTATCTGTTTACATGCAATCTCAAATTTCTGCAGCAACGGTGACAACAAATTAATTATTGTGTGTGATTAAAACATTTCTGCTGGAAAAATGAAGTTTTCTTTTTGCAGTAACGGCCGACAGAAAATCTATTATTGTTGGGTGAAACCATTTCCGATGGAAAATAAAAGGAGTTCGTTCGTTCTCTCTCTCTCTCTCTTACAACATTCGTCCTTTCTCTATCTCTCTCTCTCTCTCTCTGACCCTCTCTCTCTTACAACATTCATCCGTTCTCTCTCTCTCTTACAACACTCGTCCCGTTCTCTCTCTCTCTCTTACAAGAAAAGGCCAAGTGTTCTGGTACCGAAGGAACAGAGACGATGTGACACACAACCGTGTAGAGACTGCGGCTAATCCCCTGTCGCTTGTAACCATAGGCGCGGCAATCGTTAGTCTCAAAGGCTAGCTATCATGTGTGGTCGTCTGGCCAGCTTAAACATGTGCCTAGCAGCCAGTACGATCAGGAGCTGTAAACATGGACACCAGACTCCCTAGGAAGGAACAAGTCAAGACGCGAGAACGAACGAACCAATGAAACTGTTTATTACAAGGTTAAGAGAACAGGTGCGCAGAGCTTTCTTGGATCGATCGGGTCCTACATAGGCTAATATTACTACTACTGCTAAACGATTCAAGATTCAAAGCTGGGGTCTGTGCGTGTGCGTGTGCGTGTGCGTGTGCATGTGCTTGTGTGCATGTGCTTGTATGTATGTATGCATGTATGTGTGTGTGTGTGTGTGTGTGTCACGTGGACAATATCGGGGAAAGACTCTCAACGTTCCTTCACTCGCACATCAAGCACACCCTCAAATACCCTCACTCAAGAAGACACGAAACGGGACGTTCACAATCTCTCATACGACATTTATTGACAAAAGCCCCCTACTCCCGTTCCTAAACACAGTCACACCCAATCACTCACGCAACCACGCACCCCCTCCCACCTTTCCCCCTACCCTGGTTCTCATTCACGCATCAGACATACACTCACCCGCATACACCCCTCTCCAAGCACTCTTACTCTAACAATCTAAGCTAAACTAAACTATACAACGGCGACTCTAGTCGCTGGGGGAAACAAACAAACAAAGGGACGAATATAAATATCTGTAACAACACAAATGACGGCCTTCCAATGTTAAAGCACAGTCCAGTGGTAACCAGCAGGTCCTAAGTTCACGCCCGTGCGTAACAGCCTCCTCTACCCACCTCGCGTACCCAGAACCAACACCCCAACACACTCACGACCCGAAGCTGAAGCTCCAGTGAGGCGTCGACTGAGCGGAACCGTCTGAGTGAGCAAGGGGTCCGGTGCTGAGCTGTGGTCCAGTCCGTACTAGTACGCCGGGGCAGCGCAATTCGCAGGGTGAGGGAACAGCCCTGGTCCACTCGAGCTCAAGTAACGCTGACTTTGGGCAGCGCGGAGACCCTCAGAGCCTGAAGCCACCGGAACACGGTCCAGGAACCACGGACTTTGAGCAGCACGGAGATCCTCGGAGCATGGAGTCGCTCGCAGGCAAAACGATACGGTCCTGATACGATACGGTCCAAAACGACCGGTGCGTATAACAGAAGGCTTGGACAATCACGAAAGACAACGGAGACGCCAGGAAAAAACCTAGCCGCGGCGAAATACCCTCACCGCTCGACCCGCAACGAAGTGGGACAAACACAGCCAAGGTTAGACTGCAAAGATGTTGGCTATAGTCCGACGTAGAGACGTCCAAGAAAAATTTCAGAGCCAGCTCACGTAATAACACAGACATACAGTTAAATACCGAAAACGCAGAAGTGAACTCTGATTCAGTTCTACGGCTCACGCGTTCACCGAGCGCACGGGGAAAAAAAGGGGATAACGCGGATCTACACCAAACACGCATGAACGAACCCCCCTTCCCCACCCTTTAACTATACTGAAAACGAAGATACACACACATTCACCCCTCACTTTCCACACACTGGACGTGCACGCACTCCTACTGCAGCAACCCACGTGCTAAACGTCATACACAAAGGGGAAAAACGGGGCAAACTAGAGTTCACGAGTTGGAATTCTGAAACAACTCCACACTCTAAACATATCCACCCCCCAACCTCCGTGACAGTGTGTGTGTGTGTGTGTGTGCGCGCGTGTGTGTGTGTGTGTGTGTGTGCAGAGACAAACCAAAGCTTTTATATGTTTCTTTTTCTTTTCGTTTTGTTTGCTTCTTTCTATTAATAAGAACAATGACAGACCTGAAACACACACGCGCGCGCACGCACGCACACACACGCGCGCGCGCGCACACACACACACACACACACACACACACACACACACACACACACACACACACACACACACACACACCAGTTGGACAGCAGCAAGAACAACAACAAGAGCTGAGCAGCCATCACTACCACCACCACAACCAACAACAACAGCAACAGAGGTTTTGGTCTCTTATTCATCGTGTGTATTCAAGGTTGTCTTGGGTTGTTTATGTGGCCATTATTCCTATGATCCCTCGTCCTCTTTGGGGGGAAAATCTCTTAATTCCTACCAAGTAAATTTGGAGTTAATAATAATAATAATAATAAAGGAGTATTGTATAGGCGCTTTACCCAATTTCTTGAATCGGCTCAAAACGCCGCGAACTGAACCCAACACACACGCTCACGTGAATCACACGCAATCTCTCACACACTGGACATAAAACACATGACGTTCTAGTGGTGCAAAGGGTCAGCTCAGCTATTTAAATTTCGGAATTTGGAATTGCATTTTTCAGATTTGGTGGGCTGAACATTTCCAAAGCAGAGGGGGAGGAAGCCGGAGTACCCGGCGTACCCCCGACGATCGGCCCGAATGAACGGTGCCACATACGAGAAGGAAAAATTCTTTTCCCGTAGTGGGACTCGAACCCCTGCTCTCTCGCACTGGTGACAAGTCTCTTAACCACTTGACCACCGACCGCTAGAACACCAGTGGCCTCACCCCCGAAAAAGTCATGGATTGAAATTTGACTCTAATGGGAGTGTTGCACTCTGATTATACTCGTGTTTGCTGCAGTAAGAGCCGTGGCCGAGTGGGAGTGTTGCACTTTGATTATGCTCGTGTTTGCTGCAGTAAGAGCCGTGGCCGAGTGGGAGTGTTGCACTTTGATTATGCTCGTGGTTGCTGCAGTAAGAGCCGTGGCCGAGTGGGAGTGTTGCACTCTGATTATACTCGTGTTTGCTGCAGTAAGAGCCGTGGCCGAGTGGGAGTATTGCACTATGATTATACTCGTGTTTGCTGCAGTAAGAGCCGTGGCCGAGTGGGAGTGTTGCACTCTGATTATACTCGTGTTTGCTGCAGTAAGAGCAGTGGCCGAGTGGGAGTGTTGCACTCTGATTATACTCGTGTTTGCTGCAGTAAGAGCCGTGGCCGAGTGGGAGTGTTGCACTATGATTATACTCGTGTTTGCTGCAGTAAGAGCCGTGGCCGAGTGGGAGTGTTGCACTTTGATTATACTCGTGTTTGCTGCAGTAAGAGCCGTGGCCGAGTGGGAGTGTTGCACTTTGATTATACTCGTGTTTGCTGCAGTAAGAGCCGTGGCCGGGTGGGAGTGTTGCACTTTGATTATACTCGTGTTTGCTGCAGTAAGAGCCGTGACCGAGTGGGAGTGTTGCACTTTGATTATACTCGTGTTTGCTGCAGTAAGAGCCGTGACCGAGTGGGAGTGTTGCACTTTGATTATACTCGTGTTTGCTGCAGTAAGAGCCGTGGCCGAGTGGGAGTGTTGCACTTTGATTATACTCGTGTTTGCTGCAATAAGAGCCGTCAAGGAACCGTAAATACAGGCCACGTACCAGAGATGCAAATTTGGAGCAAAACGCTATATATTCCTCTTCCACATAACGTTGCAGATGACACCCTAGAAATGCTTTAAAATTCACCACAAAAATCGCAAAAATCAGGCAGCCATAAACTCATGTGTAGAATAAATTTCAACAAATATCAATGTTCCGTTTTTTGGCAGTATTGGCAGCAACCACATACCCCCTCAATCCACGGTCGTCTGCTGGCTCCTGTGCCAGCCGCGCATGAATACAAATAGTCAACAAGCCAGCCTCGTTTTTCCCTAATTTTACTATTACCTGGCATGAAACCTGTTTAAAAAGCCAACAAAAAGCACCACATTGCATTATTTTTTTACTCTGCACACAAATTTTAAAAAAGGCAAAGATTTTCTACTATACTACATGACCCGAAAACTAATATCGGTCTGTAACCAAATCTTTGCCTGATTTTCGCATACAAGGCCAAAAGCGAAACAAGGGTTAAAAAAAAATAACAACAAAAAAACAAACAAACCCGAAACAAACCCCCCCCCCCTCAAAAAAAAAAAAAAAGGAAAAAAGTGGGATACTCGCGCGCGGTAGATAATGAGTTAATAAATCTTCCAGACTGATGCAAGGTGATCTATCGCTTTTGTGGATCCAACCTCGTTCGTGGTCGTTTGTGATGCGTTTCTAACACGCGAGAAACCGGTTAGGTTTCTTTGGAGAGAGTAGAAAACCATACCGCGGCCTAACACTTTGTCGAAATTTCTCTGATATATGGCTCGAAAAGACGCGAACTAAGGAAAGTGATAAAGTATAGCATTTAAGGGATTCAGTTTCAAATCTGTTCTTCTGTTCTCTCACCATCGGCTGCCACTTTCTTTTTTTAAAGTTTTAACTTCTGTTGTTTTTTGTTTTAAATCAGGAAGCGGGTCCATTCCAGCAAGGTGCCTATGCCGTTATAGAAGGATTTTTTGTCTTTCTTTCTTCGCTTCCTTTTTATTTAATTTTGTTCTGGGGTTTCTTCTATCCTAGTCTGGGTTAGGCCCGTAGCCGTGGGTTAAATGAACCTCGACTTTTACACACGGGCTCAGGGGTGTAATCAAAATGGCCTCGTGTGTTTCCGGTGCTACTCAGATTCTAAAGTCTCGAAGCTGAATGCTCTCACGCACTGTCTGAAATACAGCCTTCACAAAAAGTTAAGGACCACTTACAAATATCATTCAACTTTTGTCGTGGTGGCATGCTGGTGTAGTGCTGAACATCCCTGAAACGGCGGCTTATGTAGGCAAACAAATGAGCACAGTTCATAACCAGGGATGCATGCTTTGACCTGCATCTCATTTTTGCCGTGCAGAAAGCCCCAGGTATCGCTCACTGAACACTGAAACTCTGTCTAGTTTTGCCGAAATTGCAGATTTTCAAACGCGCCAAGCATGCTGTGTGACGCGCACGTGCCATCCACACAGTGGTCGCCATGTTCACTAATTACCCCTTAACCTTGCTACCGAATTTTACGGGAAAAATCTTATTCGTTTATTTTTTCTGATTTATTGAAACTTGTCACCCATTATGTTGACTGGTCCTTAACTTTTTGTGAAGACTGTATGATCACGCAAAGCCTACGTCTGTAAGGGGGCTTGGTTTGTCTGTGTGGGAAGGGACGTAACTCTGGGGTCTACTTCGCGGAAAGAAACTGTTCGTAGAGTCCCCCTAAAATTAATATCTCTCGATTTATTTGAATAAACACTACACACTTCCGCGCAAATAAAGTGCAAACTATTGTGATTTAGGCAGAAGTGTTTGATTTGTTACTTTGGTTGAAACTAACAAACAAACTGAGCGGAGATCAGGTATCTACGACGATGTCAACCTTGTTGCGGGTCCGTCGTTAACTATAGGCCCCTGCGACGACGGCCCAGTCGGGCAAACCGAGACCGAGCCGAGCTAAGTGATACCTAAGAAGGAAAAAACAAAAATACTCGGTGACAAGGAAAGTGGACAGTTGCGAACAATTTGATGATGGAGATGAGGATAATGGTAAGATGATGCTATGGAGGTCCGTGTGGTTTGGGACTGCGGGACAAGGCCGCATTCCACGCTTCCTGTCAGAAATATCCCGGCATTAACCAGGCCCGGGAACTCCGGCACCTGCGGTGCCGGCCGTGTAATCATCCACATCATAAGACGTGTCATACCAAGGGAAGCACCCCCAAAGTCACACCCGTGAAGTGGGTGAATCTCGGCTGTGTGGCAACAGCCTCCCCACTGGGCCCATAGCACACCCGCTCTGGGTAGGTGCCGACCTAGGTTGGAAAAATCCCGC
>JACVVK020000011.1:1392500-1437500 GCA_018292915.2 Batillaria attramentaria
TGAACGGTTCAAGGTAAGTATTCTTTGTCTTTCACTGTACCGTTCAGGAGGATATGGACTCTCATCAGTTCCTTTTACTGTACTTCACAGCTTACAGTGTCAGCTCCCGCAAGTATGCTGTATGAGCATTGAGAGACGTACACTTCGGGGTGTGGGTGTTCGTGTATGTTGGGGATTAAGAAGACAGGGGAAGGGAGGGGGTGTGGGGGGGGGGGGGGGGGGGAGGGATGAGGGGTCTATTGCACGGAAAGACATGACGTCACGTCTGCGTCACACCAGACAAATCATGCCATTTATTTTACGAAGAAAAGCTGTTATTTCTGGCTTCACGAATAATGAGGATAATTCGACTATCACAATTACCCTTTATCCTCAACGTGTGGACGCTAATGCACGTGCTCATGACATCTGACCAATCGAATGGCAGGTAGCTAAAGCTTCTCCGGTGGATCTACCAATCGAATGGCAGGTAGCTAAAGCTTCTCCGGTGGATCTACCAATCGAATGGCAGGTAGCTAAAGCTTCTCCGGTGGATCTACCAATCGAATGGCAGGTAGCTAAAGCTTCTCCGGTGGATCTACCAATCGAATGGCAGGTAGCTAAAGCTTCTCCGGTGGATCTCGCAAGAAGAAAGACGACACATGGCTGCCCATGAACGGCAGACGTCGATTGGTCCGTTTCCGCGAGCACGTGTTTTAGTCGACACGAACGCGTGATTTTGTGGCTTCTGCACTTTATTACTACCAGAAACACAATCAGCTATAGAATTCATCATGTGCCGTGTATACATTTCAACCAGATCAGTTTCAGTTCGGCCTCGGCTGGCGCACCTGCCTAGATCGCGCGTGATTCTGTTCTGGTCACGAATTGAAAACAAAAATTAAAACCGCTTTCATTTCAGTCAAAGAACATAAAAAAAACCCGAAATCGAGACTTTGAGCGCTGCAAGCGAGAAAATGTCAACTTCTCACACACATTCACAGAATGTACAACAACCAGAAACAGTTACCTCCACACGCAGGGGCGACAACTCTCCGTCGTGGTGGGCCAAAAGATACAGAATGATTGGAACGCGAAGCGTGCACTACTTGGAGTCCTTTTGATTCGACATGGACTGCACGCAGCAAACAATTTTGAAAGATCACTTTCATTTCAATCAAAGAACATCCAAAAAAAATTGGAGTCTCGAAGTTTTTCGTATCTTACTCTACGCTAAGACAGTCTCATGTTTCGTATTTTCCGAGAGCACTAAACACATTTTGCAATTTATGTCCTTGACTATATGTGACAGTACACCACGACATGAGTCGTAAGTCACGTTAAGGCTCTTCTCAGATACTGACATCAACAAAAAGTAGAAGAAATGCTCTTTCCAATGGTATAATTGGCTGTCCTTAACGGTGACGTTTTTGCAAAATTACAGTAATTCTTCGACAGGTACCCTCCTCAGATCACATTTCACGAGCAAACGAGAACAAACTTGAGAAAACGCTGTTTTAGAAATTTCGTGGTGTAAGGTCACAGAAAGCAGAATGAGATGATACAAAACCATTAAGCGGATGAAATGGGATGAGGCGAGAACATAATCACAACTGAACTGCAAGAAGAAGACGAAACAATGAAAATATCCATAGATTGAAATAATTGAAACGACGGCGAATTAAAGGGATACGACTTTCCGAGCAAAGAGATTGACCAGGATTGCTTGACATGACAAAACAGCAAGATGTCTTTGCAAACAAGTATCGAAATGCAACGTCGAGGCGACGGTAAAAGCCTCTGTCCTGACATTTTCCATTCCATTTCCCACCCCCTCTTCGTTCCACATGGGAGAAGGGAAGCAACGAGCTTAGCTGTCTCGGAGCTTAGCTGTTTTTCTTAAGCTGCCTTACCGCAGGCTGGTTTTACTTTTGCATTCCAACAAAGCCCTGTGACCTTGACCTCTGTTCAAGGTTAACCAAAACAAACAGCCTTCGTTGGAGTCCGATAATGAACACAGACACCAACAATGGTGTTGACTGGTTTCTTCGTTCTTGGGAGATGTTGCTGAAATGCAAGCACTTCTTACTCTACAGTGTGTATAAAACGTAAACAAGATTGTTGCCCAGTAAATACTTAAACAACAAATGCATGTTGCTAATTACAGCGCTTACCACTACACAACAGAGCGGCATGCACCCACGAGCCACCGCGGAAACAATGTGTTGGGCGAGGGCGAGGATCCCAGTCATGATTTGCACGACGCTGTTACCCCACGGCGCATGCGCGACGCTCTAGATTGTAGCTTCATTGGATATAGTGTGGTTGTGCTATGCATGCGTCTTCTATGTCTTTACTTCTATGGAAGCCACGAATAAGTAACTGATAGGCCACACCGTAGCACTGGGAACTGCCCGAGGCAAGACGCTACTATCCTGTGACCGCCAATTTGCATACAAAGCGAAACAGAATGACAAGAGAGCTCTAATATAATCAAAATTCCGCATGATTCACTCCGAACACGCTTGACTGACCTTGACAGTTAGTTGTCAATTTAAATTCTCTTAGAAACACGCATGACCGGTTAGTTACGTTTGTTCAAAATTGAAAATAGCAGACCCAGTTTTTCCCTCTCTTACACTGACAGCGGAAACTGACGGATTAGTTCTGGGAAAATGGATTTCTTTTCTTGTGTGAAACCCCCCCCCCCCCCAAAAAAAAAAAAAAAAAAAAAAACAAACGCGAGAGATGGCATAGCTGTTCCTGTCATTTATCAATTAAATTCTCTCACAAACATGCATCAGTGGCTGTGTACGTTCGCTTAACATTGAAAATAACAGACCATTTTTTTCTGTAGCTTTTTTCTCCGATTCATTGAGAACAGAATTGACGGTTTAGGCCCAAGAGAAAGGATTTTCTTTTCGGTCTAAAACAGGACAGATTATAGAGCTGGTCTTGTAAACATCTCGTCTGGGCCCGCCTCTTCAATTGATTTTTTAAAAAAAAATTCAAAAGCTTTCCGACGACGTAATGCTGCACTTTTCATGAAGCGCGTGAAGCTTCCAGGCACATCGCTCGAAAACAAAGCAAGCAAACAAAGGAGGACAAAAAAAACATTTTGTCCGAGTTTTGGCTTACCTTCATTCGGGCCGATCGTCGGGGGTTCTCTCCGGGTACTCCGGCTTCCTCCCCCTCTGCTTTGGAAATGTTCAGCCCATCAAATTTGAGAAATAAATGCAATTTCAAATTCCGAGATTTGAATAGCTGAGCTGGCCCTTCGCACCACGTGATTGTAATGTGTTTATGTCCATTGTGTGAGAGAATGCGTGTGATTCACGTGAGCGTGCGTGTTGGGTTCAGTTCGCGACGCTTTGAGCCGATTCATGAAAGTGGGTAAAGCGCCTATAGAATACTCATTATTATTATTATTATTATTATTATTATTATTACCTTTGTAACGATGAGAGTCTGTGTGATAACCCTCCGTCGACTGTGGTGTGTGTGTGTGTGTGTGTGTGTGTGTGTGTGTGTGTGTGTGTGTGTGTGTGTGTGTGTGTGTGTGTGTGTGTGTGTGTGTGTGTGTGTGTGTTTGCGAACAGAAAAATTCAATGTTCGTAGTCTTGTTATTTATACGCGCAAACAGTCGCGCTGCTCTTTTAAGGTAACCCTATTTGCTACAGGCGAGCAATTTGTTTATCTGCGACGTGATTTTCTTGTTCTTTTCTTGAAAAAAACAACCCAAAAAACAAAAACAAAAACACGAATACACTAGAGACATGGTCGATTGATTCGCACCTACGGAAGGTCGATCGTTCTGCTATTCCGAGGTAAACCTGTTTGCTATTTCTGCAGTTCATTTACCACGCATTCTTTGTACGTCGCTTGAGACAGAGGTATACAACAAAGGTATTACAACAGAGACATGGTGTAATTCATTTGCGCGTGCAGAGAGAGTAGATCGTACCGCTATTTCAAGGTAGTAGTACAAATTATTTGCCATTTATAGCCAATAGTTTATTTACCATGCGAGGGCAGCATCCTGTGAAGGCTTACTCAGTATGGAAAAGATTTAGGGTTAACTCTTTCCAGACGAACGGCCTCATATGGGGCCCTACAGCGCACATCGGTTTCAGACGAACAGCCGCATATGCGGATCGTGATTTTATTATTTTTTGACTAACGTGACTAACAACAAAGATATTTAAGTTTGAAAGTTGAAATTTTAGTAATAGCTGCAGAAATATGTTAGTAAACTACCCTGAACATTTTAAGTCTGTATCTTGTTTTGTTGTTTTTTTATGATTTTTTTTCTGAACCTCACAAATCGGCCCGTCTACAAGGGATGGCCGAGTTAGTTAGTTAGTTAGTTAGTTAGGGCCTAGCACCGCGCAAGGGGATGGCTGAGGATAATTCGGCCCGTCTTGAATGAGTTAATTTGCTTACAACACAATCATGCCGCACCTTGTCGTCAGAACTGGAATGCGAATTACTCGGTCGTGAGCTGAACGAGTTTCAATGTTTTGTTTGAAAGAAGCCCACATTGTTCATTCACCACGCGAGGGCAGTATCCTGTGAAGACATATCCTGTGAAGACTTAATAATAATAATAATGAGTATTGTATAGGCGCTTTACCCAATTTCCTGAATCGGCTCAAAGCGCCGCGAACTGAACCCAACACGCACGCTCACGTGAATCACACGCATTTGTCTCACACAATGGACATAAACACATTACAATCACGTGGTGCGAAGGGTCAGCTCAGCTATTTAAATTTCGGAATTTAAAATTGCGTTTATTTTTTCAAATTTGGTGGGCTGAACATTTCCAAAGCAGAGGGGGAGGAAGCCGGAATACCCGGAGAGAACCCCCGACGATCGGCCCGAATGAACGGTGCCACATACAAGAAGGAAAAATTCTTTGCCCCGAGTGGGACTCGAACCCCCCACCTCTCGCATTGGTGACAAGTCTCTTAACCACTAGACCACCGACCGCCCCAGTGTTTAGAAGATTTTAGGGTTAAGTTGCTTACAACACACGCCGCACCTCTTCGCCAAAATTGGTAGCGCCAATTACTCCGGTCGCGACATCGAGCTAAACGGGACGGGTACAAAACTTCGCCAGACAACAAATAATTATATATTACCCCACGCACTATAATGAAAAATGATATGCTGGATGCTGGACACACACGTATCAGAAAACAATCGACATCACCCGTCAACGGAATAACAATCAAAGAAAACCACCAAGTACATGCGATAGCGAAAATCTGATTTGCCCTTCCACAGCATGAATAACGCTTCCCAGTTTGTCAAATTAGAGCCATCCCGGCATCTTGCAAGCAAATCCTCATGGGGGAAGAAGAAGAAGAAGAGAAAAAAAAAACCTCCACTAAAAAGCAACCCAAACTTAAGAACGAGCAATTCCCATCTATCATTGAAACGTTTCCACTTCACAACTTCTGCAGAAAGTTAGGAGGTAACTTTAATGGAAATTCTGACATTTGGCCGTAGTTGAAAACTGATTTTCCTTCAACAAAATTATCCCGTTTGCAAGAGGATCGCGCCCAGTGCTGTACGGTATTACATCTGGAGAGGCTTCAGCCCTTTCCACCACTACATGATGAGAGAAGAGGGGCAAAAAAAGGACGCTGTTAATGGAGAAATTCTCTCTCTCTCTCTCTCTCTCGTGATTGAACAGAAATTGATTTCAACGTACTGAACAACCAGACCGCTCAGCTACCATACGGCAACACTGAGTGCTTGTCGACTGCATGTAGTCTGTGCACCTCTGCACCAAAGTCACATGTGCCACGCCATCAGAGGTGCCAGTGTCGTGTGGACCTGTTGCTTATTCTACAGGCAGACGTCAAGCAGACAAGATAATCATTGCCTGTGATACGGAAGCGGCCTTTCGAAATAACGTGTAAGATACCCTTGACATGATAATTTGGACTCTGCTGTGCCCGACGTCTCACCCAGGGGAAATTAGAAAACGAATATGACACCCAAAGCAACAGCTAGACAGAATCATGAGACATTTGAATTGAATTGAAAGAAGCGACTTCCCCAAAGGATTCGGAGACACGTTCACCGTCGATATTGTCTGAAAGACAAACTAGTTCAATGTATCTGCCAAGTCGGACAAAGATGAGCCACTAATGACCTTTTTCAAAACCCAGACGAAATGCTAGCCATGATCAAGCAGTCTCTCGGCAGACTCTTAGCAAATAATAAGCGTGTATTTAGCATAAGTGTTAGCAGTGCTATTTCTCTGCTAACACTGCTGAACTGATGCTAACACTACCATATATGGTAAGTTAGCAGGAGTTAGGCAGAATGTAAGCAGCGTTGTAGTATGGTTAAAGGAGACAGTTAGCGCCTCGATTATGGTAATGAGGTGTATGCAAATTTATCACGTAACACTTGCAGGTATGCTGTATGTCTGCTGATCGTTATTACCCCCCCCCCCCCTTCGTTAGCAGAACACCAAAGACTTTAAAGAAAGCTACCCGAAATGAAATTTTACGCTCTTTCTGAAGTTCTACTGCACACCGCACATTCTTCATAGTATAATCATGCGCGGAGGGGCGGGGGTTGGGTGGGGGGGGGTGTTAACGGTGTGTAAATTGCGAGAACAACATCAAGCATACAGCAACAACAACAACAACACACATAAAAAACCCAAATAAACCCCCAAACCAAAACAAACGTTAAACATACTGAAAAAGGGCGCCCTTTGAACAAAATGTTAAAAAAACCCTACTAAAATCAAAAACTAAAAACTAAATTGCAACGGAAACGGTAATGACTGCGAAGTGGTTACAAGTTAAGCAAATAAAAGCGACATAAAAGGGACAGAAACCACTTAACTTTGACAAAGTCCCATTTATGTCCCATTTGTTTATGTCCTGAAGAAGGCGTAAGCCGAAACGTCGACCTGTGCCGTCCTTTGTCAAAGTTAAGTGGTTTCTGTCCCTTTTATGTCGCTTTTATTTGTTTAACTTGCAACGTAAAATCGTGTGAGCTGAAAAACCTGTTCAGAGGAATGTTTGTTGATGGGAATGTCTAATGATGGGAATGTCTGTTGATGGGAATGTCTGTTGATGGGAATGTCTATTGATGGGAATGTCTGTTGATGGGAATGTCTGTTGATGGGAATGTCTATTGATGGGATCGGGAATATCTGTTGATGGGAATATCTATTGATGGGAATGTCTGTTGATGGGAATGTCTTGAAAGGAAAACATCTTATAACAGAAGCTGGAGGGGTGGAGGCCGGGGCGAGCGAAATTTGTGTCTCGTTGCAAGAGACCCGTATAGAAACATGAGCCATGCGGTCCAGCAGAGAGACGAGTCAACTATAGCGGGTGGGTGGGTGGGTGTTTGGGGGTTTAACGTCCTTTTCCATCACATAGGGTGATATCAAAGACGGGGCAACGATGAAAAAGCCAGCACAAATATGTGGCCCCAGCCGGGATCGAACTCACGACCCGAGCATTAGAAGTCCAACGCTCTACCATTCGACCACCCCGGCTCCCCGAGTCAACTATAGCACAATTGTATGAGCGAAATTACATCCATTCATGCTGCTTTCTTGGAATTTGTCCAAATCGATTCCGTTTTTTGAGACACAGCACTGGAAAACAACCCCGTTTCTGAATGAATTGCACATTGATGGAGACAGAAAAACACATCTCTGGTTCTGATACAATGCCCGCAAGAGATCGCACGCATACAGATTCATGAGTTTGGCAAAACTCAACACCTGATGCAGCCAAGGATAATATTATGAACTGACGCTAGAAATACAACAACACTGAGTCCCGAGAGTTTGGAATTCACTTCCTCTATATGTCCGTCAGTCTCCATCTTTCACAGTTTTTAAAAACAAACTAAAAACCCACTTCTTCCAGTCAGCCTTCTCTCCCTCTTAGTTAATTAGCTGCGAAATGGGATACTGCGCTATATAAAAGCAATTTATTATTATTATTATTATTGCTGACATATTATGCACATCAATTCAACCTTCCCTACATGAATTTTCTCAACACATAATAAATTATCATTAAAATATTAAAATATAAATTAAAATTAAAATTTAGCCAGTTTAGTTCTACTCTTCTTTTTTTTTAAATACAATTATTATTTTTCCAGGTTAATCGTGATTCTTCCCTACACAATATTAATATTTCCCAACCAATCAGTTTAGACCTTTCTCTGCAATGTATAATTTATACATTATTGCCAGTTTTTACCTGCTTATAAACTCCGTATACATTCATTGTTTGGCCTATTCAGCCCTGATGAGTTCTGTAAACATTTATAGTCTGCCAATTCAGCCCCGATTGTTGAAGTAAGCATTCACTATTTGGACAGTTTGGCCCTCATTAATTTTCCCTCAACGTTTATTAGTTCATCAGTAATAATAATAATAATGAGTATTGTATAGGCGCTTTACCCAATTTCGTGAATCGGCTCAAAGCGCCGCGAACTGAACCCAACACGCACGCTCACGTGAATCACACACATTCTCTCACACACTGGACATAAACACATTACAATCACGTGGTGCGAAGGGTCAGCTCAGCTATTTAAATTTCGGAATTTAGGTCTGTATTTATTTTTCAAATTTGGTGGGCTGAACATTTCCAAAATAGAAGGGGAGGAAGCCGGGGTACCCGGAGAGAACCCCCGACGATCGGCCCGAATGAACGGTGCCACATACGAGAAGGAAAAATTCTTTGCCCCGAGTGGGACTCGAACCCCCCACCTCTCGCATTGGTGACAAGTCTGTTAACCACTAGACCACCGACCGCCCTGCAGTTTAGCCCTGCATGCGGCGTCTTGAACGTTTCAAAGACGCAGAGTAATGTTGACCCGTGACACACAATAGACCGGGAGAGGTAGGGTAAAGTCTGACTTGAGGCCCCATACTAATGCAAAGCGCGAGTTTATTGGGAGTGTAGGGTGAACGTCTGCAATCTCCACAAAAGCCACAAACAGTGTGCTTTAAACTAAACTATCCGACTGTGCAAAAATTCGCAATCAGCTCTGTCATAGTTACAGAGTTTTCAGGGTCCCTGAAACCTCTACAGAAGCCAAGGGCAGCCCAATTTCAGAGGTCAGTTTGCGTTTCGACAGTGAGCGAGAAAGGCCACAGTGGCTATATTTCTCGTGCAGCAGGCAACACCCGCAGAACGCTGTACCTAGCCGGATGTGTCCCGCTCACCGACCCAAAACACAACGAACTCACTGCAAACTCACGTTCTGGTTTTAGAAGGGTCTCCGACGCGCTGGAAACTCTGCAACTGTGACAGAGTTGGCTCCAGTATTCAGGAGTCGCAGTGTCCCCCCCCCCCCCCCAAAAAAAAAAAAAAAAAAAAAAGAAAAAAAAAGTTTGCGGCTTTTTGTTGTGATTGCAGTCCTTTCAGGGGTTTTGTATTTGTCGGGAGAAGTGCATGCCAGCGGCTTGCAAAAGGAGCCAAGCTGCCAGTCAAGCTGGGACTTGTTTGGAACAGGCCTCGCTGGGGGGGGGGGGGGGGAGGGGGGGAGGGGGGGGGGGGAGGGGGGGGGGAGGGGCAGGCAAATGCATGTGAGTGACGAGACAGAAACAGAAAGTAGGGTTGGATCACTCCAGTAAGGCGGAGAGGAATCGAGATCATGATTTGTCTTTATTTGTTTTTTAGCTGCTGCCAAGTGTGTGCCCCTAATGGGCTGTGCATGGTTATTTCTGTTTCTAGATTGAAGTACCTTTAGGGGTGTCTATAATGCCAGAGGTTAACAAGAAATTTAATAATAGCCATTTTCAGGCTTCAGAATATTTGCGGTGTTAAGCCGGAGCGCCCCCAGCCCCCCCCCCCCACCCCCCATCACAATTCAGCAACAGTGATTTGAACAACATGTTCTTGTACCATTTTTTGAACCATGCAATCAATAAAGTGCCGCGTTGTCGGCACAGTTCCTAGGCTCAAGTAACAGTACAGTCAGCAACATTGGTCAGCAAGATATCAGATTGTCACAAAGCAGAAAATGTTTTCACGAGGTCACACCACTGTCAGTACCACAGTCTTTTTGTCACAGTTTCAAGAACACCAACTGTACTCACAAACTACAACATAGAAAATTAATTATGCACTGACAACAGAAGTCATTTGAAATCTGGGCCCGTATGTAAAACTCGAGGTTAATTTAACCCACGGCTACGGGCCAAACCCAGACTAGGACAAAGGAAACACGAAAGCAAAATTAAATACAAAAGGAAGCGAAGAAAGGAAGAAAAAAATCCTTCTTGGACATCTTGCTGGAATAGGCCCGCCTCTTGATTTAAAAAAAAAAAAAAATTAACACTAGAGGTAGTTTAGTTCGTCGTTAGACTCTAACCCGACCGGGGCTAAAAGCCCTAACCTCGACTATTACATACAGGCCCTGTCTCTTTGGTTACAGTTACGGCAATAAACAGTATGATAGATATGTAACACGTACACAGTCGTATACTTTCTTGAGCAGCAGTTTTCATACTGCCAGATAAATGACACACCCAAATACCCACTGTGCTACCATACTTCTGCAAACATACCACCGTCAACAAACGAACAAATAGGAAAAGAAAGAAAAACCCGAGGAAAAAAACCTAAAAAGAAAAAGAGAGAAAAGAATGAAGAAAGGGCCTCTTGGAATAGGGAAACTAGGAGGGGGACAAAATCCAGTTCTATGCATTGCATGGAAACCATATCGAAAATGTCGACACGGTGATTAACCTTTAACATGAAAATCAGAGAGAGAGAGAGAGAGAGAACGAACGAACGAACGAAACTTTATTTTACAAGGATAAAAGATTAGGTACGCAGACCTGTCTTACATCTTGTCCTTGCTAGGCTACTGATATATAAAGTAAGCAAAGTAAGCTCTAACTAGGTAGAGCATACACAATGATACACAACACACACACGACCATGCTACTACATACATAAATCAAGCAATACTAAGAAGAAAAAGAAGAAAAAGAAAAAAAAAGAAAAATAAAAAGGGGGGGGGGAACAAAGGATGTGATAGGTGAGCAATGCAAACAAATCTTGAGGCGATGTTTTTACAGTTTAAAGAAAAAAAACCCCAACAACAACAAAAAACAACAACAACAAAAACAAAAAAAAAACAAAAAAAAACCACGCGTGATGTGAATAAGTATTGGGATTTTTTTTTTTTTTTTTTTTTTGCCCGAACTACAAAATCCTACAGAGTAGATGTATTGTCAAGCCCATTACGAGCTGTCCACCAGATGTTTTATTAGTTTGGTCTTGAATAATCTAAGCGAGGGTGCTGATTTGATGTCTTTTGGAAGTGTATTCCATACGTGTGCCCCTGAGTAAGAGAGGGAGGTTTTGAAAATATCTATACGAGGCTTCGGCACCACGAAATCGTTTCTCAGTGTTCGGTACGGCACTTGAGAGTGCTTGAATAGACTTGCGAGATATGCGGGGGTTTTTGACAGTTTTATTTTTTGCATCAGTATCATTTTGTTAAGTCTGAGTTGTTTTCGCAGGGGCAGGATACCCAACGATTTAAATTTGTCATCGGTGCTAAGTGAGCACATGCTTTTGTCTATAATCAGTTTAATCGCTCTTCTGTGGAGCGAATTTATTCTTTTAAAGTTTGCCTCACTACAGCCGTCCCAAACGGTGGACGCGTAGTCTATGTGTGGCTGAATATGTGCATTGTAAAATAGTTTTCTTGTGGGTTCATCGGTAAAGTATTTAAGTTTGGATAGTAGAAACAGATTTTTGGACAACACTTTGCACGTATTATTTATATGCGCTTGCCAGCTTAGCTGATCATCTACTGTGATCCCCAGCACACGGTGTACATGAACTTGTTCGATATGATGAGAGCCAAGGCAAAGTTGTAATGGGGGCGGATTCAGTTGGTGTTTCTGTCTTGTGGTAATTAACATAGAGAGAGAGAGAGAGAGGGAGAGAGAGAGAGAGAGAGAGAGAGAGAGAGAGAGAGAGAGAGAGAGAGAGAGGGAGAGAGCAAACAGAGCAAAATAGCAAAACGATAACAAGACACATTTATCTCGGGACTCGTGATATTATCGGTAAGTTTAAATAACGTGCAAATCAACTCTGTTACACCAGAGGGGCCCCCGGTTGCTGAAGACAGACACAGAAGCGCGGACACACCCATGCAGGCACTTCCTGGTCTTCAATTCGTATGGACGTACGTTATTCTGATGGACAGGTAAAAATCCCGCACTTCAAAGTGTGCTTGGTTTGGTCAGAAAGGTTCTGTTCGTGGCATCTGCCATCAGTTATTAGCGACATATCAACGCAAAAACAAAACAAAACAAAAAGAAATGATCTTCAGTTCAAAATCTGACTTTGAGCACTCACATTGACACCACAATCAGTTGGGCTGTGCAGGATGGGTGGGTGTTTGGGGGGTTTAACGTCAGATCCCACCGCGTGCGGGTGATATCAAAGACGGGGCAACGAGACAAAGGCCAGCACAAATATCTGGCTCCAACCGGGGTTCGAACTCAAGACCAGAGCATAGCTGGGCTGTGCGTGTGGAGCACATCTGTACAAACGTCCAACAGAGATTGTATTTTTTGTGTTGCGGAAATTGAGGTGTTTGGTGAAAGTGGAACAATTTTGATCTTGTTTTACAAAGCCATGATTAAAATGTGATCAGATATGGTTTGGGAACACCAGTTCGGGGGGTGAGGCCGCAGCTGCTGCGGCTGGTGAAAATTGCAGCCAAAGTGATTGGTTCACCACTTACTTTTTCTTTGCAGGAGATGTCTGATTCTGAGTGTTCTTAAAATGGCTTCTAAAATTAATTTCAGATGATCCCACTTACGTGTGGTCATCGGAGTATGAGAGGTTGCCCTCTGGACGTAGCTACAGGTTTCCAGCATGCGAAATAGAATCAGAAATTCCTTGGTTTCTCTGGCACTCAAACTTCTGAACCTTGAATAACTCTGTTATGACGCTTATGACTTTTTTTTTACTTTGCTATGATTTGGGGGAGCCGGGGTGGCCGAACGGTAGAGCGTTGGACTTCTAATGCTCGGGCCGTGAGTTCGTATCCCGGCTGGGGCTAAATACTTGTGCTGGCTTTTTCGTTGTTGCCCCGTCTTTGATATCACCCGTGTATGTGGCGGGAAAGGACGTTAAACACTTAAACACCCACCCCACCCGCTAAGATTTGTCTTTCTGTTGTTCAGTGTTTTGTGCATGACTTGACTTGACACTGGGATGACAACTATAATGTTAACCTGATTGTAATGTGATATGTGTATCGGTAGGTATTGACAGTTTAATTTGGCCTAGTGGTTAAGGCGCCATATCTGCGGATCTTGAGGTACAAAGTTCAAATCTCCTGGTGCGCAAGAATTTGGCTGGGGATTTTTCCTCACCAGACTGAGCGAAATTCACACGCAAACTCGTTAGCGGTGCCTGTCTTACCTTCATGCACACCTGCACGCATATAAATGTCAAGCTTGAGCGTCAATAATGCCATTCAAAACGGGAGGGACCGGGGAAAGAAACACACACACACACACACACACACACACACACACACACACACACACACACACACACACGCACGCACGCACGCAAGCACGCACGCACACACACACGATGCATGCAGCAAAAAGAAAAAAAAAAGGGGGTGGGAGGGGGTGGCGCTGTACGGATGGCGACCCTCTCCCATCCCCCCCCCCCCCGTCTACCACCACCTCTTTGAGCAGCATCCAAAATTTTCCAATGATGGGGTAATAGATACCCAAAATATATACCAGTATACCGGCCAATACCAAACTGTACATTATCTGCCTGTGCAAACTGTTCCATTAGGTATACCCAGCGGACACTGCATGACGCCGGAGTCAAAGTTACTCTGGCGGCTGATCAGGTCGTATGTGATTATGTTCTGCATACAAACACTTCAGCAAAGCGCCCGTTCTCATCAAAATGCTTGGGTGCACTCCGTTTGTCTAAGTTCACACGCCATTGTGAAATAAGCACCCAAACATCTGTTCCCACACCTTCGCCACAGCGACTCAACCAGTACTCGTGTGTAAGCTATCAGGCCATGTTCATTTGTCGCAGTGCCCTCATTTTTCACATTATTTGTAAAAAAAAACCTTCTATTAGCGGCATCAGTTTGAACAACCTGGTAACACGAACCACAGCAGCGTCAGTTCTCAAAGTATGGTGTCAGGCACTGTAGCAGGCACACGAACCACCGGAACTCAAGAGGTTCTCAAACCACGCCAACCAGGCACTCTATAGCAGAAGCACTCTAGTAGTCTTCCGTTTTTCACACCTTGCCCACAAACCCTCTAGGCTTTAGCACTAATTCCTATACCATGCTTGCAGGGGCACACATGCGGTCTACGTTGTGAAACCACGCCACAGGCACTGTACCAGTCTCTGTTCTCACATCATGCCCATGGGCACGGGTAGCATTTAGTTTACTTACAAGCACACGAGCAGCCTAGTTCTCACATGTCCCCTGGTACTCTAGTCGTCTGCGTTTTCACACTATAAGCACTCTAGTAGTTTTACTTTTTCCCCCACACACCGCTCAGAGGCACTCTATCAGCTTGAGTGTTCTCACCACTGCCACAAACTACTCTCACACCTTCACACCACTGTCACAGACTACTCTCACACGTTCAGTGTTCACACCACTGCCACAGACTCCTCTCACACGTTCAGTGTTCACACCACTGTTACAGACTACTCTCACACGTTCAGTGTTCACACCACTGTCACAAACTCCTCTCACACGTTCAGTGTTCACACCACTGTCACAGACTACTCTCACACGTTCAGTGTTCACACCACTGCCACAGACTCCTCTCACACGTTCAGTGTTCACACCACTGCCACAGACTCCTCTCACACGTTCAGTGTTCACACCACTGTTACAGACTACTCTCACACGTTCAGTGTTCACACCACTGCCACAGACTCCTCTCACACGTTCAGTGTTCACACCACTGCCACAGACTCCTCTCACACGTTCAGTGTTCACACCACTGTCACAAACTCCTCTCACATGTTCAGTGTTCACACCACTGCCACAGACTCCTCTCACACGTTCAGTGTTCACACCACAGTCACAAACTACTCTCACACGTTCAGTGTTCACACCACTGTCACAAACTACTCTCACACGTTCAGTGTTCACACCACTGCCACAGACTCCTCTCACACGTTCAGTGTTCACACCACTGTCACAGACTACTCTCACACGTTCAGTGTTCACACCACTGTCACAGACTCTAGTCGTCTGCGTTTTCACACTATAAGCACTCTAGTAGTTTTACTTTTTCCCCCACACACCGCTCAGAGGCACTCTATCAGCTTGAGTGTTCTCACCACTGCCACAAACTACTCTCACACCTTCACACCACTGTCACAGACTACTCTCACACGTTCAGTGTTCACACCACTGCCACAGACTCCTCTCACACGTTCAGTGTTCACACCACTGTCACAGACTACTCTCACACGTTCAGTGTTCACACCACTGTCACAAACTCCTCTCACACGTTCAGTGTTCACACCACTGTCACAGACTACTCTCACACGTTCAGTGTTCACACCACTGCCACAGACTCCTCTCACACGTTCAGTGTTCACACCACTGTCACAAACTCCTCTCACACGTTCAGTGTTCACACCACTGTCACAGACTACTCTCACACGTTCAGTGTTCACACCACTGCCACAGACTCCTCTCACACGTTCAGTGTTCACACCACTGCCACAGACTCCTCTCACACGTTCAGTGTTCACACCACCGTCACAAACTCCTCTCACATGTTCAGTGTTCACACCACTGCCACAGACTCCTCTCACACGTTCAGTGTTCACACCACAGTCACAAACTACTCTCACACGTTCAGTGTTCACACCACAGTCACAAACTACTCTCACACGTTCAGTGTTCACACCACTGCCACAGACTCCTCTCACACGTTCAGTGTTCACACCACTGTCACAGACTACTCTCACACGTTCAGTGTTCACACCACTGTCACAGACTACTCTCACACGTTCAGTGTTAAAAAACTGAAACAAACTACTCTCACGTGTTCAGTGTTCACACCAATGTCACAAACTACTCTCACACGTTCACTGTTCACAACTCTGTCACAAACTACTCACACACGTTCAGTGTTCACACCACTGTCACATACTCTCACACGTTAAGTGTTCACACCACAGTCACAAACTACTCTCACACCTTCAGTGTTCACACCACAGTCACAAACTACTCTCATGCGTTCAGTGTTCACACCACAGTCACAAACTACTCTCACACCTTCAGTGTTCACACCACAGTCACAAACTACTCTCACGCGTTCAGTGTTCACGCCACAGTCACAAACTACTCTCACACCTTCAGTGTTCACGCCACAGTCACAAACTACTCTCACGCCTTCAGTGTTCACGCCACAGTCACAAACTACTCTCACACCTTCAGTGTTCACACCACAGTCACAAACTACTCTCATGCGTTCAGTGTTCACACCACAGTCACAAACTACTCTCATGCGTTCAGTGTTCACGCCACAGTCACAAACTACCCATAAACTTTCAGCGTTCACACCACTTACACACTCACACACGTTCAGTGTTCACAACACTGTCACAACCTACTCTCACACGTTCAGTGTTCACACCACTGTCACAAACTACTCTCACGCGTTCAGTGTTCACGCCACAGTCACAAACTACTCTCATGCGTTCAGTGTTCACACCACAGTCACAAACTACTCTCATGCGTTCAGTGTTCACACCACAGTCACAAACTACTCTCATGCGTTCAGTGTTCACACCACAGTCACAAACTACCCATAAACTTTCAGCGTTCACACCACTTACACACTCACACACGTTCAGTGTTCACACCACTGTCACAAACTACTCTCATGCGTTCAGTGTTCACACCACAGTCACAAACTACTCTCACACCTTCAGTGTTCACGCCACAGTCACAAACTACCCATAAACTTTCAGCGTTCACACCACTTACACACTCACACACGTTCAGTGTTCACACCACTGTCACAAACTACTCTCATGCGTTCAGTGTTCACACCACAGTCACAAACTACTCTCATGCGTTCAGTGTTCACACCACAGTCACAAACTACTCTCATGCGTTCAGTGTTCACACCACTTACACACTCACACACGTTCAGTGTTCACAACACTGTCACAAACTACTCTCATGCGTTCAGTGTTCACACCACAGTCACAAACTACTCTCACGCGTTCAGTGTTCACGCCACAGTCACAAACTACTCTCACACCTTCAGTGTTCACGCCACAGTCACAAACTACTCTCACACCTTCAGTGTTCACGCCACAGTCACAAACTACCCATAAACTTTCAGCGTTCACACCACTTACACACTCACACACGTTCAGTGTTCACAACACTGTCACAACCTACTCTCACACGTTCAGTGTTCACACCACTGTCACAAACAACTTTTACACTTAAAGTTTCCACACGTTTGTCACACTCGCTCCAACAACTTCAGTTCCATTTATACGTACCACTCACAAAACCATTCATACGTGGTGGTAAAGGACGTTAAACTCCCCAACACCCCCACCCAGCCACAAAACCATTCTTACAGTTTCAGCCTTCACACCTTGGTCACGCCTACTCGAGCAGCATGAGGTTCTCGTACAGCACTAAAAAATCGTTCCTGTGGAAATGATTGCAGCGGTTGAAGCACTCCACCTCCTCCCTCTCGCGGACGATGCCATCCGGCTCGCTCCTGGCGCCGAGCAGGTGCATGCCCCTGAACGACTCGTGCCGGAGGGAGTGACGCTGGTTGGCGTAATCGCGCCAGTCATCCATCCTCCTGGCTTTCTGCCGTCTCTCGCAGCAGAGCCAGAGGAGAGCGCGTCGGAACTTCCTGGAGACGAAGTTGTAGACGAACGGGTTGATAGCGTGGTTGGAGTAGAGCAGGATCCTGGTCATGTAGATGAGTGACAGGTAGAGCTCAAGCGGCAGCCCGGTCACCGTCATCCGGTTCCCGAACATGGACCACAGGACCACGGCGCGGTACGGCGTGTGGCAGATGAAGAAAATCAGGACGACGGTGACGATGATCTGGATCATCTGCCTCTTCATCTTGACGATCTCGCGCGGGTACGACTGCAGCTTCTCTTGCTCGGTCTTGAAGAGCGAGATGAGTCTGAAGCCCACGTTGGCGTACAGCACGAGAATGGCCAGCATGGGCAGGATGAAGAACACGGCCGTGGTGATCACGATGTAGACCTAACAAATACGAGGGGATAAAGACAACGATAAAACACAGAATGCACATTCTCCTGTCCTGAATACTTGATGTGTCGTCAGTAAGACAAAAAGGCTGTGTAAGAACTGGTTTGCGTACACCACCAGCCCAGCGACACGGGATCAAAAGTTATACTTTACTACCACAGAGTCAAAAAAAAAAAAGAAAAAAAAAGGAAAGGCAAAAGAGACCCCCCCAAACAAAACAAAACAAAAACAACAACAAACAAACAACAAACAAACAAACCCCAAAACAACAACAACAAACAAATTAAGAAAACTAACAAACAAGCAAACAAAACAAAACAAACAAACAAACAAACAAACAAACAAACAAACAAACAACACCCCCTAAATAACATATAACCAACAATAAACAACAACAACCCCCCCAAAAAAAAACAAACACACACACACACACACCACCACCACCACCACCACCACCACCAACAACAACAACAACAACCAACAAACAAAACAAAACAAACCCAAATAAACAAAATCATCATCATCATCATCATAATCATCATCACAAAGAACAATAAATACCTACAATACAATTGCATTGATAATTGCAAAAACAACAAACAAACAAACAAACAAACAAACAAACCCACATAAACAAAATCATCATCATCATCACAAAGAACAATAAATACCTAAAAATACAATTGCATTGATAATTGCAAAAACAAACAAACAAACAAACAAACAAACAAACAAACAAACAAACAAACAAACAAACAAACAAACAAACAAACAGCAACAAGCCAACAAACTAAACAACGAAAAAGCCTCTACCTTATGCCAGGGCAGCACGATGGGTGTTTTGCACACCATGACCGTGGTACCGTCCAGCAGGATGGACCGTTTGTGCTGCGTGATGAAGACGAACGGCATAGCGCCCAGCACGGAGGTGAGCCAGATGAGGAGGCACGTCTTCACCATGGTGCGTGAGGAGGCCGGGCTCTGCGTCATGGTGCGGCAGGCCACGCGGTACCTCTCCACGCTGATGGCCAGGATGGTGACGGCCGACGCGTTGCCCACCACGTTCTCCAGGAACGGGATCATCTTGCCTGGAACGGGAGCATATAAATACGTGTGACGTGAACATGAGCGTTCGGTATGAACATGAACATTGCAGGTATTTTTTTTTGTTTTTTTTTTCGAGGGGTGATGGTTAATATGGGGGGAAAAGTGGGGAAGGGGGGGGGGGGTGTTAATATACAGTGTTATATGTAGGAATTGTGCTGTTGGTTTTTCAGTTTTTTCTCTTTAGAGAGACAACTCTTTTTTTGGGGGGGGGGGGGGGCGGGGGTGATTGCCCGTTTTTCTATGATTTTTTGCTTTTTGCTGAAGAAGGAGCGGGGGGGGGGGGGGGGGTGAAACCCCTGTAATATCCTCCAGCTTTCTGCATACTGTCTGAAACACACACACACACACACACACACACACACACACACACACACACACACACACACACACACACACACACACACACACACACCTCTCTCTCTCTCTCTCTCTCTCTCTCTGACCTGATGAATTACGTACAAGCTTGGAAGCTAGGAGGGGGGAGGGGGGATGGAAGAAGGAGGGAGATAAACATGTCGTCAAAGTCAAGTTCTGGTCAGTTTTTTTTTTTTTTTTTTTTTTGGGGGGGGGGGACGCAAAAGCCCCGATCCCAACCATTTTTTGTTGATTTTTTTTTTTGCTTGTGTGCATATATTGAATCCTTTCCCACAGGGTATATGTATATGTGTACTTTGCCGGATATCAAATTTCCTTGTATCTTGCCCTCCTGTTTGTGTGTTTGTATGTATATATATATATATATATATATATATATATATATATATATATATATATATATATATGAAAAATGTCGAAAAAAAAAGAATAATAAAAAAGAATCCTTTCCCACATGCTCCGGCTTATGTCACTACCGCAATAAGTCAGTGATTGAGGTGTTATTTCTCGACCGTGGTGGCAGAAACTACCCTCACAGCATTCCTACCACAAATTCTCTTTGCAAATAGCCATAATTTCCAGGGACATAGCCCGTAGGTTCGCTACTACGTGTCAAACGGCCAATTATGAGGAAGGAAAAGTGCCAGTTTTCTTGTTGTTTTTTTTTCCAGAGGGGGGGGGGGGGGCACTAGTTTTTCCTTCGGTCTAAGGTGCCGTTCGTCAACAAAATAGGCATTTGTTTACCCCCCTCCTCGGTGTCTCTAACGCGTCGCCCCCCCCCCCCCCCGGCCATCCCCTCTCCTCCCCACCCCCACCCCCCCAAAAAAAAAGAAAAAAAGAAAAGAAAAAAAAAGAAAAAAAGAAGAAACAAACAAAACCAAAACAAAACAAAACAAAAACACACAAAAACAAACAAACAACAATAACAACAAAACCACAAAAACCCCACAAAAAACAAAAAAGAAAACAAAAACAACAAACAAAAACAACAAAAAAAAACAACCAAAACCAAAAGATAACAAAACAGCAAAAACAAACAAACAAACAAAAACCCCAAACAAACAAAAACCAACAACAACAAACAACAACAATAAAACCCAAAGCAAACCATAGCAAACCCAAAATTCAAAACCTAAAAAGAAAAAACAACAACAACCACCAACCCCAAACCAAACCATAGCAAACAACCAACCAAACAACAACAACAACAACAACAACAACAACAACAACAACAACAACAACAACAACAACTACTGTCTGTCTCCTCTAAAATAATCTGGTGATGATTTTCTCTTCTGCAGCACATATACTGCGTGATATCCCGGCGTTGACACACACTTGCATGGACGTTTCTGGCAAATACCACCCCCCCCCCCCCCACCCCACACACTCACACACACACACACACACACACACACACACACACACACACACACACACACACACACACACACACACACACACACACACCACAAAACGCCTCCCCCAAATCAAACCAACCAACCAACCAACCAACCAACCAACCAACCAACCAACCAACCAACCAACGACAACAAAAACAAATAAACACAAAACACCATCACCACCAACCAACCAACCAACCAACCAACCAACTAACCAACCAAAAAAAACAAAAAAAAACCAAAAAACAAAAAAAAAAGATAAAAAAAACCAAACCAAACAAAAACAAAACAAAAACCACCACCACCACCAACAACAACAACAACAGCAAACAAACAACACCAACAACACAGCAAGCAAACAAACAAACCCCAAAACAAACAACTTGGCCTTGAACTGGCAGACAGCATCATAAAACTACATAACATAGTGCGGCGGATGGATACTACATGACACAGTGCGGCGGATGGAAAAACTACATAACACAGTGCGGCGGATGGAAAAACTACATAACACAGTGCGGCGGATGGAAAAACTACATAACATAGTGCGGCGGATGAAAAACTACATAACACAGTGCGGCGGATGAAAAACTACATGACACAGTGCGGCGGATGGATACTACATAACACAGTGCGGCGGATGGAAAAACTACATAACATAGTGCGGCGGATGAAAAACTACATAACACAGTGCGGCGGATGAAAAACTACATAACACAGTGCGGCGGATGGATACTACATAACATAGTGCGGCGAATGGATACTACATAACATAGTGCGGCGGATGAAAAACTACATAACACAGTGCGGCGGATGAAAAACTACATAACACAGTGCGGCGGATGGATACTACATAACATAGTGCGGCGGATGGATACTACATGACACAGCGCGGCGGATGGATACTACATGACACAGTGCGGCGGATGGATACTACATGACACAGTGCGGCGAATGGATACTACATGACACAGCGCGGCGGATGGATACTACATGACACAGTGCGGCGGATGGACTGATACTACATAACACAGTGCGGCGGATGAAAAACTACATAACACAGTGCGGCGGATGAAAAACTACATAACACAGTGCGGCGGATGAAAAACTACATAACATAGCGCGGCGGATGGATACTACATAACATAGTGCGGCGGATGGAAAAACTACATAACACAGTGCGGCGGATGAAAAACTACATAACACAGTGCGGCGGATGGATACTACATAACATAGTGCGGCGGATGGATATACATGACACAGCGCGGCGGATGGATACTACATGACACAGTGCGGCGGATGGACTGATACTACATAACACAGTGCGGCGGATGAAAAACTACATAACACAGTGCGGCGGATGAAAAACTACATAACACAGTGCGGCGGATGAAAAACTACATAACACAGTGCGGCGGATGAAAAACTACATAACACAGTGCGGCGGATGAAAAACTACATAACACAGTGCGGCGGATGAAAAACTACATAACACAGTGCGGCGGATGAAAAACTACATAACATAGTGCGGCGGATGGAAAAACTACATAACACAGTGCGGCGGATGAAAAACTACATAACACAGTGCGGCGGATGAAAAACTACATAACACAGTGCGGCGGATGAAAAACTACATAACATAGTGCGGCGGATGAAAAACTACATAACACAGTGCGGCGGATGAAAAACTACATAACACAGTGCGGCGGATGAAAAACTACATAACATAGTGCGGCGGATGAAAAACTACATAACACAGTGGCGGATGAAAAACTACATAACATAGTGCGGCGGATGGATACTACATAACATAGTGCGGCGGATGGATACTACATGACAGTGCGGCGGATGGACTGATACTACATAACACAGTGCGGCGGATGGAAAAACTACATAACATAGTACGGCGGATGAAAAACTACATAACACAGTGCGGCGGATGAAAAACTACATAACACAGTGCGGCGGATGAAAAACTACATAACATAGTGCGGCGGATGGAAAACTACATAACATAGTGCGGCGGATGGATACTACATAACATAGTGCGGCGGATGGATACTACATGACAGTGCGGCGGATGGAAAAACTACATAACACAGTGCGGCGGATGAAAAACTACATAACATAGTGCGGCGGATGGATACTACATAACATAGTGCGGCGGATGGATACTACATGACACAGCGCGGCGGATGGACTGATACTACATGACACAGTGCGGCGGATGGAAAAACTACATAACACAGTGCGGCGGATGAAAAACTACATAACATAGTGCGGCGGATGGATACTACATAACATAGTGCGGCGGATAGATACTACATGACAGTGCGGCGGATGGACTGATACTACATGACACAGTGCGGCGGATGGACTGATACTACATGACACAGTGCGGCGGATGGACTGATACTACATGACACAGCGCGGCGGATGGACTGATACTACATGACACAGTGCGGCGGATGGAAAAACTACATAACACAGTGCGGCGGATGGAAAAACTACATAACACAGTGCGGCGGATGGATACTACATAACATAGTGCGGCGGATAGATAATACATAACACAGTGCGGCGGATGGAAAAACTACATAACACAGTGCGGCGGATTGAACTCTGGACGCAAACACTGCCACAATACAGCCCGGAACTCATCTCGAACAATGAAACTCAAACCTGAGATGGCCTGTGTGCTGCGTACCAGAGAACGCGGGATTTTAAGCCGGGCTGAGCCCTATTCTGAACAGGCCAAGTGATTAGTGTCCTGTATCAGACGCTAGACACTGATCTCATGTTCTGCCCTCATCATGTAGCACAGCTGTCGCTGGGAATGGAAAATGAATAATATGATGCGGCTTTAACCATGTAATCTCCTGTCTGTGCCTCGCATAACCTCTCCCCCTCCCCCTCCCTCCCTCATCGTACCTAGCCACCCCTCGATCCCTCTTTTTCTCTTAATAATAATAATAATAATAATAATAAATGGCATTTGTAGGGCGCGTTTCTTTGCAATAAACTCAATGAGCCAATCACTCAACGACACTCACGCACATTAATTTTTACGAAAGATGGACAGACATACACTGGTGAAACTGACTAGTTGCTGACACGGGAAATTACTGGAACTGGAAGGCTTTACAAACGAGGAACGTTTTAAGATTGCTCTTAAAAACAGACAGTGTGGGCGCATTTCTCAGATGTGCTGGCAGAGAATTCCAAAAAGTTGGTGCAAACAAAACTGAAAGAGCGCTCGCCAAAGGGTTTCAGGTTGCGCTTGGGGATTTTGAGAAGCCTGTCGGTCGACGACCGGAGGGTTCGCGACGGTTGATAGTTGACGAGTGAGGCCGAAAGGTATGGTGGAAGGATGCCACCAAAATGACGAAATCCTCTCAGTATTTGCCTGATTCTTAATTGTTTATGTGTATGTTCCACTCCTTCTTTCACGTTCTCGGGGAGCCGGGGTGACCGAATGGTAGAGCGTTGGACTTCCAATGCTCGGGTCGTGAGTTCGAATCCCGGCTGGGGCCAAATATTTGTGCTGGCTTTTTCATCGTTGCCTCGTCTTTGATATCACCCGTATGGGGTGGAAAAGGCGGTTGAGCAGGACACCAGTAATTGGAAATAAATACAATGCTAAACCAGGTGGTTGAGCGAGACACCAGTAAATGATTTAGCATTGAAATAAATACAATGCTAAACCAGGTGGTTGAGCGAGACACCAGTAATAGAAAATAAATGCAATGCTAAAGCAGGTGGTTGAGCGATACATCAGTAACTGGAAATAAATACAATGCTAAACCAGGCAGTTGAGCGACACACCAGTAATAGAAAATAAATGCAATGCTAAAGCAGGTGGTTGAGCGAGACACCAGTAACAGGAAATAAATACAATTCTAAACCAGGTGCTTGAGCGAGACACCAGTAACAGGAAATAAATACAATGCTAAACCAGGTGGTTGAGCGAGACACCACTAATAGGAAATAAATACAATGCTAAAGCATGTGGTTGAGCGAGACACCACTAATTGGAAATAAATACAATGCTAAAGCAGATGGCTGAGCGAGAAACCATTAATAGGAAATAAATACAATGCTAAACCAGATGGCTGAGCGAGACACCAGTAATAGGAAATAAATACAATGCTAAACCAGATGGTTGAGCGAGAAACCATTAATAGGAAATAAATACAATGCTAAAGCAGGTGGTTGAGCGAGAGAAACCATTAATAGGAAATAAATACAATGCTAAAGCAGATGGTTGAGCGAGAAACCATTAATAGGAAATAAATACAATGCTAAAGCAGATGGTTGAGCGAGAAACCATTAATAGGAAATAAATACAATGCTAAAGCAGATGGTTGAGCGAGAAACCATTAATAGGAAATAAATACAATGCTAAACCAGATGGTTGAGCGAGAAACCATTAATAGGAAATAAATACAATGCTAAACCAGATGGTTGAGCGAGAAACCATTAATAGGAAATAAATACAATGCTAAAGCAGGTGGTTGAGCGAGAAACCATTAATAGGAAATAAATACAATGCTAAAGCAGGTGGTTGAGCGAGACACCAGTAACTGGAAAGAAATAAAATGCTAAGCCACGTGGTATTACCGGGATGGTTCATTGACGCAGAATGACTTTCAAAAATTCTAAAATTGTTCGTTGAGTTAACCCAAATCTTCATTACAGACAGTTCACCTCAGTTTGTGTCATCTATGTCTGTCTGTCTGTCTGTCTTCTGACTGTGACAAATTTTCATGTCAAACCATTTCCATTCTTATGTAAAGTACTGTGTGTGTGTGTGTGCAGGGGCGCCGGAAGATGTTGGGGGGAGGGGGGGCAGAATCTCAGAGGGGGGAAACGCCTGAGCCAGTGAAAGGAAGGACGTTGCCCGGGAAAGTGAAAAGCGGGGGGGGGGGGGGGGGGTTCAGATGCTCAGATGTTGCACAAACAAACACCTTTCCGAACCAGTGAGCCAGTGAAAGGAAGGACGTTGCCCGGGAAAAGTTAAAAGCGGGGGGGGGGGGGGGGGGGGGGGAGAGGTACGGGAAGGGAGGGGGGACAAGACCATGGCTTTGCCCCCCCTCTTGCCATAGTCACCTGATTTTCCAGGGGGGGCAAAAAGATACTCTTGCCCCCCTGTTCCGGGCCCCTGGTGTGTGTCTCTCTCTCTCTCTCTCTTTCTCTCTCTCTCTCTCTCTCTCTCTCTCGTATCAATGCGAGCATTATGTTTCATGTAGAAGAGGTGACAAATTAGAAATGTATCGATCGTCACCGGAAACATCCTATTTCTTCACATCGTGATTTAGCACAGCGTGTGTTCTATCTGTCTGTTCTGTTCTGTCCATGACATGGCTGGGTTAAAATAAGAAGAAGAAAAAGATCCTGTAAATTGTATTTTTCCCACTGATGTTATTTATGGAACTGGTAAAAGATGGGTTTCTACATTAAGCTATGTGTTCACATACGATTTACAGCAAAAAAAAAAAAAAAAAACAAACCTCAGGTGCGCGGAGATGAAACGTTTCAATCCCCGGCAGGAAATTAAAGTTATTTGTTTATTAAATAAACACGCCGAACATGCAAGCCAAGCCACGGTCAGCATTCCATAGGACGCCTGCAAAATAGTTCGGGTGACTCATGAGTGATCGGGGAAGTCACATCCTCGATTACAGGAGATTGGCTGCCGTGGCCACGTACAGAACAAAGGTGTGCAGAGTCAGTGGCTGACGGTCGAACCTAACAGATCTCATGTGCACCAAACCAACATTGGAACAAATTCAAAGACGACATCTTTGATCTTTGATCAAGATGCAGTTACTGTAGAGGCAAAGTGCTTTTATGAGAACTTATATGTCAAGGGAAGATAACCTAAGTGACGTCGATCTCGCAACAATAGTTACTGCCCCTGTTTTGTCCAATGAAGAAAAGGAATCACCAGAGGGCGCAATAACAGAAAAGGAGGCGCTGCACAGTCTGAAAAATATGAAGAACAACAAGAGTCCTGGCATTGACGGCTTCACTACTGAAGTCTATAAATTCTTTTGGAACGATATTGGTATTTTCTTAGTACGGGCAGTAAATTATGGATTTACTATAGGTGAATTGTCAGCTAGCCAAAGACAAGGTGTGATCGCTTGCATACTCAAAGATGGCAAACAACAACAACAACAACAACAACAACAAAATGAAAATTGGCAACCCAAATTGGAAAAAAAAAATTTGAACAACCCATTAGGACCACGTTGGATACGCAGTTATCAGTGGCTGGCGGTCGAACCTGCCAAGGCCCGTGTGAACCAAAGCAACATTGAAAGACCTCGAAGACGACATTAGGGAGGTTACTAAGAGATGGGATGGAGTGCCTGCTGACTTTTCCGAACGCACAATATGCCATCTTGAACTGAACTGAAATGAACTGAACTGAAGTGAACTCCTGAAGTTCACTAATATGCCAATAACATCTGGACACATTACTGATGTAAGTTCTTCTTGCCTACGGGCACAAGTGAGTTTAACACAGACAAATCTCTTCTGCGCTAAAATATGTTATAGGAAAACTGTCAGTCAACACAAAAAGCCGCATTGCTTTCACCGCTGGGGAGTGATGAGTGATAGTTATCCCCAGAGGCCCCCCTTTCGGTTTGCAACCCATCAGCGCCCTGTCCAGAGGAGGAGGCCACTCCGCAAGAAAGTATCGAGTCTGGAACGCAGTTAACTGCTCCTCGATCGAGCAGACGGAGTGGGTTGTCAGAGTGATGCGACCTTAAGAGAAAGAGGCGATTAGCCGGCGCGAGGAAGCCTCGAGATTACATACAGCCACGGTTCCAGACGATGGGTTGGAGTGCAAATAACTCAGAGTAAGTAGAAGTGCGCGATAAGAGGGGTTTGGGCATGGGTGGGTGTTTGGTATGGGTGTGGGTAGATGGGTGAGGTTTATCGGTTTCTTATTCGTCCGTCAAGAAGGTAATTACGAAAAGAAAAAAAAAATGGTATCCCGCTCCAATGCCCCGCACTCTCACCGACCTCCCGTCAAATACCTCTCTAGTTGCCCAACTGAGAAAGACAAAGGCCAGGGGAAGTGATTGTGAGGCACGCGAGTCATAGCTCTTGTGTGAACAGCTATATTTTCCCGTATATCCTTTCACTTTTTGAAAACATTTACTTTTATGTCCACCTCGGGAGCTCGATAAATGAACATGAAGGTGCAGCGTCTCCTGCATGTTCTAGGTTTATATTGCCCCGTGGACCAGTTTGCATCATTTGTCCAACGTTGCGTTTTTGTTTTGTTCACGTAATGCAGGCACACTTAGCCGCGAATTAGTCTTTAGTGCTTGCCAGCCTTAAAACCCGGAAAACTCACTCACTCACTCACTCAGCGACAAAAGGCCAGGAGTCCGCAAGACAAAACTGGTCTGCCAATAAGAGGACTTTTTTTTGGGGGGGGGGGCATTATAAGAAGCTTCCAGATCTCAAAACATGTACGTTTCCGATACTGCGCTGATTTATTGAGCTCTCCGATGAAGCATAATCTGAACCTAGAACATCTATTTAATAGATTCCTACTCTCTTGGCAATACCGTCCAAGCGCTCAGGGGGCGACAAGCGGCGAGAAAGGGGTGACAACCGTTCTGTGAGTCGACCCTCTCAGATTGATTGCCATGTCTGTCTCTCGTGAATATTCATGATCGAACTCGGCCATGGCTCTCGGACGCTCGTCAGCGCCCGCGCGCGATGTGCTTCCCATTAATCATGTTGTCATCAGGATTTTACACGCTGGGTTTAACTTATTTTTGTTTTTCCCAAGAGCACCCACAATGAGCCCCGGTCAATTCCTCGAGTGTATCTTCAATTCAGTTCAGTTCTACAGGTCTGAGAAATATCAGAAAACTTCCTTTTGGCTCGATAAAACATAGAACCAGCCCCCCAACAAACAAACAAACAAACAAACAAACAAACAAACAAACAAACAAACAAACAAACAAACAAACAAACAAACAAACAAACAAACAAACAAACCCAAGGAGTTTCTCAAACTTCAATTTTAAAAACAAATGTCAATTAAAAATACACCAAGAAAACGTATAAACAATTCATTAGAGACAAAAAGTTCATACACACTTACATACACGCGAAAGGGAAAGTTAAACTCTCTTAGTGATATGACTGAAAACATGTTTTTTAAATGGGGTTTCGGGAAAGCCAAATTTGTAGAGCGATGGACTTTCAATGCTCGGGTCGTGAGTTTAAGTCCCGGCTGAGGCCAAGTACTGATTTGTGCTGACTTTTTTCTTGTTGCCCCATCTTTGGTTTTACTCATGCGTGGTGGAAAAGGACGTTATATTCCCGAACACCCACCCATCCTCTGAAATCAAGTTCTGATGTAATTGCGATGTTCCCTCGTTGGTGTAAAGTCATGAAAATGGAAGAAGCAGAAAGCAAGAGACGACGAGAAAAAAAAAAAAAAAAAAATCTCTACCGTCATTTGGTGAAAGTGCCCAGGCGCCATATATTTCATAACCACGTAGGCCATTCTTTATAATAATAACAATAACAATAACAATAACAATAATAATAATAATAATAATAATAATAATAATAATAGGCGTATTAACATAGGCGCTTTATCCCAAATATTTGGCTGAAAGCGCCGAGAGCTAAACCAGTACGCACGCTCACGTGAATCACACGGATTCTCACAGACACTGGACACATGACAGTCACGTGTGGAGAAGGACCAGCTCATCGAAACCACATCGTTTCCTACAAACGTGCCGGTACGACTGACTAGCTAGGACTGCTTCGGGCCGTTGCAAGTCTCGTTCACACGGTCAGCAGACGTCAGTGTCTTGCATTTGGAGACCTACTTTTGCTGGTGTTGCGGGCACTTCTTGAGCGGAAAGCTTCGGGCCGTTTTTTTTTTTTTAAAACATTTTTATTCATTGAAGCCGGATCACCGTCAAGCAGTAAACAGTATTACGTTGAAAGAGAGCACAACAAGTACAAACTTATATACGAGCTCATCTAAACCAGTTTACACAAAAGCTTAATGATAATAATAATGAATAGTTTTTGTTTACCGCTTAATCTCGCAGGAAAGCAACTCATAGCGCTACACACACACACACACACACACACACACACACACACACACACACACACACACACACACACACACACACACACACACACACACACACACACTGACATGCACTACCCGGCCTGATGCAGATGAAAAATTGCAGTCAAAGGCACTGAAACAATGGCAGACTACTCATAAGTGTGAAAGGCCTGACGGAAGAGATGGGTTTTCAGGCTCGATTTGATACTGGGACAGCATGGCGGAGAAATTGGCGTGGAAAAAACTGGACTGAAATGTAAAGACGTAAAAAGAGATAAAGAAAAAGAAGAAGAGAGCAGGAAGAAGAAAGGAAAGAAGAAAGAGCATATCAAATTTTACTGTGAGTGGTGGTGGCAACAGCCCGTCCGCGTGGACGCAGGTTTAGAAATTTAAATGGCGAAGCGACCCCTATAAGTCAATAAATTGTTGTACTAATCCGCCCATCCAGCAGACAGCTGTGTATTGCACTCAGATCTCCACTTCTCATTAACACATTTCGTACCGGGCTCGAGTATCCAACGATTTTTTTTAAAAAAAACCTCTTTTTCGGTTTTCAATTCAATTCAATCTTTATTGTCTTAAAAGGGCAATTTGTTTTGCGGCTGTAAAATATATTACCTATAATGAAAATAAAAATAAAAGTAAAACAAGATAGGGTATTAAACTGGATTAAACTAATTAAACGGTAAGTAAAAACAACAGCATTTTTCGTTATATACATATATCACAAATCCTCACTCAGTCCCTCCCAGTTGGTTTTGGACCTGTATGCAATAATCTGGCACGATCAACGGTTCCTTAAGGGCTCTTCTTCCAGCAAACACATTAAGCATGATCAAAGTGCAACACCCCCGCGAGGCTAAATAAATTTAAATCCATGCAGACGTTAACCATGACTATTTAGTAAGACCACAGGTGCTCTACCCAAAACTTACTTGCTAGGAATTGACTCAATCCGCCCAAGTCACGACTATTGCCGTATAAAGATTTCAGTCCACACTGCCGCGCTACAATTATTGTCGTAACGGTCAGTAGGGGGAGCCAGGATAGTCGAATGGTAGAGCGTTGGACTTTCAATGCTTGGGTCGTGAGTTCGAATCCCGGCTGGGGCCAAATAATTATTTCTGCTGGCCATTTGCTCCTTGTCCCGTCTTTGATATCAACCGCACGTGGTGGATAAGGACGTTATCTCCCCCCCCCCTCCTCAGTCAGTAGTGTACGAAATCTTTGTTCTGTTGCACCGTTGCTAGCCGCTCCCAGGGTTTGTTGGGGTAATCAGCCCTCCCGCAGACTGCGATCCTCTGATGAAAAACTTCTCAAAGTTCCTCTGCGTAATATGAAAACTACCGGCGAACGCGCGTTCAGCTACCTCTCCCCGACAATCTGGAACTCGCTGCCTTCTGCCCTCCGTGATGTCCCCACACTGTCAGCCTTTAAATCACAACTTAAAACATACCCGTTCCGTCAGGCTTTCCATTGAAAACTGGGACCCTCTGTCAATGTTCATGTGTGTGTGTGTGTGTGTGTGTGTGTGTGTGTGTGTGTGTGTGTGGGTGTGTGCGTGCGTGTGTGTGGGTGTGTGCGCTCTGAGTCTGTCCTTCAGAGACGGGTGCCTTATAAGTATTATTATTATTATTATTAATCGGCTGGAAACAGTTTCTGTTTTCCTTGGTTAAATAATAATAATAATAATAATAATAAATTGCTTTTATGTAGCGCAGTATCCCAGCAGATGCTGGCTCAGAGCGCTCTACAATTACACACACACACACACACACACACACACACACACACACACACACACACACACACACACACACACACACACACACACACACACACACATCACTTTCATAAAATACAGCTGGGATCTCGATAAAATGAGCTGGGGGGAGGAGGGGGGTGGGTGTTTGGGAGTTTAACGTCCTTTTCCACCACATAAGGGTGATATCAAAGACGGGGCAACGAGAAAAAAGGCCAGCACAAATATTTGGCCCCAGCCGGCGGGATTCGAACTCACGACCCGAGCATTGAGAGTCCAACGCTCTACCATTCGGCGCGGGTTGTATTTACAGATGGATAGAGTTGCGCAAGCAACAAAAACCATTTCACAACTAATTAACTAAGAGGGAGAGAAGGCTGACTGGAAGAAGTGGGTTTTTAGTTTGTTTTTAAAAACTGTGAAAGATGGAGACTGACGGACATGTAGAGGAAGTGAATTCCAAACTCTCGGGACCTGGTACTGAAAGGACCTCCTGCTAAATGTAAGTTTCACACGGGGGATGGTGAGAAGTTTTTTTCTGAACTGGACCGGAGAGTTCTTGGTGGGTCGTAAGCGGCCAGACAAGATGACAAGTACGCCGGGTACCATCGAAGAAGCGATAGGCAAGGGTTGCGAGTTTAAACTCTATGCGCAGTTTTACAGGGAGCCAATGCAAATGCTTCAGAAGTGGGGTAGCATGATCTCTGCATTTCTTTTGAAGGACATTCTTTGAAGCATGGTTTTTGTGTACGCTGCAGACCGTAGTGTACGTTTTTCATGCAGTTAATGCGGTAAAAGGAATGGTCAAAAGAAGGTACGGGGTCTCCAGACAGCTAGCCTCAGACAGACGATGGTGGCGTCCAGGCAGAAAGGGTTTTATGGCTGCTGTATATATGCGGGGAACAAAAAGCATCCGATGCTCGGTCACAAAGAAGACTGTGACAAAAGAAGCTTTCACGTTCATCGGACGTGTTCTTGTGTAGGATCCGGGCGTGCTGGCGTATCTGTTAAAAGCTATTGACAGGATGAACACGTGGATGTGGACAATGGAGGTTCCAACAAAGCCGTCTGTGATTGGCCCGTTCGTCATAGCACGCGGCAAAACACGTGTGCTTGCAAGTCATACGCCTCGTGGTGACAAAATCGATAGACTGAAGCGGGTGGGTGGGTGGGGTGGGTGTTTGGAAGCGTTTTGTATTGTCAAAGGTGGGTGGGTGTTTGGGGGTTTAACGTCCTTTTCCACCACATAGGGTGATATCAAGACGGGGCAACGATGAAAAAGCCAGCACAAATATTTGGCCCCAGCCGGGATCGAACTCACGACCCGAGCATTAGAAGTCCAACGCTCTGCCATTCGACCACCCCGGCTCCCCAGACTGAAGCAATGAGAGAATGTGCTTGATTTTCTTCGTACATTACACAAACGTCTAGTAACGTTCTGGCGTCTGCTGTGTTCTCTCGATTACAAAAAATCCGTAGAAAATAAATAGGAAATAGGTAAAACAAACATAAATACTAAGCACATATAAGCAAATATTGCAACTTGTCGTCTCCTAGGCGCAATAAAACACGCGAGTGAGGGGTTAAACAGATGAAATACAGATGAAAGGGCCGAATTTAGAAATCAGATGAGAGATGAGAGGAAGGACAGAGCGGCTAAGTTCAGGAGGTTAAAAAGATAAAGAGACAGGCGAATGGGCTGGTGAGGGATAGACCGAGAGAGGTAGAAAAGAAAATTCCTTAGCTGTCAATGAAGACAAACATGCCTGGGATGCAGTTGGAGAAAAGGCCGCTCAAATACGGTACCTCTCCGCCGTGAGGCGGTTTGGGAAAACAACGCACGTGAGAGTCGTGTGTTGTGAAGGTCTACACGTGGCAGTTGTACAACAGCACCAGCAGGGCGCTGCGAATAAAGCCTGCCAGTGTGAAGGGGGGTGGGGTGGGGTGGGGGGATCCAGTGAAGAAGGCCTTCAGAATCGACCCTCAGACGTCTCACTGGACCAAGGGTCAACAGACACCCGAATACTGATCCCCCCCCCCCCCAGAGGAGAGTTTAAGGGAACAAAAGGCAGGTGAATGGACCGATGCAGGCTGAAATAGAATAAAGAAAGAGAAAAAGGGGTGGGTAAGCTCAGCGAATTCAGTCCCGCCGCAAGGACTAAGCCTTGACATGTGAAGGCGGGCCCATGGGGCCAAGCATAAAAAAGGAGAGGGTAAGTGGGTGGGTGTTTGGGGGTTTAACGTCCTTTTCCAACACATAGGGTGATATCAAAGACGGGGCAACGATGAAAAAGCCAGCACAAATATTTGGCCCCAGCCGGGATCGAACTCACGACCCGAGCATTAGAAGTCCAACGCTCTACCATTCGACCACCCCGGCTCCCCGCATAAAAAGGAGAAGAAGGAGGAGACGAAGAAGAAAAAGGAGAACGAGGCCTAGGCGGAGGAGGAGAAAAAGAAGAAACGAACAATAGCGAACAAAACAACTTGGTCAGCATTCCGTCTTGTGTCAGACCTGAAGAAAACACCCGACGAAAGACATTCATTTTTACTCCATTGGGGTCATTTTTCACGTTTCTTTATCTACAGACCCTTGTTTGCGACAGGGAAATGGCGGATGGGACGAATAACGGTTATATCCATTGAGACTCCCGTATCTGTCTCGTCCAAGGCAATTTACGACCATCCCTCACCACAGGGGCGTGCTATGGCTCTCTTGGAGGCTGCCGCTCACGCCACAAGCTGTCTGAAAATAGTACACCGGATCTGGGAAATTACTTCAGACAAAAGGACAAAACGGAAACTTCTTGCATATGACTCACATGGGTCCATTGAAACTGGGATGTGACGGCCGCGGGGAATGCGCTTATTGTTTTCTTTAGAACGTGTAAAGACACCGTTAGTTTTCTTGAGACGAATGCACTCATTGTTCACTGTTAGTTTTATAAAACGTATACTAATTTTGAACCCAAAACAAAACAAAACAACAACAACAAAAAGCAAACAAAAACCAAAAATCAAACAACAACAACAACAACACCCCCAAAAAAGTCAGAGAGAGAAAACAACGACAACAGCAACAGCAAACAGACAAACACCCCTCCCCCTCCCAAAAACAGACAAACAACAACATTAACACACACACACACACACACACACACACACACACACACACACACACACACACACACGTGAACTTTATCCTCATTATCATTATTGTTACCCTCTAGGGCCATTTGCACTTCGTCTATACATTTCTGCCCACTGTGGGATTCAGTACCCACAGGACGCCTTCAGAAATAGGCCAGATCCCTCTCGTCCCTATGCTGTGAATGGGTTGCATTCTGCAGATCAGGGAAACTTCCGGCTTCGGGCACTGGGAAAAAAAAAAGCGCACATAGCGGGCTGCCTGTCTTTTTGGAGAATGCACACCGCGTGCTAATGGGAATTATGCCTTTGAGACTCATCAAGAATGTGCATGCCGAAAAAAAAAAAAAAAAACAAAAAACACAAGCATTTCCCCCCAGAAATAGGAATAATTATGTCGGAGAAAGCTCTCAGAAATCATACGTCTATTTTTTTTTTTTAAACCATGACATCCGATCAGTAGGATTTTTATTTAAATTTCAGAGAACCGCGGGTAAGCAGATGAAACACGTACAAATTTTTCTGCACTTATTTCCTCGTTTCTTAACTCAGTTCCTACCAAGAAAGTTTGGGGTCTTGCTCCAGTGACCCCAACTAGAAACAAACATAATCAATTCATGCATGGATTTAAATTTGGCGTGGGAATGTTGCATTTTGATTATCCTCGTGTTTGCAACGGTAAGAACCGTTAGAGAATCGTTAATCTTGCCTGATTTTCGCATACAGGGCCAAAAACGGAAAAGAAGTCACACAACGTGAAATACTCGTGCGCGGTGCGAAATGTGTTAAGAGTATATATATATATATATATATATATATATATATATATATAGATATTATATATATATATATATATATATATGGTCGTGAGCGGCTAAAATCACCAATTCATATGGCCTTGGTCGTACCGACCATTTTCCTCCCGGTGGGAGGGGAATGGGGGCACTATGAATGGTGAGATACCCTTAGATCTGTTAGACGTTTCAGCGGTAGGATGGTAGGTGCCCCCCCCCCCTCCCATTGTGGCTTGTAGCCAATATAGGGCAAGGCGGACTTGTCCACTGGCATACAAAGCACACACTTCCTAGATCTAGGGAGCGCTCTCAGCTTTACTTACTTCCCCTATATATATATATATATATATATATATATATTATATATATATATATATATATATATATATATAGAATAGGAACAAAGGCGTCGCTAAATCCGAAAACATGCGCTCAATCAGGTCAATTTGAAAGTAGGGGAAGTAAGTAAAGCTGAGAGCGCTCCCTAGATCTAGGAGATGTGTGCTTTGTATGCCAGTGGACAAGTCCGCCTTGCCCTATATTGGCTACAAGCCACATTGGAAAGGGGGGGGGGGGACCTACCATGCTACCGCTGAAACGTCTAACAGATCTAAGGGTATCTCACCATTCATAGCGCCCCCATTCCCCTCCCACCGGGAGGAAAATGGTCGGTACAACCAAGGCCATATGAATTGGTGATTTTAGTGATTTATGTTCGATCATTTGGCTTTTTTGGTTTAGTTGTTTGTTCTTAAAAACGGCAAGTAAGCCTTTTAGTGCTGGTTGGACGCTGCAGCCCTCGTGGGTATCGCCGCATGCTCACCTGATGAGGGTCCCATTGACCCGAAACCATGGTCGTGAGCGGCTAAAATCACCAATTCATATGGCCTTGGTTGTACCGACCATTTTCCTCCCGGTGGGAGGGGAATGGGGGCCCTATGAATGGTGAGATATCCTTAGATCTGTTAGACGTTTCAGCGGTAGCATGGTAGGTCCCCCCCCCCCCCTTTCCAATGTGGCTTGTAGCCAATATAGGGCAAGGCGGACTTGTCCACTGGCATACAAAGCACACATCTCCTAGATCTAGGGAGCGCTCTCAGCTTTACTTACTTCCCCTATATATAGAGTTTTCACAATGAGGTGCCCCCGATTACGGAAAATACACCACACGAGTTTGTTGATTTCGACCGTAAAACTGCGAGTTTTAACGAGCAGTTTTACGGTCGAAATCAACAAACGAGTGTGGTGTATTTTACTTAATCGGGGGCACCGAATTGGGAAAATTATTTATACCACGTCCCTACCTGCATTTCAAGTCTTTGATTTGAAAGCTGACATCGGCAATCCAAATGCTTCACGCGACATCACTGACTGAGGTGCTTTACCTCGCTTTGTCCATAGGCTTTGAGAAGTCAGCTTTTCCGTTTCGAAGCCTCCGTCTTAGTAGAGAACTGGAACTAGGCTTACGCTTGTCACAAACACGACCGCTTGTTGATAACACGCAGCAAAAGATCAACAATTCCAAGTCAAGCGACTGGCAAAGCTCCTTCGTCCCCATTTCCGTACGAAGTCGAACTACGTCATGTCGTGACGTAAATTATTCTTTAGTCCCTTTTCGCGTCATATTGTGACGCAAATCCTTTCACCAGAACACACTGCTGGAACACTGCTAGGGGTAATACCTGTTCACTCTTTAAGGCGATGTCACACTGAAAACAAGTTTCCCTGCTACGGTCAAGACATTCCTACCTTACTAGACACCCTTTTCTTGTATGTAGAACTTCAATGCGTATGAAATACCTCTGGATGGGGTTTCTGAGTAAAGTCGATGTCTCTTTTCCTTAGACATACATGTTGACTGAGCGGATACGGGAAGGTGTCACTTGACACTCCGCACGGCGGCTTTCATTGGTTGAAACACAAAACATGTTTTCGGATTTTAGGGCAGGCTCTAAAACTGAAAACACGATCGAAACAGTGTTTTGAAAACATTGTTGTAAAGTATGTCACACGACAAAACACACTGTTTCGCAGCGAAACATCTGAAAACAATGTTTTCAAGTGTTTTTGCCCTCTCGTGTGACATGGCCTTTAGGTACAGCCATAAAATACACGCGTGGTTGTCATGGGTACAATGTTTATACCACATGTGGTGAATTATGGATTTTATACCATGACTTGTAATAGTGGTAGAGTGGTATAAATATATATATATATATATATATATATATATATATATATATATATATATATATACGTACTAGTTCATACATGCGATAATAGTGTGTGTGTGTGGTGTGTGTGTGTGTGTGTGTGTGTGTGTGTGTGTGTGTGAAGTTTCTTGTTCCAGGTTTACGTATGTTCGATCATTTGGCTTTTTTGGTTTAGTTGTTTGTTCTTAAAAACGGCAAGTTTGAAAATTGGTTGCAAGACCAAAACTTCCACCGTTTTCAAATAAAGTTATTTCAATTTCTCTCTCTCTCTCTCTCCAACCCTGAGAAGATCTGCAAACTGTACACAATTACTGGATTACTGGACCGAAACCTTTCGCTGATGCCTGTCAGATTCCATCCTTCTGTTATAGAAAAGGATCCTCTTAAACGATATAATATTATCTTATATATATATATATATTTGATAAGTATTACAGACTGTTTTCATTTCAGCTTTCGAGTTCACGTTATTATATTTCGCTAGATCTAATTCGTAATTTGCCTGCAGATACAGACACCGTCTTCTTTCTGTGGACTGGTTTTCAAGCTGCAAAATAAGATTGTGTTAGGTTTCTGCCCAAAGGGGAAAAAACCAGCTTATTTACGATAAGAAGCCTACGACAGGAGAGGTGCTGGGGGATCAACGGTATTTGATGCGGAAATCTGTTTTGCTGGCCGACATTTGCTCTGTGTGTGTGTGTGTGTGTGTGTGTATGTGCGCGTGCGTGTGTGTGACGAGAGAGAGAGAGAGAGAGAGAGAGAGAGAGACAGACAGACAGACAGACAGGTGTTATTTGCAGGATAATTTGTTTCGCCAGAAATGGGCCATTTGCCCATTTCAAACTTAGAGAGAGAGAGAGAGAGAGACAGAGAGACAGAGACAGAGACAGACTTTGACTTTGATGCTTTATTTAACAACGGTATAAGATGCTGGTTACAACAACCATTTTATCAAGCTGTTTCTATCTCAAACAGAGACAGAGACAGACAGAGACACTAGACAGAGGTTTCGTTAAGTCACGACTTTCCGTTCACTAGTCACCTATCAGCCCGTTCGTCCCCCCCCCCCCTTTACTCCAGCGAGTTGGGGGAACAGCACGAGTGTAGGAAGTGGCTGATGTCGGCTGCTGATCGAGCCAGTAATTACTATACTATTCTTCCGCACCGCAAACCGCACGACTCTGCGGGACATTCGGTCCAGATCCAAGACAACCGAACACGTACAGTGGTACATCCAGCAAATTTCCCTCGCTAGACCAATCCGAATCGTTTCGCTGGTGCGGAAGCTAACTGAACCAATCGTATTGCAGCTCTCTGAGGCTTCCTTGGGGAGCTGGGACAGCCGAAGGTTTTATCATTCCTATTATCTGATTATCAGTAGTAGTAGTGGTAGTGGCAGTATGTTTTTGCTAGTTATTATCTCACTGTTGGGTAATTCGGGTCGCTACCCCGCGGAGTGTGTGTGTGTGTGTGTGTGTGTGTGTGTAAAGGGTGGTGGGGGGGGGGTGGGGGGCGTCGCCATAGTACAGCGCCACCCATTTTTAAATGGTAGCAAGTTGGACTCTCAATGCTCGCGTCGTGGGTTCGAATCCCGGCTGGGGGAAGCCAGACATGGGTGCTGTTTGTAGTTGTTGTTGTTTCTTCTCGTTGTCCCGTCATTGACATCACCCTTACGTGGCGGAACAGGGGCGTAAAACTCTAATACGACCAACGTGAGGCGCCCCACTCGAACAGGAGTAAGGAGTCATCTGATTGCTGCGGGTATAATAATAATAATATTAATAATAATAATGACGACTTATAAGGCGCCTATACATGAAATGAAAACAGGCTCCAAGCGCCGTACATCATAACTACATACACCACTTTCATACACACAGACTCACAGGGACATTCCAAGTTAAACAATATCTCACAACAAGCAGACTGACACGGTGTGGAAGGGCAGAGTAAATCAGTAATCAGTTCTCAATAGGTGGGTTTTGAGGCAGCGTTTGAAGCTGGCACTGGACTCTGTGTGTCTGAGTGATTTAGGAAGTTGGTTCCAAAGAGCTGCAGCCTGAAAGGAAAAAGGATCTCTGACCATATGTTTTAGTTCTTACTGAGGGGGTGCACAAAACTTTCGTGTCAGAGGAGCTACGTAACTGCCTGGATGGAGTGTAACAATGAAGGAGTTCAGAAAGATAGATAGGAAGATAGAAAGATAGGAAGGTATCACGTCCAAGAGGAGGCGGGGGGGGGGGGGGGTAGGCGTGTGTGTGTGTGTGTGAGGGGGGTGGATGTGGGGGGGGGAGAGGGGGTATATCAGCGAGCATGCGAGTTAAGTACAGGATTATGGACGACTTTTCGCAGTGCCAAATTGCAGAGCGAGAGTATCCTATGTGACTCGGACACGGAAGAAGGGGTCATGTCAATGACTGACTACAGACGACCACCCCGTCTGGTCGAACCAAAAAGGAAACCGTTTTATCCCTCAGGATAATGGCGTTTCGGGCCCTTTCAATTAGAATCCAATACAGTATTTCTCGCGTTAGCGCGGAACCCCATACGCGGATCGGATATGAATACGTGTGGGAAGTCAACCAGTGAATATATCATACCCCTGACATTAGCCCGCCGCGCCGTGCCACCGCCTTCGTCTGGCTAGACTACAAGTACACACGTGTTCAGTAACGAAGTCCTGGGCAGAGTCTGCCCCGCCCCCCTCCCCCCCCCACCACCACCACCCCCACCCAGCCCGCCTGCAAGAGTGCCCATGGAATGTCCAGAAAAATCCACCTAACTCATAATCGCAGCCAGGGGACAGCAAATTTACTCCGATTTATCGGACCATGAATTGAGCGGATTTCACTAGCATTTCTCAAAAGAAAAAAGCAACCACAAACAAACAAACAAACAAACAAACAAACAAACAAACAAACAAACAAACAAACAAACAAACAAAAACAACAACAACAACAAAACCCACATCAGAACAAAAACCCCACGTAAATAGATCTTTTATTCAGATGTAACCCCCCCCCCCATCCCCCCTCACCCCCCCACACACCCTCAGCTCGTCTATACTACAGTACTTTAATAAAGCAGTCTAACCCGTAAACAGCCCCCCCCCCCCTCCCCCGTAAAGACGCGTCTTTATATTTCGCGACAATAACGTGCTGATCATTTAGGCAAACACACTGAAAGTTCTAGAGTGGCGGAAAAAACAATCTATTTCTTTCAAATGAATACTTTGTTGTTTGCGCACAATGGCCCAGCCCAGGCCTGACAGACGTGACTGCGAAATTAATCACAACACCGTTCGTTGAACTTTCGTGTGAAGCTGGATTCTACCTCGTGTTGTTGTTGGAATGTAATCAACTTGTTTTATTGTTACACGCTAAGAGCTTGTGTAAAGGTCTAGACTTAGCAAAGGAAGTCTTCATTTTCATGAAAGAAAGGAAGAGGGGATGGGGAGGGGGGGGGGTGCGTGGTGAGGGGAGGTGGAGGAGAGAGAGAGAGAGAGAGAGAGAGAGAGCAACCTGTTTGTTTCCTTCCGCTGTTTACTTGTTGCAACCCGCTGACGAGAATTTGCATTTTTACTCGCACACCCTGTAGACGGAACTGAGCTAGACAGATGGGATAAGGCTGCGTGACAGGCTACAGATGCTAATATCAAGGAAAACACTATTTTTCTCTTTGAATAAAACGCTCTACGCAACACCCTCCCAACACATCAAAATTCACCCAAAAAAATTTCAACGCACAGAGCAGCCATAGCGTCAAGTGTGGGCTGGTTTTAAAGAAATTCCAGTATTCCGTATCTTTGCAATGACTGCAGCAACCCCCCCCCCCTACCCCCTCACTCCTCTGGCGCCTGCTAGCCAGTCAGCCAAGATACACAGCTGCGTATGAACACAAGTAGTCCACAGCGGGCGAGGCCAAAAGCAAGGATCATTTTCAGTGTTGTCAAACTCATCTGGCATGGATCTTACTCGCGAAACACAGACCCGCAGCATGTATGCGTTTTTCGTGGTACATGTAGCTTTGTGCTCCGCCACGAAAAATGCGTGCTTATTGCGGCAAGGGAGACAACTCATGCAGGCAATACTCTCTAAACAGGCTGAAGATGTACTGTGCTGGTGAATGCGACAGAGTTCACCGCTTCTGTGCACACTGTGGAATAGCACGTTGACCACAAAGTTGTTCAGAACTGTCCACTTTCCTTGTCACCGAGTATTTTTGTTGTTTCCTTCGTAGGTATCACTTGTCTCGGCGCAAGTCTCGGCTAGCCGATTTCGGGTCAGTGCAGAGGGTCATCGAAGTGAAACCCGATGGTACAGAGTTGAGTCTGATATACATCCTGGGATATGAGAGGCTAAGGGACGGAAGCCTTATGAAAGATCAACATTTCACACCACCAGGCCAGGTCATAGACCGGGTATCAATGCCATGGAGACGGACACGACGCGCCACCACAGTGTACAATAATAGCAAGATGTAACGCGAAACTGTATTCATGGGGAGAGGTGTAGTCACAAATACACTGTATGCAGGTGTTCTTTTCTGTGTAGATGCACGAAAGCCACCACCGCTCCCCTGATACAGAGTTTCTCGGTGCGAGAGTGCAGCAAGATATAAACGCTTACTTGGTATGTTTCTTTTTTGTTTTTAGTGTAAACGTGGCGATTCAATTTTTTTTGGCATTGCGCGCACGCACACCCCTCAAACAGTAAGACCCCCCCCCCCAACAAAAAAAACAAATAAACACAAAACACTAAGAAGCAACAACAAACAAAAACAAACCAAACCCCCTACCCCCACCCCCCCAAAAAAATCCCCAAACCCAAAACAAAACCAACCAAAAACCAAAACAAAACAAACACACAAAAGCAAACAAAAACAAACAAACAAAACAACAACAAAAATACCCCCCCCCCAAACAACAACAACAACAACCAAAATCAACCAAAAAAACCCCCAAACGCACACACACACACACACACACACACACACACACACACACTGAAAACAAACAAACAAAAGACCCCCCCCCCCCTAAAAACAACAACTACAACAAAAACCCCAAAAAGAAAAACAAAGAAACAAACACAAAGAAAAACAAACATAAAACAAAACCAAACAAGATAAAACAAGACCCTCCCCCCCCCCAAACAACAACAACAACAACAATAACAACAACGACAAAAAAAAACCCAAAAAACAAAAAAACAATAATCAGCATCAACAACAATACCAGACACAATAACCAACCAACCACAAATAAATCCCCTAACATACACCTTAACTCCATTTAACGCTGTACATAACGGACACCAGGGTTGATGACGTGAGCGACGGAGACTGACACGGGGAGGGGAGTGGGGAGAAGGGGGGGGGGGAGTTGGTAGTGTCAGAGACGCTGACTCAGCCATGTGTCACGTGTCGTGGGAATGTCAAACGGCGGTGGAGGTGCCCTGGGGGAGGGTAAAGGGGGTGGGGGTGGGGCGGCGTAAGGTGTTAAATTGATGTGGGGTCGAGGTGAAGCTGTAGCAAAGTGTCTGGGAAAACTGATCGACTGTCAGCCTACATAAATCAGTACACTGCTAAGGAAACCCCCTGTGCCGTTCCTGATTGACGCAGTGCCGACGAAAAAAAAAAAAGAAAAAAAAAGCAAGACAAAAAAAGCCATCTGCTGTGTTTTATTTTTGAGCGCCTCAGTTTGACTTTGTACTTGCTGGGGTTTCTTGACGCAACAGCACCGTAGTGAGGGTGAAGCAGTCTCAGTTTTAATGCCACCTCAGGGCTGAGGTAGATTTTTCGGGCATGCCGCTGACCTGAGACTGCCTTGGAAAGGTTCGACCAACAAAATTTGAAAATAAAGGCAATTCTAAATTCCGAAACCTAACTGCTGAGCTGACCCTTCGCACCACGTGACTGTCACGTGTTCACGTCTAGACTAGTGTGAGAATGCATGTGATTCACGTGAGCGGTGCGTGTTGGGTTCAGTTCGCGGCGCTGTGAGTCTAGTCGTGAAAACTGGGTAAAGCGCCCTTACAATACGCAGTTATTCGACTGCTAGGCCTTTGCTGAGTTCAGGTCAGTTCGGCTGAAGACGGTACCTCTGCGCTTGGAAAAACCCATACGCGCTCTACCCCATCTCACAGTAATCTCCCCTGTGTCGTCTTTGAGTCTGTTCAAAATGGTGAAGACTATTATGGAGGGAACTCGTACAGGTCTACTTTTAGACGGACGTCACCTGAGGTCACGGGATTCCGGAAACGCCCGATAGCGCGTTCAAACCCTAACCAAACCCAAACCCTAAGCCTTACCCTAACCCTACCACTAACCCTAACCGTCTAAAGATAGACCTGTACGAGTTCCCTCCACAATAGCCTCCCCCGTTCAAATGTTGGTTTGGTTCACCCGAGCCATGTGGCCGAAGGACACACGATACACAGGGCCTCAGAATGCCTATAATATATTCCCTATTCGCCTCAGGCATCATAGCCACTCCTAAAACTGCTTCTTCAATCAAGACACAATCCAGACAACCGCTGGTGGGTGTTACTATGCGGTGAGAGTGTCATGTAACAGGAAAATCATAGGTGTTGTGGATGAAATATCGCTGTCTAGCATCAACACGAGAGTGCCATGTACTGAACCGACAGGAACACAGGAGTTGCTGATTTGCGTAACGATTTGCGTGACAACTGCTAGTGCATATCATACGTCGTGAGAGTGTCATGTAACTCTACCACTATTTTCCAGTTGGACAATGACTCTG
>JACVVK020000011.1:1442500-1505000 GCA_018292915.2 Batillaria attramentaria
TTTGTGTTTCAAGCGATGTGAGACCATATGTTTGGTGCTGTCCAATGGAATCTTTTCTGTGGGCAAGGATGTGAAAAGATGCGTTCGATGTTTTTAAGAAACGTTTTGTATTGTGAATAGATGTGAAACGACATGTTTGGAATAGTCAAATGGAAGTTTTTCTGTTGGAAGTGATTTGAAAAGATGTGTTCTTTGTTTTCAAGAAACGTTTTGTATTGTGAATTGATGTGAAACGATATGTTTGGTGTGTCAAATGGAAGTTTTTCTGCTGGCAGTGGTTTGAAAAGATACGTTCCGTGTTGTTTGGAAGCGTTTTGTATTGTCAAGGCTGGGTGGGTGAGTGTTTGGGGGTTTAACGTCCTTTTCCACCACATGGGGTGATATCAAAGACGGGGCAACGATGAAAAAGCCAACAGAAATATTTGGCCCAAGCCGGGATCGAACTCACGACCCAAGCACTAGAAGTCCAACGCTCTACCATTCGACCACCCCGGCTGAAACGATAATTATGTTTCGTGTTGTCAAGCCAAAGACAAAGTGTTTCAGTTGTGCAGTGATTTGATAAGATACGTTCCATGTTTTATGCTGTCAAGCGACCTACTTGTTTCGTGTTGTCAAACAAAAGTGTTTCTGCTGTGGTTTGAAAAGATACGTTTTGTGTTGTTAATCGACGTGAAACTATAGGTTTTGGGCACTCAAACGGCAGGTTTTATGTTTGTTCAGCGAACTGAAACAAGAGGTTTCGTGTTGGCAAGTAGTTTGAAATGATCAACCCTTTGTTTTCAAGTATTTTGAAACGATCAGTTTTGTATTGTTAAGTCGTTTGGAACGATAGGTGTCTTGCTAAAACCTACGAGTGATGTTGTCAATTGATTTTCAGCAAGAGGTTTGGTGAAGTCGAGTGAAATGAAACAATACGTTTGGTACTGTCAATGAAATTTGATACGACCTGTTTCCTATCGTCAAATGACGACATCTGTTTAAATCCCATGTGAAGACTTTTCTCTTCCGTCAAGCTTCGGATTTAGCCGCTGCGCTACTGAACGGACGGCCGTCACCAATGTCATGGCGATGAAGCGTGGGTTCGATCCCAGATCGAGCTTGTGATATGTGATACCGGTTTTTCCTGGCTGCCGGGCTGCTCATCGGGGGTTTCTCTCCGGGTTATCCGACTTTCTTCCCCCAGCAAAATTGAAAAAAAAAAAAAAAAAAGGTGACGCGCTTCCCCCGGGGAAAGCAACCTGAATTTCCCGAAAGGGATACTAAAGTTTAAAAAGAAAAGTGACCATCATTACGGGGTGTAGTCAAAATGGACATTAGCGTTTCCCGTGCTACTCCGCTTCAAAAAGGTTTGGCTAATGATTGCTCTCTTTCTCAACACCTGTCTGAGGCGCATCTTCAACATCCGATGGCCAGAGAAGATCCGGAACGAAGAGCTGTGGGAGCGAGCGGGGCAGGAACCACTGGCCAGGCAGATCCTGCGGAGGAAGTGGGGCTGGATTGGACACACCCTCAGGAACCCAGCATCCAGCACCACACGCCAAGCCCTGACATGGAACCCGCAGGGGAAAAGGAAGAGAGGCCGGCCTCGCAACAGCTGGAGGCGGGACACTGAGGCAGAGCTATATAAGCAGGGGACCAGCTGGACTGGAGTGGCAAGAACAGCCCAGAACAGAGTGCGATGGCGAAGGGTTGTCGATGGCCTATGCTCCACTTGGAGCCAGGGGCTTAAGTAAGTCATGATTGCTCTCACGCAACCTCAGCCATATCTTATGAGCATACGCACTTCTTTCCATTGTAGTAAGGCGGGTGGGTGGGGTGGGTGTTTGGGGGGTTTAACGTCCTTTTCCACCACATAGGTAGTAAAGCGGTAGGTAGTCAAAGTGTCGTCTGGTTGATACAGGGCCCCCTTTCTCAGCTCCACGCCGACAGACCGAATCCCTGTTGGTAACACTCGGTGCTACTCAAAATTGAAAATGGAAACACTCGGTGCTGCTGTCTGGTGCTGCTGTCTGGTGCTGCTGTCTGGTGCTGCTGTCTGGTGCTGCTGTCTGGTGCTGCTGTCTGGTGCTGCTGTCTGGTGCTGCACTTTGGCGGTGCTACGTTTGAAGCCGGCGGCTAGCACCGGAAACACAGGCGTAAGGACACAAATTGACCGTGAGGTCATGTTTGGTGTTTGAGGTACTGTACCCTGTTTGGCCAATTTGCTAGTCTGTAGTGATCTTTGTTGTCATGAAAAAGCGTGATTTTCATGAGTTTTGTGTCATGTAGGTCAAGGTGCATGCCAGGCGGTCGCAAAAAGAGGCAAGCTGCCAGTGAAGCTGGGACTTTTTGCAGGGAGGTGGGACACAAGTGACGCAAGCGGATTTATGTGAACTGCCTCTCTGGCCTAAAGAGAAAGTAGACGTGCATTACTCCAGTGAGGCCGGAGCGGAAAGGAGACGTTCAATTTTTTTTAACGTTCGTCAGGTGCGTGCCTTTTGAATGGTCTGTTCATGGTAGTACATGTAATTGTTTGTAGATTGAAGCATTTTTAGGGGTGACTATGATGCCTGAGGCTAATAGGGAATATACAGACACTTTGAGGCCCTGTGTGTTTGTGTCCTTCGGCCACTGGCGTCCATTTTGACCACACCCCGTGATTTCTTACTTTAATCTAGTCGAGTTCTCTCGCTGACAAAAAAGGCAAATCGTGTAGTGGATTAGAGTACAGAGGTCACTGTATTCGTGGTTGCTGACGCCGATTTTAGCTGTATTCGAAAGCATTGGATCCAGTCTATGATCCACTCTTTGACATTGCGTGCTTGGCCAGTGACCTACTTCCCTGCTGACACACATGCAGCCGCCGGCTGTTTAGGGCGACGCGAATCGGTTCGCGGCTCGGTGCCTACGGCTGTTGAGAGTGCCACGAGCCGGCTCGCGTCCCGATGCGTAAAGGTTGATGGTTCGTGGCGGGTGGGGGGTTCGTACAGGTGGTGATAGCGCGCGCCATCATCATCATCATGATCATCACCATCACCACAGTAGCCTACAGGGATTCATTTCCACGGGAACTATACTAGGACCAATGTATCAGATGACTGTAGTCGTATCTATCGGATATTTGTCCTGAATATTGTCCACTTGGAGCAGGAAATAGACCATGTGTCCGTCTTGAAAAGAAAGTAATCGGCCATTACGAAAATAGATGGGTCTCATACTCTGCATGATCAAGTTGCTTCCCTTCATTCTGACTTGCATTATACGTACCACTGCAGGTTTTTGTAACTGTTTTCCTTGTGTGTGTGTGTGTGTGTGTGTGTGTGTGTGTGTGTGTGTGTGTGTGTGTGTGTGTGTGTGTTTTACTTTATTTCTTTTTTCCTGCCTGACTGTCTTTGGTTTGGGTTTGTTTTTTGTTTTTTTGTTTTTGACTTGTTTGATTTTTTTCTGATTCCACTGTGCTTTGTGTCTCAGTTGGATTTATCTACGTGCTTTGTATACATGTGTATTGTTTTTGGTTGGCAAAGTCGGTGTATTTGTATGTCGTATGTCTTTATAATTATGTACATCTGGAAAAAAGAGAAAAAAAAAAGATTAAAAAAGAGATGAATCCGTCTATGACCGATGTCCAACGCGATTATGAAGCCTCGTCCTCGTCATCCTCCTCTCTCTCTTTCTCTCTCTCTCTCGTCCTATGGAGTTTTCCATGATTGTTTTATGGTGTGCGTGCGTGCTTGCGTGCGTGCGTGTGTGCGTGCGTGTGTGTGTGCGCGCGCGCGCGCGCGTGTGTGTGTGTGTGTGTGCGCGATGAGGGGAAGGAACAGAAACCTGATCCAGTTGTCGCTTGGATCTGGGGTCTGGTGCACGAAGAGGAAGTAGGACGTACGTCAGAGACTAGCTTTACTGAACTGAGACTAAACAATTCATATAATATGCACAAGAAGAAACTATGACAAAACCCTGATGATAGTCCCGACGTAATACGTCTGAGGACAGGGCTATGTCTCAGACTAGTCTAGTCCATTTTCGTGCATCAGATCCCTGGGCTCTAAAGAAGAGATAGACATTTCTCACCTGTTGTGTCTCAAGCCTTGGGACAGCTGATGCAGAAGAGCGGTTTGCCGTGCAGTTTCTTTTTGACTGATGATTTTCAGTGCCACCTCAGGTCAGCAGCATTCAGACAGACGTTTTCAACTGATGTTTAAAAAAAAAGAAGAAGTCATTTTTGCACATCTCCCAAAGTCCTTTCTCAAGTGCCGATTGGCTTGATTGGTTAGCTGGTTGGTTTAGGGTCCTGCGTTCTTTTGCAACAATGACGAGTAATATCAAATACAGGGACAACACAAAGTTGCGAGTCTCAGCCGGGGATTCGAACCCACAAGCCAGGTACCGGCGGTCCAAGGCTCTACTAGTTCGCCGCTACCCCGGCTCTCCGTTGCTCAAGAGTTTTCACACTTCTCGTAGATTGGCGACAGAACAGATCCCAGTAGGATATAGTACTCGGATGCTCACTGATTCAGTCATTCATCAGATCGTCAAATCTCCGCAGCGTGGTCTACTGGAAGTTTCCGGTTGTGAAGCACATAGGCAGACAACCATTCCGCGGTAAGTGCTAGATCTTGACAATAAAAGCACCGAGCACTAGTAGTACTCGGAACTTCATTCATTCGTCCATTCAAATCTCCGCAGTGCGGTCGTCTTCGTTTTGTGTGTTTTCCCCCCTAAACTCCCACCAGTGAAGTACACCTCACCACGTTCCGTGATCACTGTGCACAATCGCGCAAGCAACAGTTCAGCTGTAGTTGTTTCTTTGGAATTACAACCTTGCCGCTCGAGTCCTGTGGCGCAGCAGTGTCCCTGTCGCTTGGCGCTGTCACTGCGCGGAGCCTCTATCGCTCTGGCAACGACCGGAACTGACGCGCTGCGAGCCAGGAAAGACGAGACCCGACACGCCGTGCCCTCCCCCGGCATTAAGCGCCGCAAGGGGTGGGGATACACGGAAGCAGTGGGTGGGTAAAAATCTGTTGTTGCTGTCACCATCCACGTCCGGGGTCAGGGCGCAGTACGTGTAACTTGTACTTCTGACAAAGAGAAAATGAAAGGAGTGTGTGTGCAAAAGTGAACCAACACTGAAGCACGCGCACGTATGCATGATGCACGCTCACGCGCGCCGCACACCCGCGAGAGGGTGGGTGGGTGTTTGGTTGTTTAAAGTCCTTTTCCACAACATACGGGTGATATCTAAGACGGGGCAACGATGAAAAAGCCAGCTCAAAAATTTGCCCCAGCCGGGATACGAACTCACGACCCGAGCACACACCCGAGAGAGAGAGAGAGAGAGAGAGAGAGAGAGAGAGAGAGAGTCTTTGTTTGACAACGGTAGACGTTTCGACGCAATAGTTAATGTTGGAACTTGCCGTTGCTACATTTCTCTCTCTCTCTCTCTCTCTCTCTCTCACCTGTTTTACCATTGTAAAATAAAGATTCTCTCTCTCTCTCTCTCTCTCTCTCTCTCTCACACACACACACACACACACACACACACACACACACACACACACACACAGAGTCAGTAATAGAAAAAATACTGAAATTAAAAAGGTTATGGAGACACCCATACACACACACACACACACACACACAGAGCGAGAGAGAGAGAGAGAGAGAGAGACAGAGAGAGAGAGAGAGAGAGAGAGTCCTTCCTCTCTGAGTATTATCGAACATTACAGGGCCTACTTACTTTATCGACCTGTTTTAATCGGCTCAGTTTCTTGGCATTAAACAAAGTCGCTAAAACATCTGCATCACAGAGATGAGGGATTTAAAAGGGCACGAGACAGGCTGCAAACCTGTAAGATAAAATTCATCAGGACAGTTCAAAGCGGTGCAAAGTACATCAAACGCATCTGCCGCTCAGAGTGTCTGGGCACGCGCCGACATCCTGTGGCACAGAGCGTCCTGTTGTGACATGTACTGAACTGTAGAAGGGGTGGGTGGGTGGGTGTTGGGTTCAATGATGGTAAATAATAATAACGACAGTACTTATAAGCGCTATAACCTATCAGTTAGTAACAGTTCTAAGCGCTTTAAAAAAGGAAGTGAAAAAGAAGATATATATAATTGGGTGATATATATATAATTGGGTGATTTAAATAAATATTACGCCTGTAAACGACAAACGACAACCAACTTGTCTCAAAAGGGCGATAACTCCCAAATCACTTAAGCAATCATCACACGCTTGGTTGCTCTAATCTAACATTTTGATATATCTGGATACCCCAAATTTGAAGCCATTCGGTTGAGTATTTTCGGAGAAACAGGCCTGGACACAATTCACACACACACACACACACACACACACACACACACACACACACACACACACACACACACACACATCCGCACACACATCCATACAGACGGCACTCACTGAGGAGGAGAAGCGCGTTCGGCGCACCATACACGTCAGCATCGGAGACGCACGCTTCTTACATCATTGTCAGAGTTACACTTGCAAAATCGTCTCTGCGGGAGATCGGTAGTGACGTGCGTTTGTAGCACAGATGCTTGCCTATGAACGTGGAAATTTTAGCCCGTCCTATGATGTTGTTTCCATTACCATGGAAACAACATAAAAAGCCAGCACAATATTTGGCCCCAGCCGGGCTTCGAACTCACGACCCGAGCATTGGAAGTCCAACGCTCTACCATTCGGCCACCCCAGCTCCCCGTTCAGTAACGCACCTCAAAAGGCGTACGCACTACCTATTAGATCACCGCTCACTTCAACTCCATCAGGCTGTGTGGCTTTAATAAATGGAATGATTTTCTTTGTGGTCTGTCAGCAAAGGAAATAACAGTGGATACAATGATTCTCATTACCATGATTATGTCGTTCCGCTCGCAAAATTCTGACGAAATGAAACCGAGAACGAAATGAAGCCAGCTGGTGCTTCTAAAGACAGTGCAGTCCGATACGACACGGCACGATACGAGACGATACGAGACGAGACGATACGATACGATACGATACGATACGGCATGGTATGGCATGGTACGGCACGATACTACACGATATAGTACGATACGGTAAGGTACTGTATGGTTCGATGCGATACGATGCGGTACGGTACGGCAAGACAGGGTGGGTGGGGTGGGTGTTCGGGGGTTTAACGTCTTTTTCCACCACATAGGGTGATATCGAAGACGGGGCAACGATGAAAAAGCCAGAACAAATATTTGGCTCCAGCCGGGATACGAACTCACGAGCCGAGCATTAGAAGTCCAACGCTCTACCATTCGACCACCCCGGCTCCCCGGTACGGCAAGACAGAGTACGACACGAGAAGATAATAAACGATACGAAACGGTACGGCACGATACGGAATTCTGTCCGCCACTGCCTCGGAGTGCTTGTAATAATTATAATAATAGCCATAAGGCATTTCGCTGACGACACATTTTCGATTTTCGAGGGCTGAAAATTCAAAAGCAACATTCCCTTGAGAAAACTTTTGCACAAAACATCTTTCCAGCAGATCTTGCGGCCCTGACGGCTGAGTTTAAAAACGTTTGGCATCGCTTTTTGTCCAGCGCTTTCTTGTCGTTCCTTCCCTTTCTTTTTTTTTCTTCGTTGACAGATAGTCAATTGCGTTTGCAAATTTTATGTCTCAGGCGGTCTGATACTTTGGCACGGCAGCAAAATCGTTTTCTCGCGGGACAAATTTGAAATGGTGTTGTAACGGCCATGAGTGAGCTTATTTATAGACGTGTCAAGGGCTACTTGGCCCGGTTTTTTTTTTTAGTTTTTTTTTTAGTTTTTAGTTTTTTTCCCCCTTCAATTCTCTCTGAACTCTATAACCATTTTGAGAATACCCTGTCATTCAAAAGGTCTTATTTTTCTCTGAAGAAGAACAAGGCCGCAAAATGTAGAATGCCTTTCAGTCAATCGGAAATCGAAACTTCATCGAGAAAGTCGTTTGTGGTACATGGACAAAGTAGTTTTTATGCGCCCACTCGCTGACATCATGTCATGGATGCCTAACCAGTGAACCAGCCAACCAACCGACCAACCAACCAACCAGTTAGTATTATGGTAATCAATGGCTCTTACGTAGCGCAGTCTCCACAGCCTACTAGACTCAACGCGCTCTTCATGAAAACTATTTTTTGTGTACGACGTAAATACACACTGAACCCTAAACAAAAAAAAAAAAAAAAAAAAACAGGACTGTAATATCTGCTCGCTTTTTAACATGTTTATAAGCTACATTCAGCATTGGAACTTTTACAGAGGTTGTATTAGTTGTTTTAAGTACCGAAAATGCAAAAAATATCTAAGTCACTAAAATCGCCCCCCTCCCCCCCCCCCCCCTTCAAATTAGTTTTGTTCAATTTTTTCAAAAGTAGCTGAGCGACTCTGTCCCCCTTTTGTGGTAGCCCATCACAACAACAACAAAAGAAGAAGAAGAGAAAATGAGGAACGAACAAAACGAGGGGCAACGAGGAAACGGTAAGCACTAATCTTTGGCTCCCCGCCGGGACTCGAACCTTCGACCCAAGCATTCACAGTGCAACGCTTTACATTCGGCTGTCCCGGCTCACCGGGAGGGGAAGAAGAAGAAGAAGCAGAGAAGGAAGCGACAAATAAGAAAGAGAAGAAGAAAGAGAAGAAGAAAGAGAAGGTGAAGAAAAAAGAAGAAGATGAAAATAAGAAGAAGACCTTTGTGACAAAGGCCTTGCACCTGCTCGAAAAGCCGGAGGTCGTTCTTGAAGTCAGCTCCCTAAATTGTGGAACTCTTTCCCTGTAGCGACGAATAAGAAAGAGAAGAAGAAAGAGAAGAAGAAAGAGAAGGTGAAGAAAAAAAAAAGATGAAAAGAAGAAGAAGACCTTTGTGACAAAGGCCTTGCACCTGCTCGAGAAGCCGGAGGTCGTTCTTGAAGTCAGCTCCCTAAATTGTGGAACTCTTTCCCTGTAGCGACGAATAAGAAAGAGAAGAAGAAAGAGAAGAAGAAAGAGAAGGTGAAGAAAAACAAAAGATGAAAAGAAGAAGAAGACCTTTGTGACAATGGCCTTGCACCTGCTCGAGAAGCCGGAGGTCGTTCTTGAAGTCAGCTCCCTAAATTGTGGAACTCTTTCCCTGTAGCGACGAATAAGAAAGAGAAGAAGAAAGAGAAGAAGAAAGAGAAGGTGAAGAAAAAAAAAGATGAAAAGAAGAAGAAGACCTTTGTGACAAAGGCCTTGCACCTGCTCGAGAAGCCGGAAGTCGTTCTTGAAGTCAGCGCCCTAAATTGTGGAACTCTTTCCCTGAGAAAGTGAAGGAGGCAGTCAGCATTACCGCATTCCTGAAGCGCCTGAAGACTCATCTCTTCACCGCCTCACGCCAGTAATCATCTGCAGCTTTTTTTCTTTCTTTTTTTTACGAAGAAGAGACGAACAAGAAGGTTGATCAATTGAGTGGGTTGCAATTTTGAGGTTTAACGATTGCTGTCCACTGCGATTTCAAGAAGAAAACTAGAAGACCTAGATAGGTGACGAGTGAGGCCGAAAGGTATGGTGGAAGGGTGCCATCAAAGTCACGATATGTCAGAAAAACAACAAAAGAAGAAGAAGAAGAAGAAATGAGGAACGAACAAAACGAGGGGCAACGAGGAAAGGGCCAGCACAAATCTTTGGCTCCCCGCCGGGACTCGAACCTTCGACCCAAGCATGCACAGTGCAACGCTTTACATTCGGCTGTCCCGGCTCAACGGGAGAGGAAAAAGAAGAAGAAATAAAAGAGAAGGAAGCAGGCGACAAAGAAGAAAGAGAAAAAGAAAGAGAAGAGGAAAAAAAAGATGAAAAGAAGAAGACGACCTTTGTGACAAAGGTCTTGCACCTGCTCGAGAAGCCGGAGGTCGTTCTAGAAGAAGTCAGCTCCCTATACTTTCGCTTTGTTTATCTGTCAAAAAGCAGATTTTCGTATTAGCCAAAGGATTAATGTGCGTAAAAAAAGGTCTTTCAACGCACAGATGGATTTTTTTTGGGGTATAATTAAAAGAAGGCCTTTCATCCTCTTTGACGGCAAGAGGGAAAAGCTAAAAATTAACCCAGCTTATTTCTGGCAGGGTTTTTTTTCTCTTCTGTTTTGTAATATCTAGGCATTAGTCAATAAAACTACTATCCTTGCATCTTCTAGGAGAAGGAGGATATAGGTCATGGCCTCATTATATTTTGTATCCTTCTGGCTCAACATCCAGGTCGTTCACCCCGAACGAAAGAAATCACCACCACCACCACCACCACCACCAACAACAACAACGCACTTACTCACCAACACCCCCGCCCCTCCCCCCCCCCCTAAAAAAAGAAGAAGAAGAAAGAAAAGAAAAGAAAAAAAAAGACCAGAAACCAACAACCAAAAAAAAAAACAAACAAACAAAAACAAAAAAAACAACAAACAAAACGCAAGCATACAAACAAGCATACAAAAGGAAAACCAACCAACCAACCAACCAAACAAACAAACACACAAACACACAAACAAAACCGATTGGTGGCTACTTTAGAGAATTTGTCGATAGACGTGTGGTACAGGCATGGAAACGTTAGGCCAGAGAAAGAAAGTCATATTTCTACACCATTAGACGCCGCGAAGTCACTAATACGGTTTCAATGGCACAAAGGACAATCTATTCATTTGGCAAACAGCCTTTGGAGGCGGCCATTTTTCCCCTCAGAACTGACTGCGAACATGGAGACTTTAAAACATGTACTCCTAGTCCTTCAGCTGGACCATGGCGTCAAAGATATTGTTTGACACGTCGGTCTGAAACTGGATCTGCCTTCATCATCATCCATTACCACAATGATTCATTCGTTCATTCATGTTTATTCATGTGCTTTGGAAATGTTCAGCCCACCAAATTTGAAAAATTAATTAAAAAAATTAAATAGCTGAGCTGACCCTTCGCACCACGTGATTGTAATGTGTTTATGTCCAGTGTGTGAGAGAATGCGTGTTATTCACGTGAGCGTGCGTGTTGGATTCAGTTCGCGGCGCTTTGAGCCGATTTACGAAATTGGGTAAAGCGCCTATACAATACTCATTATTATTATTATTATTATTCATAATCTTCGTGATTCCATTGCTAGGTTATTCGGGTTGCTAGCATCGGCGGGAACTGGTGGCCATAATACAGAGCCTTCCATTGTTTTATTTATTTATTTATTTATTTTTTTTTTTTTTTTGGGGGGGGGGGGGTTGTCTTTTTGTTTCCTGCACGCCTGGTGTGTGCTTGTTCCCCATTCTTGACATCCTGTTTAGAATGGGATCTTTGACGTGCACACGTGATATCGAGTCAAGCACCGTGCACGAGTCTGCACTTGATTTTGACTCGATTTGGAAAAGAAACATCCTACCCAATTCATGCCCACCAGGAATTCGAACAAGACAGCTCAAAATCCAAAGTCAGATACTTTAACCACTTGACCAAATCCCCTGTCAAAATCACCTCAAAGTCAACAAACACGGACAGTCCAACGGACAGTTATCACACAACAGAGTTTGCACCGCTCGCCGGTGCAAAGTTTCCGTGAGTTAACTATGAGTGCTTTACGTCCGAATATAGTAAGGAAACCGAGAGAGCGAAAGTGTGAGTTATGACTTTCCATAACCCACTCAGTGGTTTACGAGTTCTCTAAACCACACGCCAGTTACGTCATCGGTCAGTGGCCTTGAATTGGAGATTTCTGCCCTTCTGCTAAAAACGCTGAAGATGGATGAAAAGAGAGGTGATGTTGACTGCGTTTAGAAAGACAACGCACAGAAAAGCAAAACAATAAACCAAGCTCTACTTGGAAACGTGCAAACAAGCCATATAGCCACCAACATCGCCACAAAACGCCGGGAAGGAGACGAGTCGAGCACACGCACGACACACGAGACTGAACCTAGCAGACGAGGGTGGGTGGGTGTTTGGGGGTTTAACGTCCTTTTCCACCACATAGGGTGATATCAAAGACGGGGCAACGATGAAAAAGCCAGCACAAATATTTGGCCCCAGCCGGGATCGAACTCACGACCCGAGCATTAGAAGTCCAACGCTCTACCATTCGACCACCCCGGCTCCCCCCCTAGCAGACGAACTACTGTTGCGACACAGTCGTTATAATAATAATAATAATAATCGCATTAATATAGGCGCTTTATCCCAAATATTTGGCTCAAAGCGCCGCGAGCTAAACACAACACGCACGCTCACGTGAATCACACGCATTCTCTCATACACAGAGACATAAACGTATTACAATCACGTGGTGCGAAGGGTCAGCTCAGCTATTTAAATTTCGGAATTTAGATATGCATTTATTTTTCAAACTTGGTGGGCTGAACATTTCCAAAGCAGAGGGGGAGGAAGCCGGAGTACCCGTAGAGAACCCCCGACGATCGGCCCGAATGAACGGTGCCACATACGAGAAGGAAAAATTCTTTGCCCCGAGTGGGGCTCGAACCCGTGACCTCTCGCATTGGTGACAAGTCTCTTAACCACTAGACCACCGACCGCCCCGTTATGTGGCTGGAAGTCTTCCCTTGTTTCCCTTGCAGTCATGGGCGATTCGTGACAAAGACAAGCAGGCAGACAAACAACTAATGAACTCGACTAAGTGGTGACACGGAAACTGAAATAGCTCTTCCACAAAGACCGCTCCCTGCTAATAATTATAACATTCTGTCATGTCACATGTAATAACCGTGAATTAAGTCTGCTTGCGTTCAGTCATAAACATCACGCTGCAATTTTTCTGTCTCCATCCACGGACGTTTTCTGTCAATTATTTTCCATTTGATTATAGTCCATAGAAAGAAAGAAAGAGAGAACGAAAGAAAGAAAGACAAAAAAACGAACAGTTTTTTTTCTTCTTGCGTCCTCGACAGCAGATTGCATTCTCGATAGAAGAACTTTTTCTTTCATCTTTGCGTCGACTCCAGTTTTTTTTTTTCACACACATAATTTGAATTGACGAGAGTGCTGCTTAGGGCTGTGTGTGTGTGTGTGTGTGTGTGTGTGTGTGTGTGTGTGTGTGTGTGTGTGTGTGTGTGTGTGTGTGTGTGTGTGTGTGTGTGTGTGTGTGTGTGTGTGTGTGTGTGTGTGTGTGTGTGTGTGTGTTGTTGTTGGGGCAGGGAGGGGGGGATAAACACGAAAGAGCAAAGAGAAACAAGAAGAAGAAGAACAACAACAACAACTACAACAACAACAACAACAAAACTATCCATCTACTTTATCTTTCAAAGTTAAAACTGGTTTCTGTACAGTCAGAATCGTAGTGAGTAGAATTTTGTAGAAAAGAAAAGTATACAAGCACGGCATGCAACCTGACTGGGCAAACCACTCCTGAAGCTCTTAGGCAGATTGCACGTTCTAGTTTCTTCCCTGCACCTGGGCATTTTGAGTGTGTGTGTGTGTGTGTGTGTGTGTGTGTGTGTGTGTGTGTGTGTGTGTGTGTGTGTGTGTGTGTGTGTGTGTGTGTGTGTGTCTGTGTGTCTGTGTGTCTGTGTCTGTGCGTGCGTGTGCGTGTTTTTCTTCTTCGGTTTTTTTTTTTTTTGGTTTGTCACAATTGATATTCAGCTGAGATGAGACGATATGTGACCCAGTGCTAAAAGGTGAATTTTTTTTTAAAGAAACCATTGAACGTGTTGTGATGTAGATATAAATAAAATTTCTGTACACTTTACACAATTTTACACACTTTAGTAAAAGTAAGATGAATCGTCAGTTCCGAAGAGTTTATTTGTGTGTGTGTGTGTGTGTGTGTGTGTGTGTGTGTGTGTGTGTGTGTGTGTGTGTGTGTGTGTGTGTGTGTGTGTGTGTGTGTGTGTGTGTGTGTGTGTGTGTGTGTATGTCTGTCTGTCTGTCTGTCTGTATATATATATATATAAATATATATATATATATATATATATCATATATATATATATATATATATATATATATATATATATATATATATATATGCGGAAGTAAGTAAAGCTAAGAGCGCAATCCAGGTCTGTCTGTCTGTCTGTCTGTCTGTCTGTATCTCTCTCTCTCTCTCTCTCTCTCTCTCTGTGCGTGCGTGCGTGCGTGCGTGCGTGCGTGCGTGCGTAATTTCTGGGACTTTCTGAGGCTGGCCCTTTCGTACCAAATTAAACTGACAGACATACACGCATAAGAACACAAACAAACAAACAACAAACAAACAAACAAACAAACAAACAAACAAACAAACAAAATCAAATACCACTGCAAAAGTTATCTGTTTGTGTCACAGACAGATGAAGCCTATCATTAGCAGAGAAAGAGGCGCAGTGCAAATCGGCCACGTCCTATTCATCAGGGATCCATTAGGATGCCCAGTGCTAGAGGCAAAAATATTTTTACCGTGCGAGTTCTTGGAGGCACGCACAGCTCTCTGAACTGTTAGCTAGGTCACTCGATGAGACAGACTACGCCGTGGAAACTCTCAGGCAATTCTCCATAAAGACACTGCTATACTAAATTTAAACTCTGCTAGTATGTTCTTTATATCATTGGCTATTGTTTTTTCTTTACACATCGTTGGCTATATTCTTATATCACTTAAAGACACGGTAATAGTAAATTAAACGCCACTGTAGTATGTGCTTGATGTCATTTTTTGGGTTTTTTCTTTAAACATCATTGGTTGTACTAAAGTTGCAGATTACTACTTAAAGACAAATGCTCCTGTACAAAATGGTCTTTACGTTACTGGTTATGATAAAGTCGCATATTAGTACTTAGTACTCTGTAAATTCTGGGAGCTTAGGTCTGTAGTAAATAAAAGCATTTAGCCTGACGCACTGTGCTCCCCCTGCCCCCCCCCCCCTCTCTCTCTCTCTCGCACACACACATACACACACACACACACACACACACACACACACACACACACACACACACACACACACACACACACACACACACACACACACACTTGAAAAACGTTCAAGTGATGCCGTAAATAAGGAACACACACCAAATAAATACGCGCAGGGGAAGTCACTCTGCAGGGCTCATATACGCGTCTGACATCGGTCTAGGACCGACTCATTACTCTCTTATCAAGGCGGACATAATTATGTCCTATCAATCCTGCGCCACAGTGGTCCATATCCTAGACAAGTGTCCTATACTGTTACGGCCAGCTAGGACGGTGTCCTGATTTCGGTTTCCTATTCCTGAGGACCTACAGGCAATGCGTTAAAAGACGAATTAAAAAGGGGAACAACTGACTTGCGTTTCGTACTTCCCTCCCTTGGCCCCATCAGCACAGGCGTAAGGACACAAACTGACCGTGGGTCATATGCAGTGTTTATTTGAAGAAGCCTGTTTGGCGAGTGTGCTAATTTGTAGTGGTTTTGTGGTCATGAAAAAGCGTGATTTTCGTGATGTTTGTATCATGTAGGACAAGATGCATGCCAGGGGGGGGGGGGGGGTGCAACAAAAGGCAAGCTGCCGGTGAAGCTTCGACTTTTTGTGGTAAGTCGGGCAAAGATGACGTGAGTGGATTTCAGTGAAGTGGCTTTCTGGCCTAAACATGGACCTGCATTACCCCAGTGAGACCTGAGCGGAAAGGGGACATTCAACTTTTAAACTCCTGTCAGGTGCGTGCCCTTGAATGGTCTGTGCATGGTAATTTTTGTTTCTTGATTGAAGCATTTTTAGGGGTGACTGTGATGCCTGAGGCTAATAGGGACTATATAGACATTTGGAAGCCTCGTGCATTTGTACTCTTGGACCAGAGTGTTTGTCCTGGCAAGCTTCTGAATGGCGAACTGCCAAGCAGTTTGCGTATTCTTCTACTTGAGAAGCACCATGGCGTTTCGTTATGGCCAGTCCCCGTTTTGGAAATGTCATGGCTACTTGCACGAATGGACTTACCATTACTTCTCCCTTGGGTTATCAGCAGTACACCAACAGATGACGTCCTCAGCAAACAAGCAAACCGGAGGAAACGAACCAAAATCGTTGGTTCTTCCAAAGTTGATTATTCCTCTTCCTCTTGCTCTCAGCGTTCCTGTAAACTCGCTTTCAGTCTCGTTAAAACCCTTTCCCCCCCCCCCCCAAATCACCGTGTCCGTCTGATTTGGTTTAGGAGCAGTACTAATGGCGAACCGAGGCAAAGTCGCACTGTACACCTCATTACGGAGGGCACAGAATTTCCGCTCTGTCTCTTTCTCTGTAAAGGCTGTTCCTTGTAACAGCGCTAAATTTCCCTAGGGAGAGAGAGAGAGAGAGAGAGAGAGAGAGAGCTGCTTGGCAAATTACTCCAAACTTACAACAAAAACAAAAGCAAAAACAAACAAACAAACAAACAAACAAACAAACAGCAACAACAACAGCAGCCACAACAACAACAACAACAACAACAACAAACCGAAAAAAACACACACCAAAACATACATTTTGAAATATAGCCTGCAAGCACAACCATCCACAGACACCCCCGCCCTACCCCACACATACACACAAAACCCCACAAACACACACACACACACACACACACACACACACACACACACACACACACACACACACACACACACACACACACGCGCGATCTCTACAACACGTGGAAAGCGGGAATTTCGTTTTTGCCACTGACTCACACTCAGAAGCATAACAGAGTGAGAGCACACCACAGAGGTCTCAATGGAGCACATGCATGCAGACAGAGAGAGAGAGAGAGAGAGAGAGAGAGAGAGAGAGAGAGAGAAAACGAAATTTTTTTTTACGTCTTGTCCTTGCTAGGCTATTTATGCACACAAAGTAAGCTCCAAGTTAGTAGAGCATACACACACACACACACACACACACACACACACACACACACACACACACACACACACACACACACACACACACACACACACACACACACGACCATGCTACTACGTACATACATCAAGCAATACTAAAAAATGACCAATCTGTAAAGAAGAATAGGGTGAAAAACAAAGGATGTGATAAGTGAGAAATGCAGATAAACCTTGAGGCGTTGTTTTTACAGTTTTAAAAGAAAAACTAACAAGAGAGAGATAGAGAGCCACACAACAACAACAACAACAACAACAACAACCAAAACAAAAACACAACCAACCAACCAACCAACCAACCAACCAACCAACCAAGACTTACACAAACACTTTACCTCTTATCGACTCCAATGAAATGTGCTGATGATGACAGTAACGACCACAGGTGGAAATGACAAACGTACTTTCAAAGTTCACCTTTTGCTGACGTTGCAAATTCAAGCCTCTGTCTGCATTGTCATGTATACCCGACCGTACTCTGTATTTTAGATCTAGGTTTCATCAAACAGAAAGTGCCGCTTCAAATATCTTCAGGAAATGAAACCTCCTTTGAGGAGGTACTCCTCTGGCACTCTCGCCAAAAGCTCTATTTTCTATTGAAATGTCATCTAACTTATGCCTGTTTTCCATCGAACAAAAGCGCCATATCAACCCCGTAGTGTAGTGGTTAGCACTTCGGACCATGGACCGGGAGACCCGGGTTCGAGTCCCAGCCGAGGCAAGCGGGATTTTTCCTACCTAGGTCGGCTCCTACCCAGAGCGGGTGTTCTATGGGCCCAACGGGGAGGCTGTTGCCACACAGCCGAGCTTCACCCACTTCAAGGGTGCGACTTTGGGAGTGCTTCCCTTGGCATGACACGTCTTATGATGTGGATGATTACACGGCCGGCACTGCAGGTGCCGTAGTTCCCGGGCCTTGTTAATGCCGGGATATTTCTGACAGGAAGCGTGGAATGCGGCCCTGTCCCGCCGCAGTCCAAACTACACGGACCTCCATAGCATCATCTTACCATCATCCTCATCTCCATCATCATGCATAATAAAAATTGCCCCAGCTTCCGAGCCCTACGTGGATTCCACCCATGACCTGGGAGGAACACCACTAAAACCGACAAAAGATTTGGGGCAGCAAAAAAAAAAAAAAGAAAGAAAAAAAAAGCCATATCAGATATCTTTAGGAAATCTTTATCATTTGAAGTGAATACACCGAACTGACAGCACTACTGACATTTAGCGAAATCACTAGGACATTTGATATAGATCTGGTTACGAATATGATGCGCGCACCTAGGCCCACTTGCCAGACACTTTGTTACTAAACCCAAACCCATGGCCCTGACCGGGAAAAAAAAATACTGTGACAATACTGAAGTGCTTTTGCCCAAATGTTCTAGTACCGTGGCGAGTATCGTGGGTCACATGTGTTTACCTGTTTCGCCAGAAGTAGTCAGCGCGCTGTTAAACCCAGACGTGTCATCCTGATTATGAAATATATACGTGCGTGCGTGCGTGCGTGCGTGTGACATGTGATGAAGGAGGGGGAGGGGAGGGTGGTGGTGTAAGTGGTATGTAGATAGTATTGGAATTTGAGTGTATTTAGGTACCGTAATTTCTATTTTAACCACCAGTATTATAAGCTCAGTTTAGTTAGTTGGTAATTAGTGGTGAATCAATTTTATGCATTGTGTCCTTTCTTATCACTTTTAGTTTGCTTGTCTTATATTATACATCGTGAAGCTGCCTTTAAATATTAACCCTTTATTTTAATAAATTTTACATGCCCCTGAACAAAAAACAAAAAACAAATTTGTTCTTAATGGACACAATAAAGTCGTTTGAATTGAATTGAATTGAATTGATGGCTGATGGAAACAACATTACTGTGATAACCCCGAGGAACTTGCACCAAAAGGTCTAGATCCCTGACTCCTATCCCCCCCCCCCCCCACCCCCAACACACACACACACACACACACACACACACACACACACACACACACACACACACACACACACACACACACACACACACACCTTCCTGAAGGACGCAAATGCGATAGCCTCTGTAGGCAGCTGCCGTTTTCCAAAATCGACCCGTCCTCGTTGACGTTACAAAAACCGCACACCCTGCAGAAATACTGCTTTATACAAGACGAAACGGCTCTCTCTCTCTCTCTCTCTCTCTCTCTCTCTCTCTCTCTCTGCTGTGTCGCTGTGCGTCCAGAGTCTTTGAGCCTTGCAGACAGTTTCTGGTGTGACAGCTGGCCTCTAAGCAATCGGATATGTTTCCTGGCAATCTTTCCCCAGGGACGACTGACAGACGAGTAGCTAAATCGTGGATTTCAGGGCAAACTTCCGAAGTTAGATCTCAGTTCCGGTGTAACACGACAAACTAATACCCATGAGAGGTTTACTCCGGAATAAAATATATCGTAAGGAAATTCTCAGTTACGGCCCAGGGCCCGTAGATAAAACTCAAGATTAATTTAACCCATGGCTACGGGTATAACCCAGACTAGGACAAAACAAACCCAAAAGCAAAAAAAAAAAAAAAAAAAAAAAGGAAGCGAAGAAAGGAAGAAAAAAATTCTTCTATAACGGCATAGGCACCTTGCTGGAATGGACCCGCTTCCTGATTTAAAACAAACAACAAATTTAACCCTAGAGCTAGGTTAGTTCGAGGTTAGACTCTAACCAGGGGCTAAACTCCCTAACCCCGACTTTTACATGCGGGCCTTGGAGTAAAAACCTCCAACGACAGAAGTACTCCTGAGCCTAGTCAGAATTTCATAATCTCCACCGACGGATGAATCCCCACCAAGGGATGAACAAAGTCCATCTAATCTCATCTTACATTAACTCAATTGCTGCTATAAGCCAGTGCCGTGTGTGCGTTTGTCAAAACCTACTGCGGTCATCCGGAGCAAGGAATGACAATACCGGTACCCGAGCGCCTATATGTGCTAGGAGCCACATAAAGCGCAACCAACATCTGTTACCATGTAGTCACATGCTATTCTGGGCCACGCACTAATGGACACTGCTGTGGTGGCAATCTTCAGACGGACAGAGATCCTTTCGACTGTGATGTCACCATCATCTACTCACAGCCACAGTATGGGAAATTGACGTCATTTATCTCCCGGTGCCCTTTTCCATGTCTCGTGCAGTATCTATGTCTAAATCTGTTACTTACACGCTAAAGGTGTACAACCAAATCGACGAGAATCAAACAAGGCTCACGGGGCGGTCGGTGGTCTAGTGGTTACGAGACTTGCCACCAATGCGAGAGGTCAGGGGTTCGAGTCCCACTCGGGGCCAAGAAGTTTTCCTTCTCGTATTTGGGGCCGATCGTCGGGGGTTCTCTCCGGGTACCCCGGCTTCCTCCCCCCTCTGCTTTGAAAATGTTCAGCCCACCAAATTTGAGAAATAAATGCATTTCTAAATTCCGAAATTTTAATAGCTGAGCTGACCCGTCGCACCACGTGATTGTAATGTGTTTATGTCCAGTGTGTGAGAGAATGCGTGTGATTCACGTGGGCGTGCGTGTTGGGTTCAGTTCGCGGCGCTTTGAGCCGATTCATGAAATTGGGTAAAGCACCTATACAATACTCATTATTATTATTACGTTTCCAGGAACTAGTTTGCACCGGGATATGATAGTAGTGCTTCGGTTTCAGTTCGTTTGTTTCGCGCATTTCGCGCGGCGGAGGGGTTTAGGCTGCTTACGAGTCACTAACACGATCACAGTGCACTGATGCGAGTCGACCTACGCGCGCGTAGTGCTCATCAACTGTGGCAGGGATGAGATGAGAGGCGAGATCGGCGTCTGCAGTTTGATTCCAATGGAACGGCCATAGCGTGTCACTTAATTCATTCACTCTTCCTATGCTACTGGATCCTAGTGGATCTGATCGTTATTGTGGTAGTCCTCATCTATCAATGCCCCCCCCCCCCCTTCATTCTCAGTTGCATGCAGGCCCGCTCCAAGCAAAAAAAAAAAAAAAAAAAAAAGGTCACTTTGTCGTCAGCCCCATCAGCTAAGTTACAGTTATATTTGCCGGTCAACACACACACACACAGAACGAACGAACGAAACTTTATTTTACATCTTGTCCTTGCTAGGCTATTTATGCACACAAAGTAAGCTCCAAGTTAGTAGAGCACACACACACACACACACACACACACACGAAACAAAATTTCACCGAGGAATCGGTCAGTTTGCAACCTTGCCGTTGCTAGAAACTACAAGGAATCCCTATTAACGAAAATCAAAATCGAGAGAGAGAGAGAGAGAGAGAGAGAGGGGGGGGGTCGCGATTTCGATTTTCGTCCTGTTTCGGTGAAGGTTTGTGCTTTGGTGATTTTTAAATTTCGCTTTAATAAAAATCAGCACCAGCACTGTAAAACTCGCGTCTACGAGCCCACCCTAACCCCAGTCACGTGGCTAAGAGGTCGAGGTCGTACCTTTAGCCAAGCCAAGACTTATCATTGGCTTGGTTCCCGAGTTAAGCCCATCCCCATTCCCACCCTCACCCCCAATTCCTGCCCCCCCCCAACCCCCCCCCCACTCCCACCCCTCCGTCTTCCTTCCTCTCATTTCCGATTTAACGCACAGAAAGACTGCCAGTTCTGTTGAGAGGCGCCGGTGTGGCCGTTTTGCAGCTGCCATGTGGAAGAGACATACCTCTTACAGGGCTGCACACTGAACTAAAGATCGAGTTCCACCTGACGTTTCATTTCGCATCAAAGGGGCTTCAGAACCCAGAATATTTATTGTTTTATTTGCACTTTTCGTGTCTGTCTTGTACGTCTGTCTCAGTGTCTGTGTCCACCTCTGTCTCTGTCGGTCTGTCCGTCTGCCTGTCTTGTCTGCCTGTGACGTAAATCTTATTTGCAATGGCGGATTGACAATGGAGGTCTGCATCACGTCAGATCACCCCAGTCTGTCAGTAAACCTTTCTCTGTCTGTCTGTCTGTCTGTCTGTCTGTCTCTCTCTCTCTCCCTCTCTCTTTGTGTGTGTGTGTGTGTGTGTGTGTGTGTGTGTGTGTGTGTGTGTGTCTCTCTCTCTCTCTCTCGTAAATTCCGCACACAATCATTCTAACAACAAACTAGGCCATGGACAAGCCGGTCCATTTCTGTCAACCTAATTGCCGTTGTGCGGATTATGGTTTGGCCGTAAACAAAAGAGGTAGGGTTTCCAATTTCTTCTCACTGGCTTGTTGACGTTCTTCAGCCTTGCTTCTTACATACACTGCAGCACAGCTGGTGCCTTATTTAGTGGAAAACCACAGGTGCTTTTTTCGCAGGCCACGGCTCCAATCATCCCTTTGGCCGAGACGTTAATCCTGGGGAAGGGAGGACTGGAAAGTAAGTGTAGATGAGAGTACCTCGTTGCTGCAGGTCACATCTATGTTTAGCAGCGAGGGTGGGTGGGTGTTTGGGGATTTAACGTCCTTTTCCACCACATAGGATGATATCAAAGACGGGGCAACGATGAAAAAGCCAGCACAAATATTTGGCCCCAGCCGGGATCGAACTCACGACCCGAGCATTAGAAGTCCAACGCTCTACCATTCGACCACCCCGGCTCCCCGTTTAGCAGCGAGCCCTCTGTAAGAGACTAGCCTGTAGGAAAAGACTATGGCTAATAAAGTCTTTCCTCGGACCCGGCACCCTATACTGGCTATAGAACATAGAGCGCCGGACACGCAGACATGGGGAAACATATAAAGGTCTGATCCGTAAAAAAAAGTGTCTATGTCCCCGGAGGCTCCATGTTCCTGGTGCTCTATGTTCCCGGCTGCTTGGTGTTTTTGTTGTTGTTTGTTTGTTTGTTTTCCCCGAGGGTTCTTCCCAACCCAATGGTGGCTAGGATTAAGGTTAGGTTTAGAATCAGGTTTAGGTTGACGATTACATTTAGGAAGCTGCGGGAAGACAGATGCCCGGGACCATAGAGCGCCGGGAACATAGACATGTTTTAATGTCGACCCACTGAAAGTGATGCCAAAGTAAAGGGCAATATCTAAGCAACACGTCCGCTAAATATAAAATCATTTGTCCCACGTGGTGCATTGTCAACAGGGAAACCAGGCGGCTGGTACCAGACGCATGATAGCAGGTTAGAAAGAGTTAATCCTCTGATAAGATCTAAGAGCATTAGTGTATGTATTTCGTCCTCGTTGAAAAGGAAGCGCAGCAAACATCCAGCCGACGCGAAAAAAAAAAAAAAAAAAAAAGAAAAAGAAAAAAAAAAAAAGAAAAGAAAAAAGAGCTCATCTGCAATGTCCTGTATCTGACAGATTTATAGCACTCAAATCTGTCTGGACTTCTCCTCCAATCCGCGGTCAATCCTTCTTGAAACTCCTTTCCAGCTCTTTCTTCTTCAGGATTAAAGACGCATCTCCCAAAAAAGCATCTAGACTCAGAAATCATTTTTTTAGCTGGGAGTGTCTAACATCCAGCTACTTAGACACATGCACTTTTACAGCCTCTCACAAGCTGGCGCCGATCCAACAGAATGATCAAAACAAAGCGAAAAGGGAGGCATCTGTTAGGGATGTAGCGTTGTGATCTTTCGTTGACCAGAAGAGATTCGGCCGTTTCATTTCAAGTTCCTGAGGACAGTCAGTGTATTGCATTCAAAGCTTTTAGTGTCTTTAAAAGAGAGTTTTTGTTTGTTGCTCCCACTGGAACAAAATAAATAAATAAATAAATAAATAAATAAATAAATAAAATAATAAAACTGAGTATTGTATAGGCGCTTTACCCGATTTCTTGTGCCTATAAATTTCCCCTCTGGGATTAATAAAGTAATTTGAATTTGAATAATGTCTGACGCTAGCTGCCCAAAGCCCCCCCCCCCCCCCCCCCCCCTCGCGGTGACACCAAGTCGCCGCCTTTCGGCCATTCCATTTACCGCACAAACCGCATGAAAAACGTACACATTGACCAAAGAAAGCAAAAACAGTTCCCAATTGAGATCAGTCCAAGAAAACCTGGCAGTGCAAGGTTTATTTGTTATTATTTTTTAGGGTGGCCCATAAATTTCCCCTCTGGGATTGATAAAATAATTTGAATTTGAATAATATCTGACGCTAGCTGCCCAAAGCACCCCCCACCCCCCTCCCCGGTGACTCCAAGTCGCCTTCTTTAGGCCATTCCATTTACCCCACAAACCGCTTGAAAAACGTACACATTGACCAATGAAATAAAACCCGTTCCGAACTGAGATCAGTCCAAGAAAACCTGGTAACGGCTAGCAAAGGTGGAGCAGAACGAAGATTTCGCACACTACTAATAACTGTTCCGACTATAATCGTAGCTCGGCAGTGGGGACTGAAATTTTGTTACGGAGTTAGTCGTGGCTCGGGCAGAATGAGTTAATGAGTTATTCCATTCTTACTAGGCTTCAAAGAAAACTTTTGTCTTAGCACAACTGGCCTTGAGAGTGCGCGTGTACACCTGAAATGTAGATAAGTAGAGTTTTGAATGCAAAACACTTCCTTTTGCTGGCCTCGCGGACGTTTTTTTTTTTCATTCTGATTTTGGTATATATATTATACAGTGACAAAGAAAAGTACGTACAACATGCATGCATCATATGGTTGAACATACAAGAACTGACATAGCATTTGGATAGAGTCATGACACAGTCATAGGCCACAGGGATTATGAAAAAGCTGTCAAAGGGTCGAGTCCTTAGTCCTTCGATGGTTCGATTGTTTGCATGGCTATCTCGCCGGAGGCTTGGTAGCTACACAAACAATCGAACCATCATTAGTTAGTCTTTCGCCATAAACCACTCGAACTAATCATGTAAGCTCTGTATAATTACTATCCTGTGATCCTGAACTCTTGCTTTCTCTTCTTATGGATGTAATCCCAGCTGGGGCCAATATTTGTGCTGGCGTTTTTATCTCGTTGCCCCGTCTTTGATATCACCCACGCATGGTGGAAAAGGATGTTAAAACCTCAAAAACCAATTCACCCTCTCATGAAGATTCTAAGTATCTTTTGCATTTCATGCTTGTATTTGTAACCTTGAATATTCGTGTCTGTTTGTTTGTTTGTTTGTTTGTGTGTTTTTTTCTTTGTGGACTGCAAAATAATTTCCCTTTCAGGATCAATTCAGTATTTTTGATTGAATTGGATTTGAGTAGCCTCAACACTTTCAATTTGCCTTTGCCTTTAGCCTTCAGAAGTTGTAACGCTGCCTGAGCCTGGGTGGTACGCTGTCAGAACACCACCAAAACAACTCAGAACAATTTACGAGCCTACATACTTCGGGAGATGCGTCCACAAGTCTGAAGACAGACGATCTGGATAAGAGTTTCAATATGGATTATCCGCGGACTGGAGATTACGTCCAGACAGATTTGAATCTCATTAATCTGCCAGACGCAAGACATTGCAAATGAGCTCTGTTGTTTATCGGACTGGTGTTTGCTTCCCTTCCCTTCCCTCTAGGACAAATACGATATAATCTACCATAATTCTCTTAGATCTGATGAAAAGATTAAGCCGTCTACACGAAATCTCTGCTTGAGATTAAAAGGTGTGGAGAGAGAGAGAGAGAGAGAGAGAGAGAGAGGAGAATGGCTTTCTACAGGGGACACTGTGTACAGCGGCCATTATCGTCTCACTGATTTCATATATTGTAATGGCTACGTACCAGAGATGCAAATTTGGAGGAAAACGCTATATCTTCCTCTTACACATAACGTTGCAGATGACACCCTAGAAATGCTTTAAAACACACACACACACACACACACACACACACACACACACACACACACACACACACACACACACACACACACACACACACACACAAATCACAAAAATCAGGCAGCCATAGACTCATGTGTAGAATAAATTTCAACAAATTCCAATAATCTGTTTTTTGTTTTTTGTTTTTTTTTTATGTTGGCAGCGACCACATACCCACTCATTCCACGGTCGTCTGCTGGCTCCTGTGCCAGCCGCGCATGAATACAAACAGTTCACAAGCCAGCCTCATTTTCCCCTAATTTTACTATTACCTGGCATGAAACTTGTTTACAAAGCCAACAAAAAAAAAAAGCACCAGATTGCCATTTTTTTTTTACTCTGGACACAAAATTTAAAAGGGCAAAGATTTTCTACTATATTTAGCGGAGTTCTTACTACATGTCACGGAAGCTAATGCCGGTCTGTAACCTGTTAATAAGATAAATGTCCTGAATGACTGTAAAAGTATAGGGCATTTGTCTTGAATATTGTCCACAATGGGGGGGAGCCGGGGTGGCCGAATGGTAGAGCGTTGGACTTGCAATGCTCGGGCCGTGAGTTCGAATCCTGGCTGGGGCCAAATATTTGTGCTGGCTTTTTCATCGTTGCCCCATCTTTGATATCACCCGTATGTGGACGTTAACACACCCCCCCTCTCCCCCCCCCCCCAACCACTCACTCACCCTTGTCCACTATGGCTCAGAAATGATAGGACGTGTGTTCGTTCCGGTCAGAAAGTTATCCGGCATTTAATAATAATACTGACCTTTCATTGTCAGTTAAAGTACATGTTATTCACACAATTCTAGAGTTTATCACACTTTCGGCACGTTTTTTTTTCTTCTTCTTAGCCACATAAATAAATAAATAAATAAATACTATGATCGACTGTAGCAGCTGACTGCCGTTGATATGAAAATGCTCACTGACAAACCGAGACCTACTACCCCCCCTCCCCCCCCCCCCCCGTCTCTCTCTCTCTCTCTCACTCATAATTCGGGGAGCCGAGGTGGTCGAATGGTAGAGCGTTGGACTTGTAATGCTCGGGTCGTGAGTTCGATCCCGGCTGGGGCCAAATATTATTTTTTGATGGCTTTTTCATCGGCAACCAGCACACACACACACACACACACACACACACACACACACACACACACACACACACACACACACACACACACACACACACACACACACACACTGGCTATGGGCAACGGGGACACCACAACTCCCACTCCGAGGGATGCAGACACTAAATCATAGAAAATGAATCGGTCTTTGTCTTTCAAACAAACAAACAAACAAACAAACAAACAACCAAACAACCAACCAACCAAACAAACAAACAGCTTTTCTGCAGAAAAAAAGATACTTCTCAGCAGAGAAACTGGTTTTCTGCACGCACGCACACACACCACATACAATTTACAATCCTGTTTTTCTGCCTGAAAACAGCTTTTCCTACCTAGGTCAGCTCCAACGCAGCTCCGTTTTTCCTGCAGAAACATGGCAGGCTCCTGGGTTTTTTTTGCGGGGAAATGGAAATAGCATTTGTGTGTGTGTGTGCAGAAAAGCGACTTTTCAGCGAAAATCCCTGACTGAAAATCCCTGAAAACAGCTGCTGTTTTATCGTCCCTGGCCAGTGTTTTCTGCAAAAAAGTTTTTTCTTCTTCTGCAGAATAGTCAGTTTTCAGCGGGAAAAAAATGATGTTGTGTTATTTTTTGGATTCATTTTGTTTGTTTGTTTTGTGTGTTGTTTTGGGGTCCAATTTTCTGCAGAAAACCTTTTTCTCCTACACAAAAAGCGTTTCTCACTGCAGAAAAAAAACTCATTTTATTATGCCCCCCCCCCAAAAAAAAAACAAACAAACAAAAAAACAAAAACAAAAACAAACAAACAAAAAAAACTGCTATTTTGTAATATTTACCAAACCATGTATGCTTTCTAATCGTACATATGTGACCCTCCACCACGAAATGAGTCTTCTTGTGCTATTTGTTCATGTTACAAGACGACTCATTTCGTGGTGGAGGGTCACATATTTGTCTCATCGTACACCTTCAAGACCACCACGTTATACCCCGTGTATAGGCTGTACTCTCACAGACGTTCGTCTAGTGGGCGAGACCTCGTTACTGAACAGACACTTGGCCTACAGCAGCTGGGCACTCTACTTTTTCACTAATGTTAGCCCAGGCAGCGAAATTAGGGTATTTTTTTCCCACGTGAGTTCCAGCAGTATCCATTCCACCGAAAGCTGCTTGAGCTGGTAGTTAATAGGAGGCACCAAGACTATGGCCCAGTTTCGCTTTTTTTTTTTTTTTTTTTTTTGCTGTCCCAACTCCTTGCCAGCTCGAGTGGTGGTCCTCCCATGTCATGGGTAGAATCCACGGAGGGCTCGAAAGCTGGGGCAATTTTGTTTTAATCATTCATGATGATGGAGATGAGGATGATGGTGGTAAGATGATGCTATGGAGGTCCATGTGGTCTGGGACTGCGGGAGAGGGCAACATTCCACACTTTCTGTCATAAATATCCCGGCGTTACCCAGGCCAGTAATCATCCACATCATAAGACGTGTCATACCAAGGGAAGCACCCCCAAAGTTCCACCCGTGAAGTGGGTGAATCTCGCCTCCCCATCTGGCCCATAGCACATCCGCTCTGCGTAGGAGCAGACCTAGGGAGGAAAAATCCCGCTTGCCTCGGCTGGGACTCGAACCCGGACTGCCGGATCCGAAGTGCTAACAACTACACTACGGGGGCCGGTGCTTTGCTTTTCTTACGGGGAACTGAACAGGGAAGAAACCAGCATACCAACAACTGACTCTTTCGAAAGTTCTTTGAAGACACATCTCTTCCGGTTACCGTAAGAGGACTGAATGAGATTCAACCAGTAGCAGACACGTAGTTGCCATAGTTCGGGTGGAGAGGAGGTGGAGAATGGAATTAAAAATAATCCCTCCCCTACACACGCACGCACACACACACACACACACACACACACACACACACACACACACACACACACACACACACGCACGCACGCACGCACGCACGCACGCACGCACGCACGCACGCACGCATATCAGTACAAGCAATCGTTAAAAAAACCAAAACGCATTGCAAAAAGGAAAACGATGTGGTTACATAAGTGAGTTAGGAAAAAATGTAAACAAATACCGGGTGGAGTGGTCTGTTAAATCAACGGAATGATTATCACGCAACAAGAACACACACACACACACACACACACACACACACACACACACACACACACACACACACACACACACCGCCCTTGACTTCCACACAACAATACTTCAGAGAGAGAGAGAGAGAGTCGATCTGTCTTCAATACGTATGGCACACGAATAAAACATTGTGTTAAAAACGTTTGAACGAATGCGCTTAAATCCGTGCATCAAAAACAGTCACTTGTGTCATAAAATAACACCCGAAACCATTGTGGTCACTCTGGACAGTGTAACTGTTGTCCTGGAAGTGCCGAGTGACGCGCAGTCGACGTTATCTGGTTGCGAACTGAGACTAGCCAGAGGGCGCTGATTGTTTGCTATGTTTAGAAGATTGTTCGAGTCCCAGTCTGTTCAGGAATAGACTGTAGGCGTTAAAAAAAGTTGTATTTCTCTAATAGTTCAATACCGTATCATGTATAAAATAGCAACACTAGCTTACCGTCACTTCGACAAATCTCTCCCGCAGTACCTCACAGGGAAGCTCACTACGTATGAAACCTCCCGTTCACTTCGCTCATCTTCTGAGAAACTATTAAAAATACCCCGTGTCAGTCTGAAAACTTATGGCCAACGTTCCTTCAGTTACTCTGCTCCCCAAATCTGGAATTCACTGCCCGTCTCCCTTAGAAGCCTCCCTACTCTGTGACAGTTCAAGGCACACCTTAAAACCTATCTGTTTCGGCAAGCTTTCCACTAAAATTTTTACCGTATCCTCCTCTGTATCCCACATCCGCCCCGTGTGTGTGTGTGTGTGTGTGTGTGTGTGTGTGTGTGTGTGTGTGTGTGTGTGTGTGTGTGTGTGTGTGTGTGTGTGTGTGTGTGTGTGTGTGTGTGTGTGTAGCGCGCACTGAGTGCTCTCTTGGGCAGATTTTCTGCGCAATATAAAAACAATTTATTATTATTATTATTAGAAAGCACAAAGTCTCGGAAACGGCCGCGATAGCCAACTGAAGCACAATTCTATCTGGTAAACAGTCTCAGGGCTTCAACTGCAGCAGTTTGTCATCTCAGCGGCGTTAGGAACATAGCGGCTTTAAAACGAACAAGGAAACAAACCAACTAACAGCTTTTCTGCAGGAAAACGATACTTTCCAGCAGAAAAACTGGATTTCTGCACACACACACACACAAACACACACACACACACACACACACACACACACACACACACACACACACACACACACACACACGCACGCACGCACGCACCCACGCACGCACACAGATGCCGTAAATAAGGAAAGTTTTCCGATTACGCAGTAGAAAATAACCTTGCAGGCTTGATTGTGCCGACAACAAATACATTGTGACTAGTGCGCGGCAGGATTTCAGCCCTTACATTCTTTTCATCACGACCCGATAGCTGTACAGGGGCTTCGGTAATTGACGCAGCACGTTTTCTAACGCCACCTCCCCCCGCACCCCCCCCCCCACCCCCTCACACACTTCCCTTCCCTCCCAAACCTCAGCATTTGTGGCCCAAATTACGGCACTCACATGCACATGTGCATTCTCGCGCAAAATAAACTTGACATTTCAAACTTCCTTCAGCAATACTTCTTAAAAAAAAGGAAGAAAAAAAAAACAAACACCAAAAACAGATTGAAGACAAATAGTTGAAATATTTATGTGAACAAAGCCTATTAAATGCCCGAGAATGTTGTAAACAGGATGTGTGTGTGTGTGTGTGTGTGTGTGTGTGTGTGTGTGTGTGTGTGTGTGTGTGTGTGTGTGTGTGTGGCTCCCCGTGTTGTAAATAATATTTTGCTTTTTGATATAGTATAGTATAAGATGCCCCCGAAATCCATCCCCTTAATGCGCACATCGATGTGCGGAGTTCGCCAAGGATCCAAATGTGGAGTTCGTGTTGTCGCTTCCTTGTACACAGTTCTTCACCTGCTTGGACCAAACCAATGCAGCGGTGTCAACTAATCACGCACAATGTCGAGGGTTTCAGCTTGAAACATTACTCACCATAATCTCTTGAGCACACCGAGTGACGCGTCTCGTGTACAGCGCACGAACTCGTCTTTCAGGATCTGCGGTGGTGATTGTTAGCTGATGTAAAGCCCGACCATTGTGACGTATGTCCATCTGTACCCAGTGGCCAGGGCCCGCAAGTAAAAGTCAGGGTAAGGGAGTTTAGCCCCGGGTTAGGGAGTTTAGCCCCGGGTTAGAGTCTAACCTCGAACTAAAGTAGCTCTAGAGTTAAATTTTTCTGTTGTTTTTGTTTTAAATCAGGAAGCGGGTTCATTCCAGCAAGATGCCTATGCCGTTATAGAAGGATTTTTTTCTTCCTTTCTTCGCTCCTTTTTTAAAATTTTGTTTCGGGGTTTCTTTTGTCCTAGTCTGGGTTAGGCCCGTAGCCGTGGGTTAAATTAACCTCGAGTTTTACATACGGACCCTGTACCCTGTTGCTCGCGCGGATTCAACCCCTCCCCCCTCCCCCCTCCCCCTCGCACCTGCCCCCATTCATGTGACTGCTGGCATTTTCTGAATAACTAGGGTCATGAGATTTACAGCTGACCACAAGTGGTTCAGGATGGCCACGGGTCTATGACATTATTGCTGGCATTCTCCGAATACCTAGGGTCATAGGATTTACAGCTGACCACAAGTGGTTCAGGATGGCCACGGGTCTATGACATTATTGCTGGCATTCTCCAAATACCTAGGGTCATAGGATTTACAGCTGACCACAAGTGGTTCAGGATGGCCACGGGTCTATGACATTATTGCTGGCATTCTCCGAATACCTAGGGTCATAGGATTTACAGCTGACCACAAGTGGTTCAGGATGGCCACGGGTCTATGACATTAGCGCTGGTATTTTCTGTTTGATCTGGAAGCAACTAGGGTTCTACTATTTAGCGCAAACAGAGAAACCACTGCCGGAAACAGCAGAAGATTTCCGGCAACCTTTTCGGCGTTCGCGCTAAACAGTAGGCCCTTCAGCCTCCTGTTAAAACCTCTTATGTTCCTAACACCGCTGAAATGGAAAAGCTATAAGAGAGAGAGAGAGAGAGATGATGATGATGATGATGATGAAACTTTATTTTCCAACGGTTAAAGTTTTGACAGAGAAGATCGTCAATTTACAAACTTGCCGTTGCTACACACTACTAAAACACATCTAGCACAGAAAAGAGAGAGAGAGAGAGAGAGAGAGAGAGAGAGAGAGAGAGAGAGAGAGAGAGAGAGAGATGCATTCTTAATAATTATTCATTAACTGATATCCATGCAAGCCCTGCAGATGACATCCACAGATGAGAAATTGCCTGTGACTACATTAAAAAATGTCAAACTTTCCGACAGCGAAAGGGTATCTTGAATCATGCAGGGACGCCGGTGAGTGTTGGATTAATGTTGTCATCTGACAAACGAGCGATGCTTCAACATTTCATCTTTTCTTATCTTCTTGAATGCTTTTTATGAGCAACATGAATTGGAATATGTGCCGGATTAATCTTAATTTTTTAAAACTTATTTTTTTATATTTATGTATTTATTTATTAGTCCTGATAGAAGAATGTTTCATTTGGCCATCACGACCGTTTTCGTGATGTTGTGGCTTCTAAGAGTAGAGAAACACGTCTCCCTTGGAGCCCATGGTCATTCCTGAACAGACTGCGACTCCGACAAAGCGTCTGAAAAATAAATAACCACCGGCCCCCGTAGTGTAGTGGTTAGCACTTCGGATCATGGACCGGGAGATCCGGGTTCGAATCCCAGCCGAGGCAAGCGGGATTTTTCATACCTAGGTCGGCTCCTACCCCGAGCGGGTGTGCTATGGGCCCAATGGGGAGGCTGTACATCTTCTACGGATTCTCATTTAAACTATCCAGATTTTTAATATTTATTTATATCACCGTGTGTTTTAAGATGTGCATTTTAATGGTTTAAAGGACCTGGCAGTAAGGGACTCCGTAAAACCGCGAAGTAGTCCTTGTTGCTTGCGCGGCGTTAAGCCCTAACTAACTAACTCCATCCCTTTTCGTTTTTTTTTTTTTTTTTTTTTGCGCTCTGTTTGGATTTGTAGATCAGAGATCAAGTTCCCAAATAAGCACAGTTCCGTCCCAGGCAGGACCCAAAACCCCAATTTCGTTGTTTCGTATCTCAGAGGAAACAGCAGGAAAAACAAACCAACCAAAAACAAAAACATCATCGAGTGAGCGTTGGAAATCCTTCGTGGCAAACATGTGATCACAATGAACTCCTGGTGGATTTAAACGCGTGGCAAGATCTGCCATATTTTTTGTGTTTTATCACCACCGAGAGAAAAACAGCGACCTGTCGTTTATAGGCCCGTCGCCCTGCGAAGCTCCTCCTTGCGAAATAGGAAAGTGCACAACTCGACAAAGCTCCCTTCAGACGGTGGGTAGCCAAGACGGCGGTGGTTCGGGTGCTTTTACGATTTTTATCTTCTTCTTCTGCTTTTCTTCTGCCTTCCCTCGGTTCTGCCTGAGATGAAGGGGTGAAAGCTGTCGAAGAGTTTTTTTTTGTTTTTTTTTTTAAACCTGTGTTGTGACCATTCTTCTTCTTCTGTTTTTCTTCTGCGTTCTCTCGATTCTGCCTCAGATGGCAAGGTTGGTGGTGGTGATGAGGGTAGGTTGGTGTTTAGAAGGTTAACGTCCTTTTCCACCACGTGTGATATTGGTGACATTAAAGACGGGGCAACGAGAAAAAAAGAAAAGAAAAAAAAAAAGGCCAGCACAAATATCTGGCACCAGCTGCGGGAATCGAACTCACGACCCGAACATTGAAAGTCCAACGCTCTAGCATTCGGCTAGGGGAGCCGGGGTGGTCGAATGGTAGAGCGTTGGCCTTCTAATGCTCGGGTCGTGAGTTCGATCCCGGCTGGGGCCAAATATTTGTGCTGCCTTTTCCATCTTTGCCCCGTCTTTGATATGACCCTATGTGGTGGAAAAGGACGTTAAACCACCAAACACCCACCCACCCACCCACCCACCCTAGCATTCGGCTATTCGCCCCCCCCCCCCCCCGCCCCCCTAGTCGTGATGAAATCGGTGGTCTTCAGTAGGTCCCGTCCAGGACGGTTTTGACGACGACTGTACGACAAAAACCACATGCTTGAAATAATTGTAAGCGTACATTCCCGGGATTACAATGTAGTAGCGGTTTGGAGGAGGTTTGCTGGTTTCTGGTTCATACACGACTCATTTCAATTTCAATTTCAATTCTTTATTGTTTAGGCCATCGCCCCGTCACAAAGCAGATAATTTTACTAACGTATATGTACCGTGATGTTACTATTTCTAAATGTCATTATTACTTGAAAACGCAATACAAAGCATACAAAAGGATTACAAACACTTGAAGAAATCTAAATAATACGCTGTGTAACACACACACACACACACACACACACACACACACACACACACACACACACACACACACACACACACACGATCCTCTCGCTCGTATGATCCCCTAGGTGAACACCATTGACGCTGACGCTCACATACACACACCAGTGCACACACAAACTCGCACATGCCGTGTGGCACACATACACGCACATACTGATAAACTCACAATGTGACACAGGCTCATTTCAATCACAGAGGCGAAAAAGAAATAGAAATCCAGTATGTTGTAGCACCAAGTGTTTCCATTTTCAAAGGTGAGTAGCATCGGGAACCGGCACCCCCTTGAATTTTGGTTGCCCTGTGTGAAGCAAACAAACAAACAAACAAACAAACAAACAAGAGGTGTGTGTGTGTGGGGGGGGGGGGGAAGGCTTGTATTAACCCCAAAACGACTTTCACCAACACATTTCTACAGTGTGACGTGTGCGCGTGCATTTTTTTTTTTTTTTTTTTTACTACTTTATTATCCTTTTCGAGAAATTCTGGCTGCTTCCCCCTTGACAATCCCGTCGCCGCGGTGCAGCGCCACCCAATACCGTTCCTATTTTGCAATTTCAGTTTTGCTGGAGGAGGAAAGCCAGATAACCCGGAGAGAAAACCCGGATGAGCAGCCCGGTAGCATGGAAAACCCCGGTATCACTTAATTATCACAATCTCGACCTGGGCCCGAACCCACGCTTTATCTCCGTGACAGCAGCGGTTGTCCGACGCGCTACCAATTAGACCACCGTTCATCCCCTATCACGCATGGGTTCAGCTGAGAACAATTTTTTTCAACTTTTTTTCTAAAAAAACAAAACAACAAAAAAACCCCAAAACTTTTAAAATGAAAAGTAGCCCTATGTAGGATAATATTCATATAGTGTCATATTTCAAACACATAGTTTAATGTGAGAACGTCAAAAAGTTGAAAACGAGGTAGCATCAGGAAGAAAAATAAACCCGCCATCCTTATTAACCCCCCGTTCCCCATCTCACTGGCTGTCCTCTCCTGCGGTCCACAAACGCAATCACAGAAACCGGTGGCCCGAGAAATGAAATCGATCCCTCGCGCTATTTATTGTTGCTTCCAGATTTCCCGTATTCACAGAGGGGGGAGGAAGGCTAATGCATTTTTGGACATCCCCCGAAACTTATTTTGCGGCGGTCTGGTAGTCACTGGAGAGTTGCGTGATCTTCCGCGGAATTGTGGGATTGGCTGGCAGCGGTTCCCCCCCTGCTGCGATGACGTAGGCAGGACGTCAGAGCCAATTTTACGCACGCGCTACCTACACAGCACTTGACGCGTGAGAAGCCCGTTGTTTTTCTACACGTTTGTTCTGTTTCCCCCTCCCTACAGCGTGCAGGAATAGGGCACACGACAATAACATGGCACTGAAGGACGGGGTTTCACGCCATTGTGCATTTGGAGAGTGATTGTGGGTGTGTAGAGTGTTTTTTTTTTTTCTTGAAGAATCATCCAGCAGGTTTGTTTTAGCTCTTTCAAGCTCACAGACCGATCGAGGCTTAGAACGGTGACATGAACATGATAACATTTAGGTGTGAGCAAAATATGAATCTTTTTGGGGCTGTCGTTACTAAGATGACAAAAAAAAAAAAAAAAGAAAAAAAAAGTGAGCCAAAACGCGCTTGCAGCCCACTTCACTAGTTAGTGAAGTGACGTGACAAACTAAAGCTACGGTTAAGTGTCCGCCTGAGTGCAACTCGCACGTGGTCGCTGTCGACATTACAAGTTTTAAAAAAACTAAAAAGTGTACCATCAAGTGTGCACGATAAAGATCCCAATTCCATCATTCGAAAAAGAGTAAGCCGAAATGGCCGGTGGGTAGGAAACACAAACACACGCATGCAGGAAATAAAAAGAAAAAGGTGGCGGCGGTTCATGGCGACGCGCTTCCCCCGGTGGAAGCAGCCCGCATTTCCCCTACTACGGTAGTGGGACGAAGAAGAATGCCAATCCAATCCAAAATACACCTTGGGAAGACCGCCGACTCAGTAGTGGCAGCATATATGTTAAACACGTTTTGACACCGTGGAAGTTGTACATCCTGTCACATGCCGCTTTCAATAATGGTTTTGTCTTATGACGGGGAGCCTGGATAGCCGAATGGTAGAGCGTTGGACTCTCAATGCTCGGGTCGTGAGTTCGAACCCCGGCTGGGGCCGATTATTTGTGCTGGCCTTTTTTCTGGTTGCCCCGTCTTTGATATCACCCTTACGTGGTGGAAAAGGCCGTTAAACTCCCAGACACCCACCTACCCATTCTTGTCTTACGGCATAGTGGAAACCATTGGTATATATATATGCACGTTCCCTTGGTATCTCTGTCTCGTTAGACGTTTAGCTATACACAGAAACAGAGAAGGAAATGGTACAGCGTCTGTGATGAACGAGTTGAGTGGCCCACGGTGAACAACAACAACAACAACAACAACAACGACGACGACGACGAAAACAACTATGTACAAAAGCAACAAATTGCCAAGCAAACAACAAAAAGTCTCAGGCAAAAAAGGTATTTGGGTCCAGTCTGTCTCCGTGTTTGTCAGTGTGTGTTGTGTGTGTGTGTGCGCGCGCGCGCGCAGAAAAACAGTTTGTATGCGTATGCGGGCGTGCGCTTGTGGGTAGGTGTTTACGTTTCCGATATCAGTGCTATCCATTGGATCCCAGACATAATCCTTGTATTAATCACCACACGGAAGTCAGGTCAAGGCAAACTGACGTCTTTGCTGGAGATTCAATAGCTACCCTTTCGTAACGCATCCGACATGGACGTCATGCTCTTCCAAGCCGAATCCCCTGAGATTCTTCCGCCATACAGACAGATTTGAAAGATTAGCCAGATTTAGTAGGACTTCGTGAAGAGGACTTCGCTGAGCAGCGTAACCCATTTACATGTAAATTAGGCTCACACGGCAGAGGCCGCGAGCTGCTAACGCGCTGCGATTGGGTAATGGCACCCGTAACGTGCCTAATTTACATGCAAATGGGTTACGCTGCACAGCGAAGTCCTCCGTACAAAATCCTACTAAATCTCACTAATAGCTACCCTTTCGTAACGCATCCGACACGGATGTCATGCTCTTCCAAGCTGAATCCCCTGAGATTCTTCCGCCATACAGACAGATTTGAAAGATTTGCTCATGAGACGAGAGTTCGGATGTTACAAGGTATCAGATGGTATATAATATTATGTAAGGCTTCCTGAGACCACCGAGACATTTGGGTCATACGGTGAACGTCACCAGAATGCAAAGAAGGTGTCTTGCCGGGTTCAAGTGCAGCTCTTAGCTGGGACATGCTTTGGCGAGTGTGCTAGTTTGCAGTGATATTTGTATGGTATGGTATGGTATGGTAGACTTCTCCTCGGCGCACATATCCATCTCTGCTGAAATGCTCACGGCGCCGCAGGGCTGGAGGACGAAGCAGTGAAAGCCTGCTGCCGTTAAGCGCTACTTTGTGTGCAAACCTCCACCCTGCTATTCACTCTGGTGCGTGCGACAGTATTTCTGTTTTACCACGCCACCGGCCACAGCCTACTCTTCTTCGAAAGATGAACGTGGGATTTTTAGCGTGCACACTTGATGTTTGTGCGTGCTTGTGTACACGAAGGCGAGACAGGCACCGCAAACGAATCTGCACATGGATTAGACTCGATATGGGAAGGAAAAATCCCACCATATTCCTGCCCACCGGGGACTCGAACCCGGCAGCTCAGGATCCGAAGTCGGATGCCTTAACCACTAGACCAAATCCCCTGTCAGACCAAATATTTGTTGACGTGAAAAGGCGTTATTTTCCTGAGGGCTGAACGGAAAGGAGACAATGGAATTTTTTTTTTAATTCCTGTCGGATGCGTGTCCCAAATGGTCTGTGCATGATAAAGTTTATATCTAGGGGTGACTATGGTGCCTGAGGCTAATAGGGAATATACACGCATTTGGGGGGGGGGGGGGGGGTTCCTTCATTTGTGTTCTTGAACTTACAGGACGTCCGACGTGCAATGTTTTAAAATGATAAATCCATGCTAAAGTCAATTATGACTGCTTATTTTACCTACACAACCGTTTTTTCCCCCGGAGGATACCCAGTAAAAAAAATTCTCTCTCAATGGAAGTCATATGTCATACGTCATACCCGTCTTTGATACTCCCCTTCTCTGGTGGAAAAAGACGTTAAAGTCTCAAATCAAATCAAATCAAATCAAATCAAATCAAATCAAATCATCTGGAATGTCCAGTCCTTATAAACCAGAAAATGTTCTTTTGGTGCAATGCGTTTGTCAGGCGCAAAACAACGCTGTGGATAACGTTTTCATCGAGTGCGATCATTCCGTGTATCAGAATCGATCAGTTCGGACATAAATGTAACATGTGAAACCCCTCGTGGTGACTGTGGTTGGGGTATATGTTGTTGTACGTACGTAGAAGCGTACAGCGCACTGAGCAGACGGCATTATCTGGCTCCGCATGTAGAAGTCGAGGTGAGGGATTAGAGTCTAACCTCGAACTAAACTAGCTCTAGGGTTACATTTTCTGTTGTTGTTGTTGTTGTTGTTTTTAATCAGGAAGCGGATCCATTCCACCATGGTGCCGAAGCCGTTAGAGAAGGATTTATTTCTTCCTTTCTTCGCCTCCTTTTTAAAAAAAATATAATTCTGGTTGTTGTTGGTTTTTTTTTGTCCTAGTCTGGGTTAGGCCCGTAGCCGTGGGTTAAATTAACCTCGACTTTTACATTCGGGCCCTGGTTGCGGACTGAAGACCAACTAGGCAGCGCTAATTAGTGGATATTTTCAGCGACTTGGTCGATCGACGTGCACTGCAGGCGCAGAAAGACGCATTAAGTTTCTCTACTATCAGAAGCCACAAAGTCACAAAAATGGTCGTTATGGCCAGAAGGAACATTTGTTCATTTGGTTTAAGCATTTTATTCATGGATCACCGTCAAGCAGTAAACAGTAATACGTTGAAAGAGAGCACAACAAGCAAAAACTTATATACGTGCTCATCTGAACCAGTTTACAAAGAGCATGGCGGAGAAATTGACGTGGAAAAAACTGGACTGAAGTGTAAAGACGTGGGAAAGAAAAACAAATAAATAAATAAAAGAAGAAGGAAAAGAAGAAGAGAGCAAGAGGAAGAAAGAAAGAAGAAAGAGCATATCAAACTTTACTGTGAGTGGTGGCGGCAACAACCCGCGTGGAGACTTGTTCATTTGGCAAACAACCTTAGAGCTTTGTAGCAGTCCCCCCCCCCCCTCCTTTAAAACTCATTAGGAACATAAAGACTTCAAACCCCTTATTTACTGCTGGACAATGAGGTCTGGACACGGGATGGCGAACCCATATGGGGTCCTAGCGAGACAGACACTTCAAGCTGCGAATTACTTCATTGTAGTTTATTTCGCTGGCGGTGTGAAAGTGGAGAAGAGATCTTTTTCACAGCAGGCTGTCGAGACCCGTCCTTCCGTTTACTCAAAGGAGGGTGGGTGGATGGGTGTTTGGGAGTTTATAACCCTTTTCCACCACGCAAGGGTGATATCAAAGACAGTTTTGACTTACTTGACTTATGCCTCTTGATTCCGTGCGGAACATAGGGCCGCAACAACACTCCTCCAACGCACCCGGTTCTGGCTGGTCCTCTTCAGCTCGGCCCACGTCATTCCGGCTTCCTTCCTTCCCGAAGGCTTTCACCAGCACGCGTCATGAGCTCTACCGGAGAGGACTCTTCCTCAACCAAGGTGTTTTCAGAATTTGTTGTTGCGGTTTCTGTAACAGGCTTTTTTTTTTACTGGACTGGGTTGTTAGCCCAGTTCAAATCCCCGACCTGGAGGGCCGGCGAGTGCTCTTCGTCTGGTCTCTGCCCTCTGACCTGTCTGGCTTGGGTGGCCCTACCAGGAGACGAATCTCCCGCCAGCACAGCTCTCAGGGTCTCTCAGAGACGCACAAGCTCCCCAACCACGACACGGTTGCACTCAATGGGAAGATCAAAGACAGTGCAACGAGGAAAAGGCCAGCACAGTAATATCTGGCCCCAGCCGGGATTCGAACTCACGACCAGAACATAAATGCTACACGTTCACAGATCAGGGTCGTGGCACTCACTGACCTTGCGACATGTAAATATTGACGTCATCCCTCTCTCTCCTAAGATTCTAGATCCGCTAAAGTGCAGCGATCTGGTGTCTTTGATATAGGTCTTCAGACTTGAAGAGAGAGAGAGAGAGAGAGAGAGAGAGAGAGAGAGAGAGAGAGAGAGAGAGAGCGACAATAACAACAAAACAGACAAAGAACATGACATTTTGAGAAACAACTTCATAGGATGGGGCCATTCACCCTTGTTTCTCTGTATACCTTGTGTGAAAGTATAATGCACATCTCCGTTGCTTGGTAAATCTTGTCAACACTGGAGGAGGACTTGGTGATCAAGTCTGTTTCTATCCTTTTGAATGACGAAGGTACGACTGGGTGGCTTTCAGCAAAGAACTCGGTGGGCACTGAAAGGCTAACTAATGACTATTACATTGCAGGGAAGTTAGAACAATCTCAACCACTTTAACTGAAACATAACAAAAAGCACATCCAAATAAAACAAACAATTATCAAACCTTTGGCTATTAAATAGGTACTTCAAACCTTTAAATATCCTATAAAGTAAATGGAATTTAACCCTGGTCTTGGGAAATTTAAAACAAGCCACTAAGCACTGCGCACGTGTGTGTGTGTGTGTGTGTGTGTGTGTGTGTGTGTGTGTGTGTGTGAGAGAGAGAGAGAGAGAGAGAGAGAGAGAGAGAGAGAGAGTCTGGCAGATAGGGCCGGACGGACAGACAGTCAGACAGATATGCAGAGTGTTTCAATCATGTGAAAAACAATTACACCATGTGTACCGGGGGGGAGAGGCGTTGAAGGAAACGGATCTTGACTATCAACCAGGTTTTGATGCAGAGAGCGAGAAGGCGTGTGTGTGCATGAAGCTTTGGCAGCTCCCAGTGATAATGAAGGTACGGGCACTGATGTAACCCAGAGGCTTATCCCGATGATTACAACAGCAGTGATAGATGACAAACGCTGTGAGGGTGGTGGTGACTAACGTAATGAAGCATGCCATGACCAGTGTTTAAGATCAGATCGCCGCTGTTAACTCTACAAAAGGGCCGTCTGCAAATTAATGAGGAACACCTGATGTCTGTTACCTAAGAAAACGCCAGGCTCCGCATGCAGAAGTCGAGGTAAGGGATTTTAGCCCCGGGTTAGAGTCTAACCTCGAACTAAACTAGCTCTAGGGTTAAATTTTCTGTTGTTTTTTGGTTTTAAATCAGGAAGCGGGTCCATAGGAGGATTTATTTCTTCCTTTCCTCGCCTCCTTTTTTAAATATAATTTTGTTTCTTGGTTTCTTTTGCCCTAGTCTGGGTTAGGCCTGTAGCCGTGGGTTAAACTGACCTCGAGTTTTACATACGGGCCCAGATGTCTGTTTGTGACAAGGCTTATGTAAGAAAACGCCAGGCTACAGCAGGGTGGTAGACGTGAGTCACTGCGGATCCACGGTCTGAAGACGTGTTCGATGATGCAGTGTCTGCGTCACCATATGATCGTCTACATGCCTAATAATGATCGTCTACATGCCTAATAATGATCGTCTACATGCCTAAGAATGATCGTCTACATGCCTAATAATGATCGTCTACATGCCTAATAATGATCGTCTACATGCCTAAGAATGATCGTCTACATGCCTAAGAATGATCGTCTACATGCCTAAGAATGATCGTCTACATGCCTAATAATGATCGTCTACATGCCTAATAATGATCGTCTACATGCCTAATAATGATCGTCTACATGCCTAAGAATGATCGTCTACATGCCTAATAATGATCGTCTACATGCCTAATAATGATCGTCTACATGCCTAATAATGATCGTCTACATGCCTAATAATGATCGTCTACATGCCTAATAATGATCGTCTACATGCCTAATAATGATCGTCTACATGCCTAATAATGATCGTCTACATGCCTAATAATGATCGTCTACATGCCTAATAATGATAATCTAAAGTCCAATTCTAACCGCAGAAGTACTCCATGAGAAAAACAAGATGGCCACCAGCCCAATATGTTGTTTCCATTCAATGACCTGCTGTAGTCACAGTCGTAGTCGTTGTGTCATGTATGCAGCCCGCGCGCACACGCCGGAACGCAAGCTCTCTGACATCAAGCATGCTGACATAAAGAAAGTACTGAAAACCCTTATCGTGCCTCTATGCACTTGCAAAAACCCAAACACATGAGGTCGTGTGAGCTCGCCTAGCTGGTTGACGTCACAACTTGTTGGCGTATGCGAGGTTCTACATGGGTGAATGAATTCTTGTAATAAAGTCGTTCCCCTTTGACAGAGTTACTTCCCGCAGACCTGACTGACAGACGATTGCTTACTGGTATCGGAGAAGAGACCCTCTCTCTCTCTCTCTCGCCTTAGACGCGCGCTTGCGCGCGCACGCACGCACCCCCCCTCCCCCTACACACACACACACACACACACACACATTATGCAAAGACCTTGGAATCAGAAAGACGCGTCACTCCTGCCCTCGTAAGAGTAGACTCCAGAGTGCAGTCCCTTTTCGGCGGGGCGTGAAAATGTGACTGCTTACACCCAGCGCCATTTTTAAAAATGGCGAATTTTTTTTTAGAAAAGCAGAGACTTGTGTGTCATATGATTCGATTTGAAACGAAGTCTTGAATATCCGACCACTTTTCGTTTGGGCAAAATCTTTGCCAGCGGACAATTATTGTTGCGCTTTGATGGCACTGTTTACGTGGTAGACTGATCCAACAGGATGTGAGTAAACGGCAAGGGGGTTGCACTCTGACAGGCAAGGGTGTTGCACTCTACAGGCAAGTATTATTGCACGGTGCAGACGATCACGTACCTGCCTTGTGGTGGAATAAGAGACGATTACAAAAGCATACACACCCGTGCTCTAGGACTGAATGTAATAATAGATCTGTCCATTCAGACAGAGACAGGTTATGTATGTCTCTGATTCAGAAACACGCCTACTTTCACTCTGAAGACAGCCTGCTAATCACTTGCGCCACTGAGGATCCCTCTGGGTTCAAAGCTGGTCAAGGATGACATAGTGCGCGACCTTGTGTTTGAGAGCACCGAGACAATTTAGGCCCGTCACGGTAGCGCAGTGAGCGCCATTTCCCCACTGTGCACAGAGGTACTTTCCACTGAAAGACTCTGTGCTCCAGAGAGTGTCGTAAGAGAGACATATAGCGGGACAACGCGAAGAGTTGTCTGCCCGCATTAGCGCGCATCCTAGATCTGGCCCCTATAGTGACAGCATGGCGGAAAGTGGAAAGCGATCACAAAAGCATGCAATTGTGTTCTGCGCCGAATTGTTCAAATAACAGACAAATATAAACGGGGAAATACTTCTTTTGGTATTCCTGTTGAAAAACAAACATTTTTTTTTCGCTTTCTTGTCCAAAAAAAAAAAAAGAAAAAAAAAAAAGACCTCAAGTGGTACGTGTGCATGCAGTGTAAACTAACAGTAAACACACGCGGCTGACGCAGATACAGCGTAATTTTTTTCCCTGACAACTTTACAAATCACGGTGACTTAAATTGTGCTAGCGTCTACCTGCATCTAAATTCAGAACACACACACACACACACACACACACACACAGAACAAAATCATCCGGCTGAACTTCGTTCTAACCATTGTAAAACCATATCACAACATAGAATCTGCTGGATCGTCGGTCGCAGATATGATTAATGCTGAGTTAGCAGGAAGTATTCAGCGGATGCGTCCATCTTTGGATCTCTCGCACATTCGATCTTTCTGTGTTCCGTACTAGTTTTACTTCAACACATCGAACGAAATGCACTGCGTAGCCTACGTACAGCAGTGAAAGCCAAACTAGATCTTTCTTTCGTCCTCCGGAACTTTGAGAGTACTTATGTTTTCCATAGGCCTAAAACACATGCGAAATATATAGGGGGAGACCACCTGGCAGTCGCTGACATCTTCGTTTTTGTTTATTTTCTTAAAATGTTTTACGGCGGCTAGTGTAGGGTTGGGTCAAACAACTGCGTAGATCTGCGGGATGCGCGCTAATGCGCGCAGACAACTCTTACGCGTTGTCCCTCAAAGGGAGGTAAGTGAACTATCTTTATGTTTCCAAGATCTTTGCATTATGCTTCTGAGTGTGAGTCAGTGGCAAAAACGAAACCCACTGAAATTCCCGCTTTCCACATGTCAAGTTGTAGAGACTCTTGCGAAAAGATACTGCATTTCGATGCAAAATAATTTCTAGACCATCCCAGAACATGCTGGTGCAGTAACGTCAGTAGATTACGTCACCTTGGAGAGATTTCGAGCCTTCCAGTAAGTTGAGGAATGTTCTAGATCTGACGTAAGCAGCCCCCCTGCACAGCGTTCTGGATTCTTCTTCTTTCATGAATTTGTTCTCCGCGCATATTCTGTTCATAAAGTATTGGAGTTGTAGTCTGTTGTATCCCGTATCATCTCTGCGAGTGCACGATGATGGCGACATAGCATAAGTAAAATACAACACCACGTCTCCAAACAGAGGAATTCCGAAAGAAAGTGGCGAGACACCCCCAAGAAAAAACAGCATCACGTCAATCAAACATGACGCACTTACTTTACGTCAGTGCGCGTGCGTCTCTTCTTCGATGTTTGTGAGGCGTGTGGCTTGCAGAGGAAATGTGCTGTGAGTACAAATTTTCGAGTCAACTGACGATAACGGCTGCAGTGAATTTTTCTAATTTTTTTGTATATTTTTTATGGCACCCCAGGCTCATTATCTATGTATAGTAGGAGCGATTTTGAGATCTAAAGTGTGTTCACCAGCACTTTCATCAGGTACGGCTTACGCCAAAAGTATAAAAGCGACAACCTCCAAACTTCACTTAGTTGAGAGTCCGTATTCATGCTATCTATGTCCAAAAAATGGAGTGGTTTAGGTAAATATTACGCCTTTAAACGCCAGAAAGCCACTTTTTCTGAAAAGGGCGATAACTCGCAAATCATGTGTGCAATCGTACCTGGATCGGGCCTTCTATTCAACAATCTTGATTCATTTAGAAACCCCAAATTTGAAATCGATCGGTTCAGTATTTTCGGAGAAATAGGCATCTGAACTGGGTTCACATGCAATGTCAACTCAGGCTCGGTTTACATGAAAACTATAAGAGCGACCATTTTCTAGTAGTGAGTCAATTCAGAGTCCGTATTCAAGCTATCTACTGCCAAAAAAATGAGTGATTTAAATAAATATTACGCCTGTACACGAAAGACAACCAACTTGTCTCAAAAGGGCGATAACTCCCAAATCACTTAAGCAATCATCACACGCTTGAATCGTCTAATGTAACATTTTGATAAATTTGGATACCCCAAATTTGAAGCCATTCGGTTGAGTATTTTCGAAGAAACGGGCCCGGACACAATTCACACACACACACACACACACACACACACACACACACACATCCATACAGACGGCACTCAGTGAGGAGAAGAAGCGCGTTCGGAACAGCATACATGCCAGCATCGATGACGCAGGTTTTCTTACGTCATTGTCAGAGTTACACTTGCATAATCGTCTCTGCGGGAGATCGGCAGTGACGTGCGTTTGTACCACAGATGCTTGCCTATGAACGTGGAAATTTTAGCCCGTCCTATTATGTTGTTTCCATTACTATGGAAACAACATAAAAACCAAAGTAGTCCATGCGCAATGCGCTCTTAATAATAACAATGTTAATGATGTCTCAACCATTCCAATTTCAGTCGTCCCTCATTTCAAAAGCAGTAATGCTTGTCAGCCACCTGGATGACTGTTGATTGTATTCTCCTCCAAAATGACTAGGAAAAAAAGTAGTCTTTTGCACCTTAGTCCCCCTCCCCCCACCCCCGCCCCCCTCCCCTCCACACACACCGGACTTTTTCCTCCGACCACGATCGTGTGTGTGTGTGTGTGTGTGTGTGTGTGTGTGTGTGTGTGAGAGAGAGAGAGAGAGAGAGAGAGAGAGTTTAAACGTCGCCATTGTTCCGGTGTAGGATCCGGTCCGGTCCCCCCTCTGAAGTAGTCCCCCGGGGGACCAATTCGTGGCAAAAACTGCTCTATAATGGTCCCCCCTTAGACATCCAGCCTCGTTTTCGACTGGTCCCCCTGGGCGATTTTGGTCCCCCCTCGCATCCAAAATAGGCCCCCTCTCGAACTGGTCCCCCTCTTTTCTAACCAATGTAGAGCTATGTCAGTATTTATTTTTAACTTTATTGTTATAGTGTGTGTCAACTCAGTAAAAAACGTGACTCTGGATCTCTCTCACTCTCTCTCTCTCTCTCTCTTTCGCCCCCCACACTTTCTCTCCTCCCCCCATCTCTCAAACACACACACACACACACATTATGCACGCACGCACGCACGCGTGCACACTCACTCACGCACGCAAACACACACACACACACACACACACACACACACACACACACACACACACACACACACCTCTTTCGTTATATGTATAATTATTTTCATTTTTGTACAGAGATGTTATTCAAGATGATCTTGAACTGGGTCAAGGTTACAGTGTCAAATCTAAACTTTTAAAAGTGATTTAACTTCGTAGATTTGCCGTTCTATGTGGCCTATACTTTTGTTTTTTATTTTCTCTTCTTTTTTTTGTGGGATGAGAAAACGGTCGTCACTAAAAAACAAAAGTATAGGCTACATAGAACGGCAAATCTACGAAGTTAAATCACTTTTAAAAGTTTAGATTTGTTTTCTCTTTTCTTTTCTTTTTTGTGGGATGAGAAAACGGTCGCCACGCTTCTTGACACGTCACGTGACTCGTGTCAAACATGCCTATAATTATAAATGGTCGCCACGCTTCTTGACACGTCACGTGACTCGTGTCAAACATGCCTATAATTATAAGTACACGACAATTCATTCCGTCAGCCAGTCTTCGTTTTTCATTGACTATCATCATGGACGACACTCTGTATGACAACGTGTTGAACTATTTGAAAAATGGCACTTACCCTCTGACCGCGAAAGGGGAAAACCGTGATGTGACTAAAGTTAAATACTGACATAGCTCTACATTGGTTAGAAAAGAGGGGGACCAGTTCGAGAGGGGGCCTATTTTGGATGCGAGGGGGGGACCAAAATCGCCCAGGGGGACCAGTCGAAAACGAGGCTGGATGTCTAAGGGGGGGGGCCATTATAGAGCAGTTTTTGCCACGAATTGGTCCCCCGGGGGACTACTTCAGAGGGGGGACCGGACCGGATGCTACACCGGGCCTCTCAGTCTTTCCCCTGACAATGGTGACCAGACAGATCTGATTTCGCCATAATTATGAACTACGTCACTGTATCCATGAAGTCGCGCAACAAACTTTTGAATCTAATCACTTGTTGCTCGACATCACGGCGAGGAGCGGAACAGAATGGATGAGGACGTCGACACCGCAGAGACTGAGTTTCAATTTAACGCCCACAGCAGCCGCAAGGGAATCGGGTGCATCCGGTACACTCAGAACAGCCTAGGGGCTACGCAAGCAGGACGTCACCGCCTGGTCAGGTTCTGTTTCTTGCAGGTTCAGCTGCGAGGGATGGAATGCTGGATCAATGCAATTAGAAGCACGTCATGTTTTTTTTTTTTTTTTTTTTTCTCTTTTTCTTTTTTCTTTTTTTTTTTTTATCTTTTCTTTTTTTTTTTTTGGAACCTCAGTTGCATGCAGGCCGCTCAAAACCTTTTTATTTATTTATTTTGTTTTCATTTTTGTTTTCATTTTTTACATTTTTTTGGCTGATCGGCCTCTCTTCATTGGTTCCCCAGTGATTTTAAATTAATGTTTTGAAATTAGTGCATGGACAGATGTCTTAAGTGAGCTTCATTTTCGAACAAGCTTATTATGTTTGTTGGTGTACCGTACCTGTATTTACTTATACACATTTTTCCAATTAAAATTACATGATTAAGAAACTGACATCTCTCCTTAGAGATGCCGCCCTTGTCCGTTATCCCAAATAGTACATGTACAGAATTCAAAACAATACAGTGCCCAAATTTACAATTAATAATATTTTCAATGTGTTTCCATAATACCTTCACACGCTTACATTCAAAGAAAAAATGCTCAATATAGTCAACCTGGTCTGGACAAAATGGACAGTTTTTACTTTCAGTTATTCCTATCTTATACAAAAGGATATTAGTAGGATAAATATTGTGCAAAATTTTCCATTGTAACTCACGTAATCTTGTTTCTTTTGTAGTCTGATATGCAAGTTCCCAATGGGCTTGGTTAATATCGATGTTAAACTTGTAACGCCAAAAGCGAATAACACAGGGTGGGCTGTAACGTTTCTGTACAATCTGTTTACGAATGTTTTTGGCTGAGGTAATCTTTTCTCCATTGAGACAAAGAGCCATTTGCTTTTCTGTTTGCATTTGTACATAGTCTGGGTTTTCTTTTAAGAACTTTGTAACGGCGGAAGATACTAGCGTAGCCGTTCGGAGTCCGTGAAACGCCGCCGACCGACAGACAAGAGCAGCCCAGAGAGTCACAAGCATTCACGTCAGGCCCTGCACGCTCAGCGACGCATCTCTGACCGACTTACCGCTCTTGCAAACGATCACGATGACTACGACGACGACGACTCCGTGAAGTGATCTTGCCCAATTATCTCTTGACTTCCTGACGACCCAAGCCCGTCCCCCGGACATTCAGATTGATTTGTGATGTAATTATTTACTTTATTTACTTTAAATGGACATCCTTCAAATAATTTCGTTGAATGTACGTGGACTACGAAATAGAGTGAAACGAAAAAAGCTATTTAGACTTTTCAAGGAAAAAAAGTATGATATAATATGCTTACAAGAAACTTATATTACCCAGAATGTAGCAGATGCATGGAAGAATGAATGGGGAGGGGAGTTAGTGTATTCTGTTGGGTCTACACACAGCAAAGGACAAGTAATATTGATAAGAAAGCACTTTCCGTTTGAATGGTCCTCTCATGTTACTGATTCCAGGATCTTGGCAATCAACGTGAGAGTTGAAAACGAAGAAACCTGTGTTTTTAATGTATATGCACCCAGTCAAAAAGACAATAGAGATTTTTTTCACTTCTTAACAAGAACAATACAAAATTGCAACTATGAGCGCATTATTGTATGTGGCGATTTTAATGCAGTCATGAACAATGATCTCGACATAATAAGTGGAGAGAAACATCCCTCGGCCGTGGTAAATGATTTCAATAGTTTTAAAAATGAGTGCGAACTCACTGATCTATGGAGAGTAAATAACCCAGACACCCGGGAGTACACCTGGTCGAGAAAAACTGACAATTTCGTCGCCCGGAGATTGGACTACATATTCGTAAATGACGCAGCTTTGGACAAAGCATCGGAGATTAATTTTTTCTCTGTACCTACGTCGGACCATAGGGGAATTTTTCTCTGTTTACGATTTGATAAAATAAAAAGAGGTCCAGGCTACTGGAAGTTCAATAACTCCTTACTCAGAGAGAAAAAATTTATTGATAAAATGAATCTAGTTATTGACACTTTTCTCAATTGTGAAATCTACGAAACAGCAGAACAAAAATGGGAGATGCTGAAATTAAAAATTAAAACTGAATCAATTGAATATAGCAAAAATCGTGCAATCCACAAAAAGAATAGATATGTTGAGTTATCAGCAAAACTTAATGAATGTGAGACCCGTTTAGCGAAAGAACCCCAAAACGCCCTTTTGCTACAAAATCGGGAAAATCTGAAATTTTCATTAGATCTTTTGGAACATGAACGTCTAAAGAGTGCTCAGACCAGATCCAAAGTAAAATGGATTGAGGAGGGGGAAAAAAACACAAAATATTTCTTAAATCTAGAAAAATCTCGTGCAAATGCAAAATTATTTTCTAGCATTGAGACGGAAAATGGAACTTTTTTGACTGACCAATTAGACATTTTAACAGAACAAAAACGTTATTTTGAAACTCTGTACAATCGAGATACGTCTGACGCTCCGATTGAAAACAAGGTTGATGCATTTATAAAAGACTGTAATGTCCCATGCTTATCAGAAGAGGAAATGAAAAATTGTGAGGGTTTGATAACAGTTGAAGAAGCCTCACAGGCTTTAAAAATGTTAAAAAATGGTTCTTCCCCAGGCTTAGATGGACTCACCACAGAATTCCTTAAGTTCTTTTGGTCAAAACTCAGAAACGTTATCGTCCAGTCTTTTAACGAATCCTTCCAAAAAGGATCCTTGTCATACACCCAAACATCTGCAGTTCTGACACTGATACACAAAGGTAAAAATCTTCCGAAAAACAAGCTTTCAAATTGGAGACCAATTTCATTAACTAATACAGATTATAAAATCCTGGCAAAATGTCTTGCTAGTAGAGTGTGTAAAGTTATTGACAAGTTGGTACATGGAGATCAGGTTGGGTACATCAAAGGAAGAAATGTATCAACTACTATACGAACTATTGATGATGTGATAGAATACTGTAAGATTAAAAAAAAGACTGGTATTTTACTAGCGCTGGATTTCCAAAAAGCTTTTGACAATATCTCCAAAAAATACATGCTGTATGCTTTTAGAAAATTTGGTTTTGGTGAAAACTTCATACATTGGGTCTATACATTATTTAATCAAACAAGAAGCTGTATTGGTTACAACGGATGGCTGTCTGACGACTTCGAAATTAAATCCGGAATTAGACAGGGTTGCCCATTTTCATGTCTTGCCTTCACTATCGGCATAGAACTTCTGGCAATACGGTTTAGGCAAAGTGAAAACGTCAAAGGTCTAGCTTTCGATACACAACGTATAATAAAGACCCTGCTGTATGCAGATGACGTTACTATGTTCCTGCGAGACATACAGGACATACAGAGTGTCTTACAAACACTAGAAATATTTTCAGTTTTTTCAGGATTAAGTTTAAACAGACATAAAACGGAAGCCATGTGGCTTGGTGGTGGTGGAAATGATGGTGGAGGTGGGAATGATGGTGAATTGGGACTTAGGTGGGTGAAACAGATTAAAATTTTGGGTATATACTTTAGCAGCAACTGCTGTGCTTCCGAAATTGAACTCAATTGGAAGGAACGAATGATAAAAATTAAGCAGATTATTTCAAGCTGGGAAAAAAGGAACTTGGGACTTTTAGCAAAATTATGTATTATCAAAAGCTATCTCATATCTCAGTTCATACATGTAATGCAAGCAATACGTATTCCTGACGGCGCTTTGAAAGAAATAAATACTATCTTATACAGATTCCTGTGGAGAAAAAAGAACTGTAACAAAAAAGCATTTGAAAAAGTTAAAAGAGTGGTAATAAACAGCGAAACAGAAAAGGGAGGTATAAAAATGATCGACATGTGCATCATGCAGCAATCATTTCTCTGCAATTGGATGATAAATCTCTCCAACACAAATCCAGACACTACATGGACACAGATTCCGAATATATGGTTGAGCAATTTTGGGGTAAATTTAGCGTGTTTTAATAATCCCATTGAGTATTCCAGATTTAAAGGGCTTGAGTTTATGAAATCAACTTTCTGGACCTCAGTAATACGATCTTGGTTAACGCACAACACAACTCCAAGGACAAGTACTGAATTTAATATGATGTGCATATGGAACAATGATCGTATATTGTATCAGTCGAAACCTATTTACTTTAGAAGATGGGCCAAGAAAGGTATTACCTATGTAAATGACTTACTACTGGCAAATGGTATGATGTCTCTGTTACAAATTGAACAGCTAATTGGTCCATCACCTAGCTTATGTTTAGAATATATAGAAGCACGTCATGTTGTTCTGGGCGGACATCCCTGGGTGAAACAGCACTACTGCTGAATCAAGCGACACAAACCTGTTTGTCAACGAGTTTCGCTTTACAGCTGTACCACTCCCTGGGATTTACATTTTTCAAATTTTACACACAACGACAAAGAAGCGAAACGTGACGACAGAAAAAAAACCCTACAGACATACAATAAGAGAGAGAGAGAGAAATAAATGAACGTGAACTTTTTTTATATTATTATCTTGGTGGTCGTGATCGAGATGTCGATTACTCACAAATCTGCCCTGTGGAAAAAAAAAGGCGAGACATTACTTAAAAATAGCTTTTTAGGTCGCATAGTACAAGCACAAGTTTCGCTCTCAGTTACGCTGATTACACGAACAGCTGTATAACCTCAAACTGTCGTGTAAGCTGTGTGCTTCCGAAGAGAGAGAGAGAGAGAGAGAGAGATCTTAAAGGGTACGGCAAGCCAAGAGCACTACTGGGTTTAAATGACAGATATTGAGGTCCTAAGCTGTTAGACAGCAAACGTTTTCGTGAACAAAGTACCATTTACTCAAAAATGCGCCGAAAACACCCTCTGCTTTCGGTTCCTGGGCTGCGCCATGTTGCCGCACTCTTTCACGAATGAGACGGGAAAGGTTCTGACGGTGACGTCATTCCCCCACCACTGTCAGCAGTGCCCGCTTTGAGCGGGTTGTTCCAGAGTATTATTTTGTGTTCGAGATGCCACAGTGCAAAGCGTTTGGCTGTTTCAGCAAACAGGGCACGTGTAAGAATGCAGATGGAAGCCACAAAAGCTTTTTTTGAATTTCCGAATCTAAACAAATCAAAGGAAAAACGGAGGTTGTGTGCGAAATGGTTGGAGACCTTGAAGAACGGCTCGCTTGCCCCGCCGGAGTGCAGGAATACGCCGGGAACAATCGAGACCTCGTTTGTCGTAGTGGAAATCATTTTACCCCGGTATGTTTCACTGGCGCTTTTGCGAACGATGTTGCTGCTTCACTTGTCAAACACGCATCTCCCACAATTGTACTCGTTCTCATCAATCGGCTCTTCCCCATCGTCCCCACTGTTTTCTGCCCGACCCGCCCTTACTGAGCTCTTCCTCAGAATATTCTGGCTCGAAATTATAGGGAACTATCCCCAAATCCATTCTAGCTTTCACGTCGTCCAGCGAAGCCAGAAAGTCCCTCTCTGTCAACGCAGGCGTCGACGTAAACACTAAAAACGTTTAGCAAGAGGGTAAGGTGGGATGGAGAGGGTTAACGGCGGAGGGGTGGGTGGGGTGTGGGTGGGTGGGTGGTTGTTTGGGAGTTTAACGTCCTTTTCCACCACATAAGGGTGATATCAAAGACGGGACAACGAGGAAAAAGGCCAGCACAAATATTTGGCCCCAGCCGGCAGGATTCGAACTCGCGACCCAAGCAAAGAGAGTCCAACGCTCTATCATTCGGCCACCCCGGCTCCCCGGGTTAACGGGGAAAGAAGGGGAGGGGAATGGAGTTTTGATAAGACCCTTATAGACAGCTTCAGTCTTTGAAGGCGCATTTAATTATCGTTGATAGCTCAAAGCGGAAATGGCTTCTTGGTAGTTGTTTTTTTCTTTTCTTTTCTTTTTAACACATTTCGTTCCGCGCAAGAGTGTCAGAAGTTTTTCACTCTTTTTCGGTTTTGGCCCTGTATGCAGAAATCAGGCAAGATAAACGGTTTCTTCTCACACGAGTATGATCAAAGTGCAACACCCCCCGCTAAGCCAAATTCAAATCCATGCAGACCGAATTAACTAAGACTTTTGAGTGAGACCACTGGAGCACAACCCCCAGACGTACTTGGTAAGAACTGAGTTCACAACAGTGATTACTGTCGTAAATCACCGGACACCGAAGCGGAAGACAAAGAGATAAAAGCAAGAAAGGATTTCCCGCTGGCTGGCCAAGTCCATTAAACACCAAGAAAACGTTTTCGATACAGACAAAGAAATACTGCGAATTCGCTTGGGAACGAGACAAATAATAATGTGACCCGTTCTCACGAAAGGGACCGTAAGTCGCGCTAGACCGAACGCCGCTACAGGCGAAAAGAGTGCCGGAGGTCAGTATGGCCGCCCGGTGGGTAGCCAACTTCAACTGCTGATATCTCTGTCAATTTTAGTAGTACAGATTTCATTCTTATATTGAATTAAACTGCATTAACCGTAGATAGCAGTGATTACGTATCTCAAAATGGATAGTTTTGAACTTATGGTCCCTTTTGTGAGAACACGTCACATAATTATATCCATTATAATTTGCCGTTGTTAAACTACAAAATGTAAAACAAAAGAAGAGACAAGAGACCTCACAAAACAAACAAACAAACAAACAAACAACAAAGAGAGAGGGTGGGTGGGTGTTTGGGGGTTTAACGTCCTTTTCCACCACATAGGGTGATATCAAAGACGGGGCGACGATGAAAAAACCAGCACAAATATTTGCCCCCAGCCAAAACAAAGAGAGAGGGAGAGAGAGAGAGAGAGAGAGAGAGAGAGAGAGAGAGGCCTCAGTATAGCTGTATCTAGTCTTCAGGTTTCGTTGTTGTTGTTGATGTTGTTGTTGTTGTTTGATTACAGATGTACGTGTACGAAAATTGTATCAAATCGTTGCATTTGCAGACCATGCTAATACTTCAAATACCAGTTAGCTTCTCTCTTTTTTTACTGTTCAGATAAGAAATTACGATCAGGTGGATTTTCAGCATTTGTTTTCCTCTTGCGGTTTCGAGGGAGTCAGCAGGAGGATAATCTGGTTGATCCCAGAGGCATATTCCTTTTCTTTCCCTGTAATCCCAGTCGATATTTTTCCCCAGGGTTAGAAACAAGCATTCTACGCCTTTCAGAAAAAAGTGGAAGTAGGTCAGCCTTATTTTTATGAATGTACTCTTCTTTTCTCTGTCTCCCCACCATTTCATTAATACTTTATCCCTTTTCGGGTAAGGGTGGGCCAGGGTGGGTTACAGACAACACAAAAAGGATTTTCACCAAAGGATTGTGGCATACTGGTTGATCTGGGGCTTCGCCAGTTTTTCCTTGGACTGTAGGAAGTGGATCTGTTTGTGTAACTGACTTGTTACAGTCAAGAATACATCAAATGAGAGGCGTCGAAGTCTGGCTGGGGTAAATCATGTTCAGCTGGTTAGCATAGCTGTGCCTTCCCTTTCCAGGGGGAGCCGGCGTGGCCGAATGGTAGAGCGTTGGACTTCTAATGCTCGGGTCGTGAGTTCGTATCCCGGCTGGGGCCAAATATTTGTGCTGGCTTTTTCATCGTTGCCCCGTCTTTGGTATCACCCGTATGTGGTGGAAAAGGACGTTAAACCTCCAGACACCCACCCACCCAGCTGTGCCTTCCCTCCGTACCCTGCCCATGAGGGCCGTCTCCAATCACTCTTGTGGTTGGGACTGACATTAACTCATTCAAGACCAGTTTTGCCTCAGCCATCCACCGTAGACAGGCCGATTTGTGAGGTTAAAAAAAATCAAAAAATAAAACAAGATACAGACATTTTCAGTGTAGTTGACTAACATATTTATACAGCTGTTGCTGAAATTTCAACTTTCAAACCGAAATATATTTGTTGTTAGTCATGTTATAAAAAGAAAACAAAACAACAACAACAACAACAACAACAACAAAACCCACGATCCGCATATGCGGCTGTTCGTCTGAAACAAGGGAGTTTCACGTCCGTTTCCACCACATATGCATTGACGGGTACTTCCAGCCTCAAGCTGTTTAGACCCGGGGCACTTCCAGCCTCAAGCTGTTTAGACCCGGGGCACTTCCAGCCTCAATCTACATTGACCCTTGACACTTCCAGCTTCAAGCTGCATTGACGCCCGGGAGCACTTTAAACTTCAAGTTGCATTGACCCGGGGCATTTCCAGCCTTAAGCTGCATTGACCTGGGGCATGTCACGCTGGGGAGTACATCCCGCCTGTCACAGTTCAGCACTCGGCCCGCGCTCAGAATCACGTGCCCTCCGTTAGCAAGCAGGGCACCTCAGGTTTGAGTTTGGGTTATTCAGACTATGTTCTCGGTGACCTGAGCCCGTATGTAAAAGTCGAAGTTAATTTAACCCACGGCTACAGGCCTAAGCCAGACTGGGACAAAAGAAACCCAAAAGCAGATTTTTTTTTTTAAAAGGAAGCGAAGAAAGGAAGGAAAAATTATCCTTCTATAACGGCTTAGGCACCTTGCTGAAGTGGGCCCGCGTCTTAATCTAAAAAAAAAAATAAAAAAATTAACCCTTGAGCTAGTTTAGTTCGAGGTTAGACTCTAGCCCGGGGCTAAAAGCCCTAACCTCGACTTTTACATACGGGCCCAGATTACACCGGCCCCCTAAGGGGCCAAAATCTGTACAGGATTATTCTGGTACCCCTGTCTAGGAATTAATAACCTCGTAGTGAACGGAACACGTGATACCCAAAAGGCTAAACATGCAGACACCCCTTGTCGCTTGCAGCTGCTAGGTTTCCTTTTTTTGTGTTGTTGTTGTTGTTGTTGTTGTTGTTGGGGTGGTGGTGGTGGTGGTGGTGGTGGTGTTCTTGTTGTTTTTCGGATTTTTTTTACAGCCTTGTCGGAAAGAATTCTAGGGATGGCTCGATAAAACAAACTTGTTTGGCAAAGCGATGACAGTTTTTTTGTTGTTGTCGTTGTTGTTGTTGTGTGTGTGTGTGTCGTTGGGTTTCTAATCTGAAAGGGGGGAAAAAAGAAACAATGGGTCGTACGATCGATAGTTCGTGTAGGACAAACAGCGGTTGACATTTCGCAGCCAGAAGTTCTTAACCCCTGTAATTACAAAGTCCAGCCGCGCACATGTCATATACATGTCCAGTCTGATTTTATCGTAAGCTTGAAATGTGATGAGACGTATAGTTTTTCTTACTTCCTTCCCGATCAGCTGCAATGATGACCTTTAAAACAAAAGAGTTATCCGTATTCTTATAGAGACAAATCATTTCATGTTTCTCACTTTTTTTCCCTAACTTGAGATGTGATGTGATGTGAAGAATAGTCTTTTCTTACTTCCTTCCCCATCAGCTGCAATTTGATAACGGTAGGGCAGTCACGTGTGTGTGTGTGTGTGTGTGTGTGTGTGTGTGTGTGTGTGTGTGTGTGTGTGTGTGTGTGTGTGTGTGTGTGTGTGTGTGTGTGTGTGTGTGCGCGCGCGCGCGCGCGCAAAGGGGACGGGGGGGGGGGGGGGGGGTTGAAAGGTGGTTGCAAGAGCCATCAGTCAATTGTCAATACTGAAATTTTTTGGGTGTTCATTTTACTTATTCATTTTTTTTTAATACATTTTGTGAAATACTTCATGTAGGACATGTTCATTGAATATTTTTTGGACATTTGAGTTTATGATTGTTTCTTGTTGCTCTTGTTGTTTTGTTCTATTGTGTGTTTCTTGTTGCTCTTGTTGTTGTTGTTTTCGTTGGGAAGAGATTGGAGGGAAGGATGGTGATGAGGGAGGGGGAAGGGGAATGGAGTGGGGGAGAGCAGGGGCAGGCCATGCCAGCCAATCAAATGGAACGAATACTCCGACAAGCTAATCCACACTTGTTGCTAAGCGTGTCGGAGTATGTGTCTGACAAAGAGACAAGAAGGTAAAAAAACAAAAAAACACCAAAAAACAAAACAAAAACAAAAACCCTTGAAAAAGCGCTGCGTGCGGTTGCCACGGAAAATTCGTTTTAGTCAGTGAGCGTGGTTACACGGTTACACACTTATGGCTACATGTCAGTTGTCAGATATACACTAGCTGAGAAGTCGGAACCACACGACACTTTAGTGGCGTGACTACATGTGCGTCAACTGACTGATGGGAGTTTGTTCATACTTAATTTGAAAGTCAAGATCCATTCTCTCGAGCGATTCACATCATCTGTATGCCGATTGCTGATTAGGAACAACTGAAGGGTTGTCTTTTTTGTCACCTTCACACAACCTCTAGCCTGCAGGTCTTCGCTATCTTTGATATCATCTTGGCCATGAAAAACGAAAGCGAAATATACATTCAAAAGTTCACGTGGCGATCATTCGATCACACAGGCTTTATTGGACCATATCACCGATTAATCGACGAAAAGTCACACACACACACACACACACACACACACACACACACACACACACACACACACACACGCACGCACGCACGCACGCACACGCCCCGATTTGGATTCAGAAATACCAAAACCCAATTAATGCAATTATTACTTTTATTGCTTCCGCAACTGTCAAACCCAACACTTCTGTTGTGACAAGTACTGGGTAAGAGTTACACAGCTAGAAGGAACTTGTGGTGTAAGAGTTACACAGCTAGAAGGAACTTGTGGTGTAAGAGTTACACAGCTAGAAGGAACTTGTGGTGTAAGAGTTACACAGCTAGAAGGAACTTGTGGTGTAAGAGTTACACAGCTAGAAGGAACTTGTGGTGTAAGAGTTACACAGCTAGAAGGAACTTGTGGTGTAAGAGTTACACAGCTAGGAGGAACTTGTGGTGTAAGAGTTACACAGCTAAAAGGAACTTGTGGTGTAAGAGTTACACAGCTAGAAGGAACTTGTGGTGTAAGAGTTACACAGCTGGAAGGAACTTGTGGTGTAAGAGTTACACAGCTGGAAGGAACTTGTGGTGTAAGAGTTACACAGCTAAAAGGAACTTGTGGTGTAAGAGTTACACAGCTAGAAGGAACTTGTGGTGTAAGAGTTACACAGCTGGAAGGAACTTGTGGTGTAAGAGTTACACAGCTAGAAGGAACTTGTGGTGTAAGAGTTACACAGCTAGAAGGAACTTGTGGTGTAAGAGTTACACAGCTAAAAGGAACTTGTGGTGTAAGAGTTACACAGCTAGAAGGAACTTGTGGTGTAAGAGTTACACAGCTGGAAGGAACTTGTGGTGTAAGAGTTACACAGCTGGAAGGAACTTGTGGTGTAAGAGTTACACAGCTAAAAGGAACTTGTGGTGTAAGAGTTACACAGCTAGAAGGAACTTGTGGTGTAAGAGTTACACAGCTGGAAGGAACTTGTGGTGTAAGAGTTACACAGCTAGAAGGAACTTGTGGTGTAAGAGTTACACAGCTAGAAGGAACTTGTGGTGTAAGAGTTACACAGCTAGGAGGAACTTGTGGTGTAAGAGTTACACAGCTAGAAGGAACTTGTGGTGTAAGAGTTACACAGCTAAAAGGAACTTGTGGTGTAAGAGTTACACAGCTGGAAGGAACTTGTGGTGTAAGAGTTACACAGCTAGAAGGAACTTGTGGTGTAAGAGTTACACAGCTAGAAGGAACTTGTGGTGTAAGAGTTACACAGCTAGAAGGAACTTGTGGTGTAAGAGTTACACAGCTAAAAGGAACTTGTGGTGTAAGAGTTACACAGCTAGAAGGAACTTGTGGTGTAAGAGTTACACAGCTAAAAGGAACTTGTGGTGTAAGAGTTACACAGCTATAAGGAACTTGTGGTGTAAGAGTTACACAGCTGGAAGGAACTTGTGGTGTAAGAGTTACACAGCTGGAAGGAACTTGTGGTGTAAGAGTTACACAGCTAGGAGGAACTTGTGGTGTAAGAGTTACACAGCTAGAAGGAACTTGTGGTGTAAGAGTTACACAGCTGGAAGGAACTTGTGGTGTAAGAGTTACACAGCTAGAAGGAACTTGTGGTGTAAGAGTTACACAGCTAGAAGGAACTTGTGGTGTAAGAGTTACACAGCTAGGAGGAACTTGTGGTGTAAGAGTTACACAGCTAGAAGGAACTTGTGGTGTAAGAGTTACACAGCTAAAAGGAACTTGTGGTGTAAGAGTTACACAGCTAGAAGGAACTTGTGGTGTAAGAGTTACACAGCTGGAAGGAACTTGTGGTGTAAGAGTTACACAGCTAGAAGGAACTTGTGGTGTAAGAGTTACACAGCTAGAAGGAACTTGTGGTGTAAGAGTTACACAGCTAGGAGGAACTTGTGGTGTAAGAGTTACACAGCTAGAAGGAACTTGTGGTGTAAGAGTTACACAGCTAAAAGGAACTTGTGGTGTAAGAGTTACACAGCTAGAAGGAACTTGTGGTGTAAGAGTTACACAGCTGGAAGGAACTTGTGGTGTAAGAGTTACACAGCTAGAAGGAACTTGTGGTGTAAGAGTTACACAGCTAGAAGGAACTTGTGGTGTAAGAGTTACACAGCTAGGAGGAACTTGTGGTGTAAGAGTTACACAGCTAGAAGGAACTTGTGGTGTAAGAGTTACACAGCTAAAAGGAACTTTTGGTGTAAGAGTTACACAGCTAGGAGGAACTTGTGGTGTAAGAGTTACACAGCTAGAAGGAACTTGTGGTGTAAGAGTTACACAGCTAAAAGGAACTTGTGGTGTAAGAGTTACACAGCTAGGAGGAACTTGTGGTGTAAGAGTTACACAGCTAGGAGGAACTTGTGGTGTAAGAGTTACACAGCTAAAAGGAACTTGTGGTGTAAGAGTTACACAGCTAGGAGGAACTTGTGGTGTAAGAGTTACACAGCTAAAAGGAACTTGTGGTGTAAAGGTTACACAGCTAGAAGGAACTTGTGGTGTAAGAGTTACACAGCTAAAAGGAACTTGTGGTGTAAGAGTTACACAGCTAGGAGGAACTTGTGGTGTAAGAGTTACACAGCTAGGAGGAACTTGTGGTGTAAGAGTTACACAGCTAAAAGGAACTTGTGGTGTAAGAGTTACACAGCTAGAAGGAACTTGTGGTGTAAGAGTTACACAGCTAGAAGGAACTTGTGGTGTAAGAGTTACACAGCTAGAAGGAACTTGTGGTGTAAGAGTTACACAGCTAGAAGGAACTTGTGGTGTAAGAGTTACACAGCTAAAAATAACTTGTGGTGTAAGAGTTACACAGCTATAAGGAACTTGTGGTGTTCAGGCCTTCAGTGTTCCGTATCTGGGTCAAAAGACTTAAAGGGAATGTCACATCCTTTCAAGCCAATCAGTTTACAGAACGTGGGATGCAGCCATTTGGCCAGCGGCGCAAAGAACGCCTTCACACTTGGTTTACGACCTGCAGACAAGAGGTTGGAAAGACAGACAAGGAATGAATCAATGAACACGGGATATGGAACTTTATTACACTTTATTACACTTTATTACACTTATGTTCACTATGATTTCACTCAAATCGCAACGACCTACCTCCTTATTCTCGCCCGCATGAATTGCCCTACGGGGATAAATAAAGTATTTTGACTTGACTTGACTTGACTTTTCCACCCCTCCCCCGAAACCCCCCCCCCCAAAAAAAAAAAACCCAAAACAAAAAACAAAAAACAAAAACAACAAACCAACAACAAACAACCCCCCCCCCCAAATAAACAAACAAACAAAAAACCCCATGAAAAACAAAAACAAAAAACACCAACGACAACAACAAACCAAACCAAACCAAACAAACCAACACACACACACACACACACACACACACACACACACACACACACACACACACACACACACACAAGAAACAAGAAAACAACAACGACAACACAACAACAGCAAATCAACAGTACAACAATAACAACAAACAAACAAAACATAAAAACCGTAAACAACGACCATAACAAACAAACAAGCAACATTGAAATCCGACAAACAACACGAAACACCGACAAACAACAACAACCACCACCCAAACAATTCGAACAGATGCTGTGACTTTTCTAGACACGCCAGTACCTTTTGGGGGCCGGTAAGGTTCCTTCTCTTTGAGCTGGATGTCCACTCTGACCAGGGTCACGGTGTTACTAAACCCGCCACAGATCACAAGAACGCCATAGTCCGCCAACACCCCGGGAGGGAAAAACCTGTAACAAACGTAAAGCCGGCTCTTAACTGGGCACTGCGGAGCGCCACAGTGCTGTCTACAGCTGTGACACAGTTGTGATTTGGGGGGTTTCCGCCACTGTGGCGTCATCACAGCAACCTGGATTTCAAATAGCCACAACTGTGACTGTGGTTTCCGCAATAGATTCTGATTGGCTGTACTACGTCACTCGGCGCGCAGACATGGAGGACCGCAGTGCATCTTCAATCGGTTTGTCACCGAGCACAGCTGTATTCAGTTTTGTAGTTAGTAGACACACCGAGCGCAACGACTGTGATGTGCACATGTGTGTTTCGCGCGCTGTGCCCAGTTAAGAGCAGGCTTTAGTACACAAACTGAGCGTGGGGTCATGTTTGGTGTTTATTTGAGGTACCCTGTTTCGCGAGTGTGCTAGTCAGTAGTGATTCTTGTTGTCATGAAAAAGCGTGATTTTCGTGATTTTTGTGTTATGCAGGTCAA
>JACVVK020000011.1:1510000-1522500 GCA_018292915.2 Batillaria attramentaria
AAATTTACGTTTCGATTTTTCCCCTTACAGAGCGAACCCTGAACTGACCCGCGCGAGAGAAAATGATACGAGAGGGTCGCCCGGACTAGCATCGTATCGCGTGACTTGGCTCGATTATGACGAGGGACGCAAATCTCAAGGGAAGCAATTCTTAACTTTAAAGAGATGAAACAGCGGTGTTCTTTCCCTTTCTGATATTTTACCAGCTGAGCGCACGCGTTAGTCGTCTTCACAGCCGATCGATTGTGCTACGGGAGATCACCTCAGAGCTTGAGAGTTTCCTGCTGGAAAGTATTCTCTCCCTTTCGCACGGTCCCTCCTCGCTGAAAGAGTTTCGCGGATGGAGGTCACGGTGTTGGGAAAACTTCACATATACGGCTATGATACATGTATAAGTATTTAAATTAAGGCACCCTTCTCCCACCACCACCACCATCGCCTCCCCAGAACGTCGGCCCATACCTCTAAAAGCATGCATGGGGTCAGAGGACATGAACTGAGAAGAAAAGGACGAAACACGGGACAAAGAACTCTATGAAATGATGATGTCGATGGTGATGAGGACGAGGACTGAGGAGGAGGACTACGATGATGACAATGACGACGACGACGATTAGGATGATTACGAGGACGACGTTGTTGATGATGATGATGATGATGATGACGACGACGACGACGATGAGGATGATTACGACGACGATGACGATGATGATGATGGTGGTGGTGGTTGTGGTGGTGATGATGATGATGATGATGATGATGATGATGATGATGATGATGATGACGACGACGATAACGATATTGAAGGAATTACCCAGTTGACTGTCGTTCTTCAGCTGGGCCCGGAATTCTGGAGGCACACTGTCGGCGATCATGTCGTCTGTAGGCGAATAGATAAAACAAAAGATGAATACAACGATTAATTTTGTTCTGGTCAATTTGTCGTCCGATGTTCATTTTGATCATGACATGTTCCGGGGGTGGGTGTGGGGGGGGGGGAGTGAGTGAGTGAGTGAGTGAGTTTTTGAGGCTTAACGCCGCGCAAGTCACAAAGACTAATTCGCGGCTAAGTGTGTCTGCACTACGTGAAACAAGATGGCCACCAGCCCAATATGTTGTTTCCATTCAATGACCTGCTGTAGTCACAGTCGTAGTCGTTGTGTCATGTATGCAGCCCGCGCGCACACGCCGGAACGCAAGCTCTCTGACATCAATCATGCTGACATAAAGAAAGTACTGAAAACCCTTATCGTGCCTCTATGCACTTGCAAAAACCCAAACACATGAGGTCGTGTGAGCTCGCCTAGCTGGTTGACGTCACAACTTGTTGGCGTATGCGAGGTTCTACATGGGTGAATGAATTCTTGTAATAAAGTCGTTCCCCTTTGACAGAGTTACTTCCCGCAGACCTGACTGACAGACGATTGCTTACTGGTATCGGAGAAGAGACCCTCTCTCTCTCTCTCTCGCCTTAGACGCGCGCTTGCGCGCGCACGCACGCACCCCCCCTCCCCCTACACACACACACACACACACACACATTATGCAAAGACCTTGGAATCAGAAAGACGCGTCACTCCTGCCCTCGTAAGAGTAGACTCCAGAGTGCAGTCCCTTTTCGGCGGGGCGTGAAAATGTGACTGCTTACACCCAGCGCCATTTTTAAAAATGGCGAATTTTTTTTTAGAAAAGCAGAGACTTGTGTGTCATATGATTCGATTTGAAACGAAGTCTTGAATATCCGACCACTTTTCGTTTGGGCAAAATCTTTGCCAGCGGACAATTATTGTTGCGCTTTGATGGCACTGTTTACGTGGTAGACTGATCCAACAGGATGTGAGTAAACGGCAAGGGGGTTGCACTCTGACAGGCAAGGGTGTTGCACTCTACAGGCAAGTATTATTGCACGGTGCAGACGATCACGTACCTGCCTTGTGGTGGAATAAGAGACGATTACAAAAGCATACACACCCGTGCTCTAGGACTGAATGTAATAATAGATCTGTCCATTCAGACAGAGACAGGTTATGTATGTCTCTGATTCAGAAACACGCCTACTTTCACTCTGAAGACAGCCTGCTAATCACTTGCGCCACTGAGGATCCCTCTGGGTTCAAAGCTGGTCAAGGATGACATAGTGCGCGACCTTGTGTTTGAGAGCACCGAGACAATTTAGGCCCGTCACGGTAGCGCAGTGAGCGCCATTTCCCCACTGTGCACAGAGGTACTTTCCACTGAAAGACTCTGTGCTCCAGAGAGTGTCGTAAGAGAGACATATAGCGGGACAACGCGAAGAGTTGTCTGCCCGCGTTAGCGCGCATCCTAGATCTGGCCCCTATAGTGACAGCATGGCGGAAAGTGGAAAGCGATCACAAAAGCATGCAATTGTGTTCTGCGCCGAATTGTTCAAATAACAGACAAATATAAACGGGGAAATACTTCTTTTGGTATTCCTGTTGAAAAACAAACATTTTTTTTTTCGCTTTCTTGTCCAAAAAAAAAGAAGAAAAAAAAAAAAAGACCTCAAGTGGTACGTGTGCATGCAGTGTAAACTAACAGTAAACACACGCGGCTGACGCAGATACAGCGTAATTTTTTTCCCTGACAACTTTACAAATCACGGTGACTTAAATTGTGCTAGCGTCTACCTGCATCTAAATTCAGAACACACACACACACACACACACACACACACAGAGAACAAAATCATCCGGCTGAACTTCGTTCTAACCATTGTAAAACCATATCACAACATAGAATCTGCTGGATCGTCGGTCGCAGATATGATTAATGCTGAGTTAGCAGGAAGTATTCAGCGGATGCGTCCATCTTTGGATCTCTCGCACATTCGATCTTTCTGTGTTCCGTACTAGTTTTACTTGAACACATCGAACGAAATGCACTGCGTAGCCTACGTACAGCAGTGAAAGCCAAACTAGATCTTTCTTTCGTCCTCCGGAACTTTGAGAGTACTTATGTTTTCCATAGGCCTAAAACACATGCGAAATATATGGGGGGAGACCACCTGGCAGTCGCTGACATCTTCGTTTTTGTTTATTTTCTTAAAATGTTTTACGGCGGCTAGTGTAGGGTTGGGTCAAACAACTGCGTAGATCTGCGGGATGCGCGCTAATGCGCGCAGACAACTCTTACGCGTTGTCCCTCAAAGGGAGGTAAGTGAACTATCTTTATGTTTCCAAGATCTTTGCATTATGCTTCTGAGTGTGAGTCAGTGGCAAAAACGAAACCCACTGAAATTCCCGCTTTCCACATGTCAAGTTGTAGAGACTCTTGCGAAAAGATACTGCATTTCGATGCAAAATAATTTCTAGACCATCCCAGAACATGCTGGTGCAGTAACGTCAGTAGATTACGTCACCTTGGAGAGATTTCGAGCCTTCCAGTAAGTTGAGGAATGTTCTAGATCTGACGTAAGCAGCCCCCCTGCACAGCGTTCTGGATTCTTCTTCTTTCATGAATTTGTTCTCCGCGCATATTCTGTTCATAAAGTATTGGAGTTGTAGTCTGTTGTATCCCGTATCATCTCTGCGAGTGCACGATGATGGCGACATAGCATAAGTAAAATACAACACCACGTCTCCAAACAGAGGAATTCCGAAAGAAAGTGGCGAGACACCCCCAAGAAAAAACAGCATCACGTCAATCAAACATGACGCACTTACTTTACGTCAGTGCGCGTGCGTCTCTTCTTCGATGTTTGTGAGGCGTGTGGCTTGCAGAGGAAATGTGCTGTGAGTACAAATTTTCGAGTCAACTGACGATAACGGCTGCAGTGAATTTTTCTAATTTTTTTGTATATTTTTTATGGCACCCCAGGCTCATTATCTATGTATAGTAGGAGCGATTTTGAGATCTAAAGTGTGTTCACCAGCACTTTCATCAGGTACGGCTTACGCCAAAAGTATAAAAGCGACAACCTCCAAACTTCACTTAGTTGAGAGTCCGTATTCATGCTATCTATGTCCAAAAAATGGAGTGGTTTAGGTAAATATTACGCCTTTAAACGCCAGAAAGCCACTTATTCTGAAAAGGGCGATAACTCGCAAATCATGTGTGCAATCGTACCTGGATCGGGCCTTCTATTCAACAATCTTGATTCATTTAGAAACCCCAAATTTGAAATCGATCGGTTCAGTATTTTCGGAGAAATAGGCATCTGAACTGGGTTCACATGCAATGTCAACTCAGGCTCGGTTTACATGAAAACTATAAGAGCGACCATTTTCTAGTAGTGAGTCAATTCAGAGTCCGTATTCAAGCTATCTACTGCCAAAAAATTGAGTGATTTAAATAAATATTACGCCTGTACACGAAAGACAACCAACTTGTCTCAAAAGGGCGATAACTCCCAAATCACTTAAGCAATCATCACACGCTTGAATCGTCTAATGTAACATTTTGATAAATTTGGATACCCCAAATTTGAAGCCATTCGGTTGAGTATTTTCGAAGAAACGGGCCCGGACACAATTCACACACACACACACACACACACACACACACACATCCATACAGACGGCACTCAGTGAGGAGAAGAAGCGCGTTCGGAACAGCATACATGCCAGCATCGATGACGCAGGTTTTCTTACGTCATTGTCAGAGTTACACTTGCATAATCGTCTCTGCGGGAGATCGGCAGTGACGTGCGTTTGTACCACAGATGCTTGCCTATGAACGTGGAAATTTTAGCCCGTCCTATTATGTTGTTTCCATTACTATGGAAACAACATAAAAAACAAAAGTGTAACGTTGGGCAACTGATGCAAACTGATCTACGGGGCAATATAAACGTAGGACATGCAGGAGACGCTGCACCTTCAGGCTAGTTTCTCGAACTCCCGGTTACAAAAAAGCGCAGAAAACAAATAACAATTACAACTAGGTAAAACAAAGATAAATACTAAGCGCATATACAGCAAATATTGCAACTTATCATCTCCTAGGCGCAATAAACCAGTTCGCAGCATATGGGGGGGGGGGGGGGGAGGAGGAGGAGGAGGATTTCAGTTGGTTGGTACGTGGTTTGGCGATCAGAAATACTTTTCTACTAAATGAGGGTGACATTAAAGACAATAACGATCCGAGCAATGTCGAAAAGCCCAACTCTCGCACCAGCTCGGTAATAACGCACCCCGCAAGGATGCGCATAAAAAGTAAGGTGTGACATAGTACGTGTTTTCCAAAAAAAAAAAAAAAAGGCGCATTCCAAAGACAAAGGAAACTGTTTTAATAAAAAAATAAAAATAAAAAATCACGTGCATAATTTGGCTTTGCCGGGATTCGAACCCACAACTACTATTAATGTACCACTCAGCAAGTGAGTTCTCCTGATCCTAAAAGATTCTGAAAGACCCACGATGAAAGAGGACAGATTCCTCGGATGTGTATTGGTGACTGGAATAAGGGACGCAACTGCTAAACGGGTAGAAAGATTTCAGAGGAAAACGTTCCATGATCAATTTCCTCCCTTGCTCGGATAACTCGCAAGATGGCACATAACGGGGGAGGGGGCTTACATACGACAGATCTAAATCACGTATATTTATGGCTCTGTTGGGCGATACCCATGGGCGTATCCACGCACGGACAGGAAACAAACCCGCCCACTGCAAGCATGAAGGAAGGAAAGCAGATCTGTCTGCCATTGTCAGTCAGTTAAGAGCGCGCCCACACACACACACACACACACACACACACACACACACACGCACACACACGCACACACACACACACACACACACACACACACACACACACGCGCGCGCGCCTGAATCGAGACAACTTTGATATGCTGAGCGTCTGGCGTGACGACTTTAGACCGCTGATCGTGCCAATTGTAGATGTCTGAATAACTAATAAATAAGACTGAATCGAGACAAACTCGATACGCTGAGCGTCTGGCGTGACGAATTAACGCCGACGTATCGTGGCAAACGTGCATGTCTGAATAACTATTAATAACACACACATGATTTGTGACGACGTGGAAGTCAATTCTACAAATACAAGCTATAGAATGAAAACCATTACGGGGGGTTTACCACGTGACTTGAAGGGGGTTTACCACGTGCCACGTGGTGACCTTTCCTCATTTTAACAGTCCTCAATTCTTCTTCCGTCGTGTTGGCGAGTGCCATGAAGGAGTGGTTGAAGAAGAAGAAGAAGAAGGGGTTTGAAGAAGCTTCTGTCACCGGCGGGGGGAGGGCCGCAGACTCAGGGATGTCGTTTGGGGTCGGATCTCGGCTAAAAGCCGATAATCTGTCTGTCATGTCGGCTGGCCGAGCCGAAGTTTTCACGAGTGAATCGGCTCGATTATGGCCGTTTCTGCAAGATTCCCGTGCCGGCTGGACTAATTTACAAGGGCCAGTCACACTCACAGTCCCACTTTTTCTTGGATTTGTGTTGAATGTTTGGTAGACAGCATTCTAAAGTTCAGGGAAATAAAGTTTCTGTTCAATTTTGTTATTTTACTCTAAAGACTTGTTTTATTGCGAGGATATGTATCTACAGAACATCTTTAATTCATGGAGGTGGAGGGAGCACGTAACAGTAGGGAATCTAGTCGAAAAACTTGTGAAACTGCTTCCGCAGAGAGAGCCGAAACTTTCTGTAAAAAGCCGAAACTTTCATGGCTGTTTCGGCTAAATCGCCGAAGAAAAAAAATCCTGGCAACATCACTGAGACTATGTGCTGAAGTCAAAATTTTCTGCCATTTCCGTTGTAAAAACACTTGTTCACCACTAGCAAAGCTTAGCAAGTAGCCGCTGCAGTACCGGCCGGCCGACTAACCAGTGAGCGCCTGACCGCGAGCACGGGACAGGCTACACAGAAGGCCCGAGAAAGTCCGCCTTCACGCGAACTTGCCAAAAAAACGAACCCGTCATATTTAAATTTTGTTTTCCTGTCAAAACATCACATAAAAACCATTACGGGGGTTTACCACGTGACTTGAAGGTCTACGAAGAGAACGGATATATACGAGGAACAGGCATATGTTATTGGCGAAAGCTGACAAAACAGCAGTTCTTCTGAAGAAAATTCTAAAATCCTGTTTTCCTGCAGACAAATGGCACTTTTCAGCAGAAAATGGCAAATTTCTGCCCCCCCCCCCCCCCCAAAAAAAAAAAAAAAATCTACACAAAATAGTTTGTTTGTTGTTTTCTGTAGACACTTGTTTTTTCAGGAGAAAACAAGCTGCAAAGAAATAGCAGATAAACTGTTATTTGGCATCTCTCGCCAGAAAAGTCGAGTGCTTATTTCCCTGGCAGAAAAGTCAGTTTTCTGCAGAAAAACTGCTATGTTACAATTTCCGTTTTTATCGATGTATCTGCAGAATAATAGAAAAGTGCTAGTTTTTTTCTGTAGAAAAAACTGTTGTTCTGCAGGGGAATAAAAAAAAAAAAAGCGACTGCCGATTTTTTCTGCAGCAAAAAAAAAAGAAAAAAAGAAGAAGTTATTTTGACAACTGTCGCCGACGACAGACGCCTGCTCCGTACACTCCGTTCTTCTCGTAGACCTTCAAGTCACGTGATTCACCCCCGGCGATCGTGTCACACTCGCAAGTCTGAATAACTAAGAATAGCACACACCTGTTATGTCGGCTCCGGCAATAGCGTCTCTTTGGCCTCCCGGTCCGACAAACTGCCTCTGCCCTTCGTTAGCAGTGATGATGAACTCGTCTCCGCGCCACTTGACGTAAGCGATACGGTCGGGCTGATAGAACGAGAAGACACCCGGATAGTCCACGATGTTAATGGCTGAAACATAATGACAAGGGCTGGGAAAAAAAAGTTCTGATAATGATTAATGGCTGAAAACACACACACACACACACAAACACACACACACACACACACACACACACACACACACACACACACACACACGCACGCACGCACACACACACACACACACACACACACACACACACACACACACACACACACACACACCCCACACACACACACACACACACACACACACATGCACGCACTGACACACGCACGCACACACGCCGGCACGCACACGCGCACACACACACACACACACACACACACACACACACACACACACACACACACACAACAATGATGATAGCTGAAAGTGGTGATGAGAATGACTGCAAAAGGATAGGGTTAACAGCTGATTACTACTTGTACTACTACTGCTACTATTACTACTACTACTACTTCTACTACTAGAAGAAGAAGAAACAGAGGACGTGTTAACATTTTGTAGACTATTCCTCTATACATTTGCAGTATTAGCATTCAAAGCCCACAGTCACTACTATAAAGTCTCAATATGTTCGTCAGGTATACAGGGGAGCCGGGGTGGCCGAATGGTAGAGCGTTGGACTCTCAATGCTCGGGTCGTGAGTTCGAATCCCGCCGTCTGGGGCCAAATATTTGTGCTAGCCTTTTTATGTTGTTTCCATAGTAATGGAAACAACATAATAGGACGGGCTAAAATTTCCACGTTCATAGGCAAGCATCTGTGGTACAAACGCACGTCACTGCCGATCTCCCGCAGAGACGATTATGCAAGTGTAACTCTGACAATGACGTAAGAAAACCTGCGTCATCGATGCTGGCATGTATGCTGTTCCGAACGCGCTTCTTCTCCTCACTGAGTGCCGTCTGTATGGATGTGTGTGTGTGTGTGTGTGTGAATTGTGTCCGGGCCCGTTTCTTCGAAAATACTCAACCGAATGGCTTCAAATTTGGGGTATCCAAATTTATCAAAATGTTACATTAGACGATTCAAGCGTGTGATGATTGCTTAAGTGATTTGGGAGTTATCGCCCTTTTGAGACAAGTTGGTTGTCTTTCGTGTACAGGCGTAATATTTATTTAAATCACTCAATTTTTTGGCAGTAGATAGCTTGAATACGGACTCTGAATTGACTCACTACTAGAAAATGGTCGCTCTTATAGTTTTCATGTAAACCGAGCCTGAGTTGACATTGCATGTGAACCCAGTTCAGATGCCTATTTCTCCGAAAATACTGAACCGATCGATTTCAAATTTGGGGTTTCTAAATGAATCAAGATTGTTGAATAGAAGGCCCGATCCAGGTACGATTGCACACATGATTTGCGAGTTATCGCCCTTTTCAGAATAAGTGGCTTTCTGGCGTTTAAAGGCGTAATATTTACCTAAACCACTCCATTGTTTGGACATAGATAGCATGAATACGGACTCTCAACTAAGTGAAGTTTGGAGGTTGTCGCTTTTATACTTTTGGCGTAAGCCGTACCTGATGAAAGTGCTGGTGAACACACTTTAGATCTCAAAATCGCTCCTACTATACATAGATAATGAGCCTGGGGTGCCATAAAAAATATACAAAAAAATTAGAAAAAATTCACTGCAGCCGTTATCGTCAGTTGACTCGAAAATTTGTACTCACAGCACATTTCCTCTGCAAGCCACACGCCTCACAAACATCGAAGAAGAGACGCACGCGCACTGACGTAAAGTAAGTGCGTCATGTTTGATTGACGTGATGCTGTTTTTTCTTGGGGGTGTCTCGCCACTTTCTTTCGGAATTCCTCTGTTTGGAGACGTGGTGTTGTATTTTACTTATGCTATGTCGCCATCATCGTGCACTCGCAGAGATGATACGGGATACAACAGACTACAACTCCAATACTTTATGAACAGAATATGCGCGGAGAACAAATTCATGAAAGAAGAAGAATCCAGAACGCTGTGCAGGGGGGCTGCTTACGTCAGATCTAGAACATTCCTCAACTTACTGGAAGGCTCGAAATCTCTCCAAGGTGACGTAATCTACTGACGTTACTGCACCAGCATGTTCTGGGATGGTCTAGAAATTATTTTGCATCGAAATGCAGTATCTTTTCGCAAGAGTCTCTACAACTTGACATGTGGAAAGCGGGAATTTCAGTGGGTTTCGTTTTTGCCACTGACTCACACTCAGAAGCATAATGCAAAGATCTTGGAAACATAAAGATAGTTCACTTACCTCCCTTTGAGGGACAACGCGTAAGAGTTGTCTGCGCGCATTAGCGCGCATCCCGCAGATCTACGCAGTTGTTTGACCCAACCCTACACTAGCCGCCGTAAAACATTTTAAGAAAATAAACAAAAACGAAGATGTCAGCGACTGCCAGGTGGTCTCCCCCCATATATTTCGCACGTGTTTTAGGCCTATGGAAAACATAAGTACTCTCAAAGTTCCGGAGGACGAAAGAAAGATCTAGTTTGGCTTTCACTGCTGTACGTAGGCTACGCAGTGCATTTCGTTCGATGTGTTCAAGTAAAACTAGTACGGAACACAGAAAGATCGAATGTGCGAGAGATCCAAAGATGGACGCATCCGCTGAATACTTCCTGCTAACTCAGCATTAATCATATCTGCGACCGACGATCCAGCAGATTCTATGTTGTGATATGGTTTTACAATGGTTAGAACGAAGTTCAGCCGGATGATTTTGTTCTCTGTGTGTGTGTGTGTGTGTGTGTGTGTGTGTTCTGAATTTAGATGCAGGTAGACGCTAGCACAATTTAAGTCACCGTGATTTGTAAAGTTGTCAGGGAAAAAAATTACGCTGTATCTGCGTCAGCCGCGTGTGTTTACTGTTAGTTTACACTGCATGCACACGTACCACTTGAGGTCTTTTTTTTTTTCTTTTTTTTTTTTTTTTGGACAAGAAAGCGAAAAAAAAATGTTTGTTTTTCAACAGGAATACCAAAAGAAGTATTTCCCCGTTTATATTTGTCTGTTATTTGAACAATTCGGCGCAGAACACAATTGCATGCTTTTGTGATCGCTTTCCACTTTCCGCCATGCTGTCACTATAGGGGCCAGATCTAGGATGCGCGCTAATGCGGGCAGACAACTCTTCGCGTTGTCCCGCTATATGTCTCTCTTACGACACTCTCTGGAGCACAGAGTCTTTCAGTGGAAAGTACCTCTGTGCACAGTGGGGAAATGGCGCTCACTGCGCTACCGTGACGGGCCTAAATTGTCTCGGTGCTCTCAAACACAAGGTCGCGCACTATGTCATCCTTGACCAGCTTTGAACCCAGAGGGATCCTCAGTGGCGCAAGTGATTAGCAGGCTGTCTTCAGAGTGAAAGTAGGCGTGTTTCTGAATCAGAGACATACATAACCTGTCTCTGTCTGAATGGACAGATCTATTATTACATTCAGTCCTAGAGCACGGGTGTGTATGCTTTTGTAATCGTCTCTTATTCCACCACAAGGCAGGTACGTGATCGTCTGCACCGTGCAATAATACTTGCCTGTAGAGTGCAACACCCTTGCCTGTCAGAGTGCAACCCCCTTGCCGTTTACTCACATCCTGTTGGATCAGTCTACCACGTAAACAGTGCCATCAAAGCGCAACAATAATTGTCCGCTGGCAAAGATTTTGCCCAAACGAAAAGTGGTCGGATATTCAAGACTTCGTTTCAAATCGAATCATATGACACACAAGTCTCTGCTTTTCTAAAAAAAAAATTCGCCATTTTTAAAAATGGCGCTGGGTGTAAGCAGTCACATTTTCACGCCCCGCCGAAAAGGGACTGCACTCTGGAGTCTACTCTTACGAGGGCAGGAGTGACGCGTCTTTCTGATTCCAAGGTCTTTGCATAATGTGTGTGTGTGTGTGTGTGTGTGTGTGTAGGGGGGGGGGGGGGTGCGTGCGTGCGCGCGCAAGCGCGCGTCTAAGGCGAGAGAGAGAGAGAGAGGGTCTCTTCTCCGATACCAGTAAGCAATCGTCTGTCAGTCAGGTCTGCGGGAAGTAACTCTGTCAAAGGGGAACGACTTTATTACAAGAATTCATTCACCCATGTAGAACCTCGCATACGCCAACAAGTTGTGACGTCAACCAGCTAGGCGAGCTCACACGACCTCATGTGTTTGGGTTTTTGCAAGTGCATAGAGGCACGATAAGGGTTTTCAGTACTTTCTTTATGTCAGCATGCTTGATGTCAGAGAGCTTGCGTTCCGGCGTGTGCGCGCGGGCTGCATACATGACACAACGACTACGACTGTGACTACAGCAGGTCATTGAATGGAAACAACATATTGGGCTGGTGGCCATCTTGTTTTCTCGTTGCCCCGTCTTTGATATCACTCTTATGTGGTGGAAAAGGACGTTAAACTCCCAAACACCCACCCACCCTCGTCGAGTATACAAGAACGTTGTGGAAAACGTTCCATCGAATGCGCTTAATCCAGTCAGCTGGGACACCACATAAACATAATAATAAATAATAATAAATTTCATTTATATAGCGCACTTCTCAGACACAGTGACTCATTGCGCTAACACACGTCACTCATACACATTCACACTATACAGACAGACCAACACGTCAATCAATACACATCACACAGTACAAAGACACATCAGTTGAAGGCCTGTTGAAATAAGTGGGTTTTCAGTGCAGATCTAAAGGCTGATAAAGATGGTTGTTGTCTCAGTCCCATAGGCAGGGAGTTCC
>JACVVK020000011.1:1525000-1587500 GCA_018292915.2 Batillaria attramentaria
CAATTCGGGATTCTCCGGATCGGAGAGGTCGATGATATTGATGAAGTCCTGACCTGCCAAATAAATAAATAAATAAATAAACAAAATTGAACTAAAAAACATTTTTAAAAATGAATAAAATTTTTAAAACATTACAAATGAATAAAATTTTTAAAACATTACAAATGAATAAAATTTTTAAAACATTACAAATGAATAAAAATTTTTAAAACATTACAAATGAATAAAATTTTTAAAACATTACAAATGAATAAAATTTTTAAAACATTACAAATGAATAAAATTTTAAAATAAAGAAAACAACAAAATATAAAATAATTGCAACAACACCAGCGACGATAGTGACAACAATAACACCACTACCACAAACAACAACAGGCGAAGCTCTGAATATACATTCGTAGCGCGTTCGTATCCGCCAACGCTGTTTCCGATTTACCACCCCAATAGTCTGGAACTCGCTGCCTGCTAGCACGAGACTGCAACCTACTCTGGCATCCTTCACATCAGATCTTAAAACCTGCCTGTTCCAACTGGCATTCCGTTGATTCGTGTGACTGTAGTACTGTAGTACCTGCTGTTTAACTCATTCAACCCGAACTACGACTGTAGTCGTGATAGTTTGTTCACACGTCACCTCCCTTTCCAACATATCACCTGTCAGGTCTCCTTGGCAACCCGATGACGGTGATTAGATCAACATCTAAGCAACACTTCCCCTGAATATAAAATCATTTGGCCCACAGGGTGCAACGTTACCAAAGTGATCCAGGCAGCTGGTGCCAGACGTACGATGATAGCGTCAGTGTAGAAAGAGTTAAGGGTGTGTGTGAGTGATGTGTGAACGTAAGTTGAGTTCAAGAATTGCTCAGTACAAATGTGATCTAGTAGTAGTAGTAGTAGTAGTAGTAGTAGTAGTAAGTAGTAGTAGTAGCAGGTAGTAGTAGTAGTAGTAGTAGCAGCAGCAGCAGCAGCAGCAGCAGCAGCAGTAGTAGTAGTAGTAGTAGTAGTAGCAGCCAGCAGCAGCAGCAGCAGCAGCAGCAGTAGTAGTAGTAGTAGTAGTAGTAGTAGTAGTAGTATATGTCATACTTGCGGTGTAGTAGAGTTTTTCCTCGGGATCAAGACCGGCGCCATTCACGCCTCGCAGGTTCACCTGGCGGGGAGGCAGGAAGACAGTTGACAGGGTGGTCAGTTTCACTTCAGAGGCCCCAACAAGGGAGGAAAGCAGCACCGCTGCAAGCGCATAGCAGACGACTCGGAGTCCCATGGCTGACGGCTTGAAAGAGAATTTCGAAGCTGATCAGTCTGAATACTCCATTGATATTTATGTACTTACTGGTTTATTTTACTTTATTTGACCAGTACTAATAGTGATACTGTTTTTACCTCTGTTGCATGCGGGCCCGCCACAAACCACAAAAATATAAAATGTTTGTGTTCTTTATTTCTTTTACTTTTTTCTTTTTACTTGCCTGAGCATACCTTCTTTGTTGGTTCATTATGAATAGCAACATTATCAACAAAGAATATATTTTGTCTATTGTTTTTTCTAGTAAATGACATTTGACACAAGAAAAAAACACAATTCGAAATTCAGAATTGCATTTATTTTCCAATTTGTTGGGCTGAACATTTCCAAAGCAGAGGTGGAGGAAGCCGGAGTACCCGGAGAGAAACCCCCGATGAGCAGCCCGGTAGCCAAGAAAAAACGGTATCACATATCACTGGCTCGACCTGGGCTCGAACCCACGCTTCATCGCCGTGACATCGGTGACGGCCGTTCAGTAGCGCAGCAGCTAAATCCGAACGCGCTACCTATTAGACCACCGCTCACCCCCATCTTTTTTGTTGTTGTTGTTGTTTGTTGCCTTCTTTCGGTCATATCTTGTTTGTATGCAGCAGAAAGTAGTTCTAAATGCGTCATTCTCCAACGTCAGAAACATATCTCTTGGCGTACCCCAGGGATCCATTCTTGGTCCTCTACTTTTTAATATTTTTTTTTATTAATGAATTTACCTCTGCATCTGACCAGTAAGCACATTGAATGTGACATGTTTGCGGATGACACATCGCTCCACTCCGCTGATAATATTACTGTGGTCAGCAGTCGACTTCAGGAAGTTTTCTTGATTCTTGATTCTTGATTTTTTTTTTTAAATGGACGTCCTATTTCCGTGTCTATAAGCCGCTTTTACAGTCTCAACCACGATTGTTTTCATTTAAAGTTGTTAATTTGAGGACGAGCATATAAACATCTTTAGATTGTAGTAATTTATTAGTACAAGTCGGTTTCTTTTTCTTTTTTAATTTCTTTATCTAAAACTGGACTTTACTTCAGCTTACTTACACTGTTCTTTAACATTTCATTTCGCGTCACAAGGGAGCCGGCGTCACAGGATATTTCGGAACCGGACGAATGGGAACCATTCCGATTTGTATCCTGGCCCTGGTGGCAGGATTTTTTCGGAACCATTCCGATTTTGTCTGCCAGGTGCGGGATAAATCGGAATGGTTCCGAAATATCCTAGGATTTTTGGGAACCGGTTCCGATTTATCCTGGTTCCGAAATATTCTACGACACCGGGATAGCCGAATGGTAGAACGTTTTGACTTTCAATGCTTGGGTCGTGAGTTCGAATCCCGGCTGAGGCCGCATATTTGTGCTGGCCTTTCTCTCGTTGCCCCGTCTTTGATATCACCTACGTGGTGGAAATAGGACGTTAAACACCCAAACAACCCACCCCACCTTTCTGACTTTACTCTTGCCGCTAAGGGTTTAGACATTACTTTAACATAACGTTGGGTTTACTTTAATTTAGAGGGATTGTGGCACAAGATCTTTTTTTTTTAACATCAGTCAGAACGACAACAGCAACAAAAGCCAACAATAATAATAATAATAATAATGAGGAGGAGGAGGAGGAGGATAATGGAAATTTATATAGCGCTCATACTCAGCGATCTCTAAGTGTTATGTGAAGAAAAATTCACACCGGTGACGCGGCCATCCCGATTCTGACCGGCTTGCGGCGTTGAGCGCTAGCGTTGCTTGGCCGCACGCGACTTCTCTCAGAAAATCATCTGCGCTGTACTTGTGAAAGCTTGTCTCGATCTGAGGTTGGCCTGTCTTGTCGCAGAAGGTCTCTGTTCAACTCGTAAGTGGTTTTTGTGGTGCTACTTGCGCGTACACTCACGTTGGAAGCAATTTAGTCTCGTTTTCTGTAGAAAATTCACTTTCATTCGCGATAATATACAATTACAGAAAGGAAAGTCACGTTTATGAAAACGTGCCAGTTTTATAATATGTCTTGCGGCCACACCTAGAAAATTAGTGTAATTAGATCGCGCGCAGTTCGAGAAAGAAAATTGGTAGTGAATATTTTGTGGCTATGAACCAGCACTCGCCCCGGCTAAGAACCAGCCTGTATCAAACAGACGGTTGGCCGGTTCGTAGCCGAGGATTTCGCACTGCTCTGATATTTATTTTTAAATTGCGAAAACACTAAAGCATCCTACGTCACAACAATTGGCATGCAAGTCACAAAGACATCACGGATACGTGTCTGTTTTGAAACTACTGGAATTAACGTGGTATTTTTTGTCAGCTTCGTATTAAACTGCAAAATAGCTCTCGAGTCTCATTGCAGTCGAACAAATATGACTCGTGTCCTTAAATGAATAAAATTTTCGATATAAAATCGCTTTGGGTGGGAAGATGAAAGTCTTACTGATATATATATAACTATATGATCAAATTCATTTTAGTTCTAAGCTTTCCTGGCAGCATTCTTGCACGTCACCGCATGCGTGTCGCGCTTTTCCGGCCTAAAACAGTCACTGCGGTCGACAGCCGGTCGGATTCGCGGCATAGCCGGTGTGAAATATGAAAAAATAAAATAGATAGGCATGAGATAATGCCAGAGACAACAATAAAAGATACAAAACTTGTGGCAAACACACGCACACACGTACACACACACACACACACACACACACACACACACACACACACACACACACACACACACACACACACACACACACACGCACGCACGCACGCACGCACCGTGGCACTCACAGAGAGAGAGAGAGAGAGCCCATATTCCAACCTCCTGACGAGGTAGGTAGGTGTGTGTATCAGATGGGGAGAGAGAGAGAGAGAGAGAGGTGAAGGAGAGAAAGAAGTAGACGAGAGAAAACTATTAATGTTAAACATACCTTAACCCCTTCTTGATGGTGGGACAAGACACTACTCAGCGGTAAGCTGACAAGTCCCCACCGCGGCTTTTTAACCGACGACTACGTTCAGCGTTACCATATTAACATATTTATAATATGGCCTCAATCAGAAACATCTCATCATACATTTGCAATGGAAATAAATAAACGTGAACTTTTTATTATTATCTTGGTGGTCGTGATCGAGATGTCGATTACTCACAAATCTGCCCTGTGGAAAAAAAGGCGATACATTACTTGAAAATAGCTTTTTAGGTCGCATAGTACAAGCACAAGTTTCGCTCTCAGTTACGCTGATTACACGAACAGCTGTATAACCTCAAACTGTCATGTAAGCTGTGTGCTTCCGAAGAGAGAGAGAGAGAGAGAGAGAGAGAGAGAGAGAGAGAGAGATGCACCTGCTGCTGCTGCTGCTGCTGCTGATGGTGATGATGATGATGATAATGATGATAATGATGATGAAACGTTTTTATTCAGGATAGGGCATTTAGGCATTGCTGCCTATCTTAAGGCTGTCCTGCTATTGTACATTCAATAATAACAAACTACAATTTTTCTAAAAACTGAAAGAGAGAAAAGGTAGACGTGATAAACAAATCAAAGCATTCGTGGCATGAGAGAGAGAGAGAGAGAGAGAGAGAGAGAGAGAGAGAGAGAGAGAGAGAGAGAAGAAAAAGAAGAAAATTCGGGATAAAAATAAGAATTTGTGGGAAAGTTTTATTGAATGAAAAGTCAAAGAAGCGTCCGTGACATTTCAACTAAACAATCTAATTATCACACAAACAAACAAGAGATCGTGGAGCCTCATCTGTTATCTCTCAGCCAGCGGATGTTGTGGATTTGAGTGTGAGTTGGTTTTCAATTTGGGGCGAGTTTGGCTGGGTGAGTTGTCAGCTGCACGAGACGACCGGCTACATCCCGTGTGTGTATTATATTGTTTAACACTAAACCTACACAGAGGACGATAAGAATGGAGGAGTTCTCACCATCTCATTTGTGAGAGGACCAAGGTACTAGGCCACCGGGAGCCCCTCGGCATAATGGGACACGACAAGATAATGAAGTCGCCGTCTGAGGACGATGGCTTTCGCTGGAGGGGCCCCGTGAGATCTGTGGTGTGTTGCGTGTTGGAGCGCATGCACCTAATCAAGGACAAGTACAGTCATGTCGAAAAGTCGAGCAATGGATCTAGCATGATCTGTGTCCCTGGGTGAAGGCAGTGACGTTCACGACACTAATGTGTGCACTGTTGCCTGATGTCCCAACAGACCGTTTCCGTGCCGAGTTCCACAGGTGCCTGTAGCGGATTGAGGAGGGTTTCAGATCCACATCGGACAGGCGTAAGGACACAAACCGAGCGTCAGATCTTGTGCAGTGTTTGTTTGGAGTCCCCTGTTTGGCGTGTGTGCTCGTTTGTAGCGATTTTTGTTACATGTATCACAAAAAGCGTGATCTTCGCGATTTTTGTTTTTAGTAGGGCAAGGTGCATGACAGGGGGTAGCAAGAGGAGGTAAGTTGATAGTGAAGCTGGGACGTTTTGCGCGGCACAGGAGAGGCAAAGTGGCACAAGTGTGACCTAGCTTTGTGGCTTAAACAGAAAGTAGACTAGCATTACTCCAGTAAGGCCTGAGCGGAAAGAAGACACTGAATTTGTTTTTAAACTCCTGTCAGGCACGTGCCCTTGAATGGTCAGTGTATGGTAATTTTTGTTTCTAGATTGAAGCATGTTTAGGGGTGACTATGGTGCCTGAAGCTAATAGGGGATATAATTATAGGCATTTTGAGGCGTCGTGCATTTGTGGTGTTTGACCACATCGGTCACAGACTCATCTTCGTACTGCGCAAGAGTATCCCACGTTTTTTACCCTTTTTCGAGTTTTAAGCCTGCTCTTAACTGGGCACAGCGCGCGAAACACACATGTGCACATCACAGTCGTTGCGCTCGGTGTTTCTACTAACTACAAAACTGAACACAGCTGTGCTCGATGACAAACCGATTGAAGATGCACTGTCCGCCATGTCTGCGCGCCGAGTGACGTAGTACAGCCAATGAGAATCAGATTCTGTTGTAGAAACCACAGTCACAGTTGTGGCTATTTGAAATCGAGGTTGCTGTAATGATGCCACAGCGGCGGAAACCCCCCGAAATCACAACTGTGTCACAACTGTGGACAGCACTGTGGCGCTCCGCAGTGCCCAGTTAAGAGCCGGCTTTACTTGTTAGGAACTGAGTTAACCTCTTTGCTCTATCATTTACGGGCGATATCAAAGACGGGACAACGAGGAAATAGCCAGTACAATATCTCGGCTTCAGCAGCGATTCGAACTCACGACCCGAGCAATAATGGGTTTGATGAAAGGCCAGGAATATAGGTAAGAATGCAGATCATCAATGGAGTGATGCACAGCTGTGTGCACTGTACGCCTTCTACATCTTATCACCTCGATTGCGGGACGAAGTTCGCAGCCAGCTAGCCGCGTGCCTATAGCCCAGTTCCATCGGGTCAGGAAATATTGTCAGTGATTTCGCTACGCTCTCAAACGCGTGGGCCGCGAGTTCCAGAAAAGCTAGAGCTCCCGCGGGGAGTGTTAATTATTCGTTGTATTCGACTACCAAGGTCGTCAGTTTTCCTGGACTGTGTAAATTGGGCTTGTTTGTTGAAAGAGAAAAATTCAAATGTCAGTGCGGGAGGCTGGGGTGTGGGGTGGAAAGTGGATGGATGGGTGGTGGTGGTCGTCGTGGTTGAAACAGTCTGTGCAAACATGGACAGTCTCAGAAGTGTAAAGTCAGCTAAGGTAGGGTGGTCTACCTTAAACTTTGATCGATTTGGACGTCAAACCTTTCCTGAGGTACGGCACAGACAGACAGACACACACACACACACACACACACACACACACACACACACACACACACACACACACACACACACACACACTATTACCTTGTGGTAGGGTTTCTTGAATGTTTCATCTAAGCTGTAGTGCATAAAAGCGACATAAAAGGGACAGAAACCACTTAACTTTCACAAAGGACGGCACGGGTCAACGTTTCGGCTTTCGCCTTCCTCAGGACACACACAAACATTCGCAGTGTTAGCGGCGGAAATTTTCCACTTGGTACACGCATGCACTGTAGCTTGTAGCGGTAAAGTGTATATTTTCATGGAGCGTTATTCAGCGTCACTTACGTCCTATCATTATATAAAAACTGGTCCAGCCACCGCAGAGATATTAATGTGTTGAATCCCCCCCCCCCCCCCATGGTTGGATCCATGACCCTCGATTACAGGAGAGGGACATCATGACTAGGCTGGCAAAAACAGCAGCCAGCAACCCCATGGCCAGGGCGGGAATAACTGTTGTGGATTTCATTGTCGAGCTTGATAATAATAATAATAATAATTTATTTATATAGCGCTGTAACCTACTTATAAGGCAGTTGTAAGCGCTAAAAGTACAGGTAAAGGTACAGATAAAAAGTCAAGGTTCAGGGCCAGGGCAACTGCATGTATGGTACTTAATAAGGAGATGGAGAAAGACGGAGGCAGATTAGACGATGCTTTGAGATGAAAACAGGTAGGTTTTTAGATTTGTTTTAAAGGTTTCGAGGGAGGTTGACTGGCGGAGCGAAAGAGGCAGGGAATTCCAGGCTTTTGGACCAGCGTAGGAGAAGGCTCGACAGCCAACAGAAGAAAGTTTAGTACGTGGGATTCTGAATATCAGAGTATAGGATAAAGACCGGAGGGAACGTGACGGAGTGTAGAGTTCCAACAAATCAGACAGGTAGGATGGGGCAGAGTTATGGATGCATTTGTAGCAGAGGGTGCAGATCTTGTATTTTATTCTCTGAGAGAGTGGAAGCGAATGCAGAGAGCATAAACTTCTTGAGACAAACACAAAACAACAGTACAGACTCATACGCTTATGTCAAGGCCTAAGGAAAACGAAATCGCAATTTTTCTTCCAAAATTCTGAGTTTCCAGTCTGATCGTGTAGTAAAAGGGGGAGCCGGGGTGGTCGAATGGTAGAGCGGTGGACTTCTAATGCTCGGGTCGTGAGTCCGATCCCGGCTGGGGCCAAATATTTGTGCTGGCTTTTTCATCGTTGCCCCGTCTTGATATCACCCTATGTGGTGGAATAGGACGTTAACCCCCCCCCCCCCCCAGTAAAAGCCCATGTAAAAACAAACAAACAAACAAACAAAAAACCACCCTACATTTTTACTTGAAATCTTCATATCACGCGGAGCCACTAGTATGTAATCCGCCGGGGTCTCAGGCCTAGCAGCGGAAGGCCCATGTGTAATAGTGGCTTGAAGTGGTTCCCGTTGGTGTGCAGTGGCTGTCACTTTTTTTTTTAACCAGTTTTATCAAATACAGACTTCAACATAAGTCAAGGATCACTTGCAAACACAAACAAATTCCTGGAAGATGTCCGTGCAGCACATGGTGGTTTTTCAGCTTCAGCAAGCTTTGCAGGATGCATTGTTAACCCTTTATCACTTTCACAGCAAAAAATTTTGAAAGATTCCTTGATCTCTATTTTTTCTTAAAGATTAGACCTGTCTGTCAAGGTGGTCCTTGACTTATGTTGAAGTCTGTAGTCGGCAGGGGGGGGGGGAGCCGGAGGGGTGGTCAGGCTTGGATTCTTAAGAGTTAAGGTGCATACTTCAGCTTGGTCTCATTAAAGCCTGCTCTTAACTGGGCACAGCGCGCGAAACACACATGTGCACATCACAGTCGTTGCGCTCGGTGTGTCTACTAACTACAAAACTGAACACAGCTGTGCTCGGGGACAAACCGATTGAAGATGCACTGTCCGCCATGTTTGCCAGTCCTAATCTTTAGAATATAAAAAAAGCAAGTAGGGATTGCAGCAGAGATACCAAAATGAGACACCAAACTGAGATACCAAACTGACATACCATGGCCAAACTGAGATACCAAACGCACTATAACAGATTTGTGGTGAGCCAAGAAAAGTCAGAAAATGGGTCTTTAACCAAGTTGAACCAAATTTTCCCTCTGTTGCTCAGCAAAAACTTCTGCTTGGTTTGTCACTTTGTGGGCCAGTGACTCCGAACTCATTTCCTATGCTTGTCTGCCCCTTGCAGAACGCAGGACGTCATTTCCTGTCACAAGTTCCTGTCACAGCTGCCGGTCACACTAACGAGTGTTGAGCGCGCCGAGAAAGGAACGAGTATTTGAGAAGTGTTGTTTTGTGCTAGACCAGAAACGTTTCCAAGACGGATGTGCATCACTTGAAACTTGCATGTGGAAGCGAAACTTCTAACGACCCAATTATGCACAGACGAATGACATGGCAAACCCCAAAAGCTTCAGCAACGTTTCGTTTTGTGTCGTGTCCCGGTTCTTTTTTTCGAACTTTTGCTATCCACTTGGGAAAACGGGGGCTGCTTTGGTTTCCGGGTTTTTCCCCCCATCTATATTTTTCTTTTCATTTTTTTTTTTTGGGGGGGGGGTAGGGGGAGGGGAGGGGGCTGTTTTTTATGTATTTTTTTTTAATTTTTACATACGTAGCCACGTTGCCATGTCTATGATATCACCCATACGTGGTGGACAAGGACGTTAAACTCCCCCATCCGCCACCCACCCACCCACCTACCCACCCGCCACGGGTACTACCACCGAGAAAAACAACAGCTCAAACACCCAGCAACGAAAACAAATTTTCCCTGCTTTCTATAAATGTCGCCATGGGTTTTCGTGTAATTGTAGTCGCTGTTTTAGCGGTGGTGGCCGATGGTGACTGAAGCAGTCTGTGTGCTTTTGTTTTCCCGAACTGCACATGGCAATGATGGGGAGGCGAGGCTTCCTGAGCCTGACAGACCCTGCTGTCCCCTTCTCGCAGACCGGCAACAGTAGTCTGATTAGCATCCTGAACCACTGGGTGCATTAGCGGCAGATATGACCAAGGACAAGCTTTTGAGACAAGTCGGTAAAGGAAATACCCACGCTGACGCTGTGCCATTGGTGTTTGGGTTTGTTGTTGTTACTGTTGTTGTTGTTGTGGGTTTTTTGGGGGTTGTTGTTGTTGTTGTTGTGTTTTTTTTTGGGGGGGGGTGTTGTTGTTGTTGTGGGTTTTTTGGTTGTTGTTGTGTTTTGTTGTTGTTGTTGTTGTTGTTGGTTTTTTGGGGGTGGTGGTGGTGGTTGTTGTTTTTTAGGGGTTGTTGTTGTGGTGGTGGTGGTTTTTTTTGGTTGTTGTTGTTGTGTGGGTTTTTTTTGGTTGTTGTTGTTGTTGTTGTGTGGGTTTTTGTTGTTGTTGTGTTGTTGTTGTTGTTGTTGTTGTTGTTGTTGTTGTTGTTGTGGTTTTTGTTGTTGTTGTGTTGTTTTGGTTGTTGTTGTTGTGTTGTTTTGGTTGTTGTTGTGGGTTTTTTGGGTTGTTGTTGTTGTAGGTTGGGGTTTGTTGTTGTTGTTGTTGTTTTGGGCGGTTGTTGTTGTGGGTTTTTTTTTTGGGGGGGGGGGAGGGGTTGTTGTTGTTGTTGTGTGTGTGGCGGTTTTTTGTTTTTTTTGGCTGTTGTTTATGTTGGTCGGTGGTCTAGTGGTTAAGAGTCGGGGCGGTCGGTGGTCTAGTGGTTAAGAGATTTGTCACCAATGTGAGAGGTCAGGGGTTCGAGTCCCACTCGGGGCAAAGAATTTTTCCTTTTCGTATGTGGCACCATTCATTCGGGCCGATCGTCGGGGGTTCTGTCCGGGTACTCCGGCTTCCTCCCCCTCTGCTTTGGAAATGTTCAGACCAGCAAATTTGAAACATAAATGCAATTCTAAATTCCGAAATTTAAATAGCTGAGCTGACCCTTCGCACCACGTGATTGTAATGTGTTTATGTCCAGTGTGTGAGAGAATGCGTGTGATTCACTTCAGCGTGCGTGTTGGGTTCAGTTCGCGGCGCTTTGAGCCGATTCATGAAATTGGGGAAAGCGCCTATACAATACTCATTATCATTATTTATTATTATTATTTGTTGTGTGGGGTGTTTTTGGTTGTTGTTGTTGTTGTTGTGGGTTTTTTGGTTGTTTTGTTGGTGGTTTTTTTTTTTTTTTGGGGGGGGGGGGGTGTTGTGCTGGGATTTTGTTGTTGTTGTTTATTTTGGTTGTTGTTGTGGTGTTTTTTTTATTTTGGTTGTTGTTTTGGTTGTTGTTGTTGTGGTTTTTTTTTCAAAACGAAGTAAGTGACTTTATTACTGTATTGTCTCACAAACAATAATACTCCAATTCATAAAATATGCTTCTCAGACAGTACGGTTACATTCAGTCGTCAGCAGCTTTCCTGAATTTATCGCCTGGGCGGGAAGCCGGGATAGCCGAGTAGTAGACTGTTGGTGGGCTTTCAGTGCTGGGGCCTTGAGTTCGCATCCCGTCTTGGGCCAAACATTTGTGCAGGTCTTTTTCTCGTTGCCCCCGTCTTTGATATCACCATAACGTGGCGGAAAAGGACGTTAAAATTCCAACCGACCAACTATCACCTGGGTACACTAGTGATAATAATAATAATAATAATACATAGCTTTTATAGAGCACCGTTCTCCAACTTCAAGGACTCGCTGCGCGTTAAAGCACACACACACACACACACACACACACACACACACACACACACACACACACACACACACACACACACACACACACGCACGCTATTTACGTCCCCTCAGCATACATACAATTGGCAGTGCAACGAACTCACTACGAACTCACTACTCAAATACACGACATTGTTCGCTTCATGTGGACAGCCCATGCCGCCATCACCAGGTAGAATAACTGTATCTTGCACATCAGCTGTCCAGATCTGCGCAGGGGGAGGAACCCCCATAGTGTATTCCGTGCCGTGAACCTTTTACCGTTGAACATTTTTTTTGTTTTTTGTTGTTTCTTGTACGGATCTCGCAGAGATCCGTGATAAGCGTTACTGTGTTTCATCACTGAAAATGTTGTTCCGGGATATTCCCCCCCCCCCCCCCGACAACATCTTCGAGTTCTTGAAAGAGTCCAACTTGTTGTGTTGTTTTGGTTGTTGTTGTTGTGGGGTTTTTTTTGGTTGTTGTTGTTGTTGTTGTTGTGGTTTTTTGGGGGGGTTGTTGTTGTTTTGGGCGGTTGTTGTTAAGGGTTTTTTGGGGGGTTGTTGTTGTTGTTGTTGTGTGTGTGGTGGTTTTTTTTTTTTTTTTTTTTTTGGGGGGGGGGGTGTCGCGCGCCATGTTGCGAGTACCTATCAGCTGTTTACATAGCGCGCATAGCATTGGTCCGCTTTATCTTACGTCACATGCAATATGGACTTTCTTTGACCTACCTAGCTTCGAGATTTTTGATGAACTTGTTTATCTCATTTGTACCTGACAGTTGTTGTTGTTGTTGTTGTTTTACGGAATAGCTTTTTACCCTTTTAACGACCTAGCAGAGGCAAACTTTTACTTAGCAGCGAATTAGCCTTTGCTGCTTGCGCGGCGTTAAGCCCTAAATAACTAAACTAACCAGATCTGCGCAGACTGATCGGGTCTGTCGTCCCGACGAGCAGGGACAGCTGCCCCTGTGTTGGGGAAAGGCCTGTGGTCCACTAGCCTTGAAGCGGGACAATATGCTCGGGTCGCGGGTCTGAACCACAGACCTAAAAAAAAAAAAAAGGTAGACCCCCTGCGGTGCTGGAAGTGTGACGCCGCCGCGCGCCATGTTGCGAGTACCTGGAAGTGCCAGACGCTATCAGCTGTTTACATAGCGCGCATAGCATTGGTCCGCTTTATCTTACGTCACATTTCTGATGACGTCTTTCTAAAGAACTTTGTATTTCGAACGAGGCGTCCTGTGCACAGAGCCTCTGTGTTCTGGTATTCACAAGATGGCCGCGATAGCGACACTCGCAAGCAGCGGTGGCAGCGTGCGGCGGTGGGTCTATCTTTTTTTTAGGTCTGTGGTCTGAACTGACGGCACATGGCATGAACTTGTCGACGTTTGGTCAGGCAGGGTGACATATATGCTGCATATGCTGCGTACGCATAAAGTACCCGAGCCAATGCAGAGTGTGTGAACTTAAAGCTATAAGTGCCCTAGAGTGAATAGTACTGTCCACCGCATTACTGTTACCCACGAGTAAAGAGTGATTTTTTTATGATTTATTTCATTTTTTTTTTTTTTTTTTTTTTTAGCAAAACGGTTTATATGCAATTTTTTTTCTCTCTTGGTCTATGAGGAGTTGCGCTTGGCAAACATGGCGTTGGCACCGAAAAGACTCTCCGTTGCTACTAAGCAGGAAAAAGACACCAATTTTGCGATACGAAAAAGTAGCGACCACTCCTGCGCTCGGTAGTAGCAAGTCCGGCGTCTGGAGTGCTGAACTCCAGCTGGTGTGCTTCCTTCACGGCTTCTTCTTGCCGCTTAGAGCACTTCCGGTGTAAGGCGCCTTTTTGTGTTTGCGAGCATTTACAGCTAAGATGTTGTCGTGTGTTGAGATCACTTGAAACGCAAACATGAAAAAGAGTCGGTTGATTTTTTGTTGTTGTTGTTTGTTTCGATTAAGCCTGTTGAAAAAGGTGTTTTGTTTTGTTTGTTTTTTTGGTTGAGCTGGGATTTTTGTGGGGGGGTTATTTGTTTCGTTTTGATTTTACTAAAGGTAATGGTGTTTATGGTCTTGTCTGCTTGGGTATGTGTGTATGTTTTTGTTTTTTTTCTTTTCTGTGTCTGTCGGTGACGGTCTGCGTGTCTGACAGTCAGTCAGTGCACTGGAACACACACACACACACACACACACACACACACACACACACACACACACGGACAGACAGACAGACAGACAGACACACACACACACACACACACACACACACACAGACACACACACACACACACACACACACACACACACACACACACACACACACACACACACTGACACAGACAGACAGACAGACAGACAGACACACACACACACACACACACACACACACACACACACACACACAGACAGACACACAGACACACACACACACAGACAGACACACACACACACACACACACACACACACACACACACACACACACACACACACACACTGACACAGACAGACAGACAGACAGACAGACACACACACACACACACACACACACACACACACACACACACACACTCCTTCCCTTCTCAAACAACGCACAGGTCAGGAACAGTGGTCTGACTCATGCAGTGCTAGTGTACAGTGTACAAGGAAATGGCCGCGGACTAGACCAGTACTGACGAACTGCGAGCAGTATGTAGTTCAAGACCCGCTTCTGGCTCCCCCTCACCCCGTGTTCCCTTCCCTCTTCCCCCTAACCTCCCACTCACACCCGCATCCCCCACCCCACCCCACCCCACCCCACCTCACCTAATCACATCCTACCCGTTTGGATTATGCCCTGATGCAGGTGTTAAGTGTCGTGTGTGGTAATTGCCATTTCCTGTTGACTATCTACGCAAGGGTCACCTGTGGTCAGATGATGGGGGTGTGTGCGGGATACGGGATTATGCGGGTAGGTAGTGTGTGTGTGTGTGTGTGTGTGTGTGTGTGTGTGTGTGTGTGTTTGCGGGATACGGGATTATGCGGGTAGGTAGTGTGTGTGTGTGTGTGTGTGTGTGTGTGTGTGTGTGTGTGTGTGTGAGAGAGAGAGAGGGGGGGATTGGATATGTGTGTGTGTGTGTGTGTGTGTGGAGGAGGGGGGGAGGGAGGCAGGGGCATGGGAGGGGATGGGTGAAGGACGGAGGGGGGGGGGAGAGGGAGTGTGATTGTTGTGGATATCCGGGGTGCATTCAAACCTTCTCCACTCTCCATTAGGGCCAATGTCTATGCCGCAACTGAGTGAAGAGAAACAGGCAGACAGACAGACATATAGCCAGACAGACAGAGATACGGACAGAGACCCTAGAGATGAGTGTTTGGACGTATACAACAGCAGTGTGCACGGCTATTCCAAAAGGAAAATATATTCATTTGACATACAGCATTGGAGCTTTGTAAGGCGAGAAACTGAAAAGGCGATGGACTTGGCATCAGGTCTCCGAACTGCAGCACATGTCACCTTTGCATACAGCTTACCTGTGAAGGTACTGAAGGAGGAGGGGTGGGGTGGGGTGGGGGTGGGGGTGGGGGTGTCGCTCCGCCAGTATCTCAGTATGTGGACATTGAATAGATTGGATTGGAACCTTTGTACGATTTTCTGAGTCTGTTCACTCTACAACCCGAGTTGAACTGATGCCAAATGAAGTCCAGGTGAAAGTAACTCCACATTGTCTTGAACTGATTTTAGTCGAATGCTCGGGTCGTGAGTTCGATCCCGGCTGGGGCCAAATATTATTATTATTAAATATTTGTGCTGGCTTTTTCATCGTTGCCCCGTCTTTGATATCATTCTCTGTGGTGGAAAAGGACGTTAAACCCCCAAACACCCCCCCCCGCCCCCCTTGAACTGATTTTAGCGTCTTCGTCATTGTTACAGTTTACAGCGTGATTGTTATCAGTAACCGTCTTACAAATTCTTATAAACCAGAAAATAAAAATAAATGAAGCAACAACAACAACAACAACAACAACAACAACCCAAAAAGCACTACTAATCCAAGAAATGTTTTATTTCTCTATTGCATTTTGTAACTAAGTTTCTGATTATTCCATGCCATCACTGAAATCATCACTAAACATCCCCTTCTTATCAAAAGCATACTCTCACTCAAAGTTAATTTCATACTTCATACTTTTTTGTTACAGTAAATCAGATAAACCTATCACAAACGATGCATGTTTTTTCGATTCAGTATTACTTTACAGCACATCGAAAAGTGGGTCACAAACAGACACGTCGCCAAATAAAACAAATACTTTCTTCATAAACAATATATACGATAAACTTTACACAAAACTTTTTTTTTTTTTTTGACAAACGGATAACAACCCTGAACTGGCACGGTGCCAAAAAGCAAAACACACGGTGAATCGAAAGAAAGAAGACAATCCGTGTAAAACCTGAGTATTGACTTTGTTCCTTCCACCAATACAAACCAGGGGGCGCAGCCTACAGTTGATGGAAAATTACTCAAAGACCACAGGCAGCCCATTGTCCACGAAGCAGCATTAACTAGGAGGTCGGAATTGGCAGTAATTATCAGAAAGAAGAAAGAAACTGGCTACGGTCCCTATTTTCCAGACAAAGGTTCATCCTCCAAGAAATAAACATTGTTTTTATCGTCAGTACAATACCTGGTTCAAAACGTGGGCGGATTCGCGAAAAAAGCCTGGACTTCCAAGTTTAGACTCAACGTTAATTGCAAACCGAGTGGCGCTGTCGTTCTCTTCATCGCCGTAATTAGTGCTGCTGAATGTGATTCCTGTCTCTCGGTGTCGTTTGTTATGTTTTATGTTGTTTCCATAGTAATGGAAACAACATCATAGGACGGGCTAAATTTTCCACGTTCATGGGCAAGCATCTGTGGTACAAACGCACGTCACTGCCGATCTCCCGCAGAGACGATTTTGCAAGTGTAACTCTGACAATGACGTAACAAAACGTGCGTCATCGATGCTGACATGTACGGTGCGCCGAACGCGCTTCTCCTCCTCAGTGAGTGCCGTCTGTGCGTATGTGTGTATGTGCGTGTGTGCGTGCGGCTGTGTGTGTGTGTGAATTGTGTCCAGGCCCGTTTCTTCGAAAATACTCAACCGAATGGCTTCAAATTTGGGGTATCTAAATATATCAAAATGTTACATTAGAGGAACCAAGCGTGTGATGATTGCTAAAGTGATTTGGGAGTTATCGCCCTTTTGAGACAAGTTGGTTGTCTTTCGTGTACAGGCGTAATATTTATTTAAATCACTCAATTTTTTGGCAGTAGATAGCTTGAATACGGACTCTGAACAGAGTCACTACTAGAAAATGGTCGCTCTTATAGTTTTTATGTAAACCGAGCCTGAGTTGACATTGCATGTGAACCCAGTTCAGATGCCTATTTCTCCGAAAATACTGAACCGATCGATTTCAAATTTGGGATTTCTAAATGAATCAAGATTGTTGAATAGAAGGCCCGATCCAGGTACGATTGCACACATGATTTGCGAGTTATCGCCCTTTTCAGAAAAAGTGGCTTTCTGGCGTTTAAAGGCGTAATATTTCCTAAACCACTCCATTTTTTGGACATAGATAGCATGAATACGGACTCTCAACTAAGTGAATTTTGGAGGTTGTCGCTTTTATACTTTTGGCGTAAGCCGTACCTGATGAAAGTGCTGGTGAACACACTTTAGATCTCAAAATCGCTCCTACTATACATAGATAATGAGCCTGGGGTGCCATAAAAAATATACAAAAAGAAGAGAGAAAAATTCACTGCAGCCGTTATCGTCAGTTGACTCGAACATTAATTTTGTACTCACAGCACATTTCCTCTACAAGCCACACGCCTCACAAACGTCGAAGAAGAGACGCACGCGCACTGACGTAAAGTAAGTGCGTAATGTTTGATTGACGTGATGCTGTTTTTTCTTGGGGGTGTCTCGCCACTTTCTTTCCGAATTCCTCTGTTTGGAGACGTGGTGTATTTTACTTCTGCTATGTCGCTATCTTCGTGCAATCGCAGAGAACATTAAACTCCCAAACCAGAGAAGACACGGGATACAACAGAATACAACTCCAATACTTTATGAACAGAATATGCGCGGAGAACAAATTCATGAAAGAAGAAGAATCCAGAACGCTGTGCAGGGCTGCTTACGTACTGAACAGGTCAGATCTAGAACATTCCTCAACTTACTGGAAGGTTCGAAATCTTTCCAAGGTGACGTAATATATTGACGTTACTGCACCAGCATGTTCTGGGATGGTCTAGAAATTATTTTGCATCGAAATGCAGTATCTTTTCGCGATCTCTACAGCTTGACATGTGGAAAGCGGGAATTTCAGTGGGTTTCGTTTTTGCCACTGACTCACACTCAGAAGCATAATGTGTGTGTGTGTGTGTATGTGTGTGTGTGTGTGTGTGTGTGTGTGTGTGTGTGTGTGTGTGTACCAACCAGTGTGTGTGTGTGTGTGCGCGCGCGCAAGCGCGCGTCTAAGGCAAGAGAGAGACTGAGGGTCTCTTCTCCGATACCAGTAAAGCAATCGTCTGTCAGTCAGGTCTGCGGGAAGTAACTCTGTCAAAGGGGAACGACTTTATTACAAGAATTCATTCACCCATGTAGAACCTCGCATACGCCGAAAAGTTTGTGACGTCAACCAGCTAGGCGAGCTCACACGACCTCATGTGTTTGGGATTTTTGCAAGTGCATAGAGGCACAGAAAGGGTTTCCAGTACTTTCTTTATGTCAGCATGCTTAATGTCAGAGAACTTGCGTTCGTGTGCGCGCGGGCTGCATACATGACACAACGACTACGACTGTGACTACAGCAGGTCATTGAATGGAAACAACATATTGGGCTGGTGGCCATCTTGTTGATTGGTGTTGTTTCCATGAAAACATTATGACAGGAGCTGCTACGGAATACGTGCTTATAAAAGAAAACAACTGACTGCAGCCAACCAATCAACCAACCACCTGCCTACCTACCAACCAATCTACCCACCAGCAAACCTACCAACCAGCCAACCAACAAACCATCCAACATCAACCAGCAAACAATCCTACTTACCTACCAACAAACCAACCTACCAAAACCTTTTTTAAGTTGTTTCTCTATAGAGAAACAACTTTATGAGACGGGGCAGATTTTGCTACGCGCAGCAGCAAGTTTCAGTGATACAAAACAAGACTGTGACGTTTCTCCAAACAATACTTACTTTCACGCACACAGTGACGTAACGAAATCTGCGTCATAGACACCTTACGTGCACACTTTGCTGCTGCGTTCTTTTTGGCGGGAATGACGTGTGTGTGTGTGTGTGTGTGTGTGTGTGTGTGTGTGTGTGTGTGTGTGGACGGATGTAATGATGGCTATCTCCTAAACCACCTCGATGGAGGCCTTTTTACTTTGAGATAAAATGGGAAATCACCTTCTCCAGAGCTACCTTTCACGATTTTTAGCCTGCCGCATTTTCAGAAGAGTTATCGCCAATTTTAAACTAGAGAGGCAAAAGCCTCCATGGCTCCCTTGTGACAAGGGTCAAGGTCATTCACAAGTGTATGTTTGTAAAGCTCTTATCACTATCTATCATCATGGCAAGTAAAGTGTCTCTGGCGTTCCGAGTTCCTGGCAATATTACAATTTTCCCCCAAACAGTTTGTATGGCCTTGACCTTGGGTCAAGGTCATTAAAATGAGATCACATCAATGTCTATTATTATGCCAAGTTTGACGCCTCTAGTATTTGTAGTTCCTCTGAAAACGGTAATGTTAAAATTCACAACAGACAGCGTTAATGACCTTGACCTTCAGTCAAGGTCATTCAAAAAGGTAGGTCTCATTGCGGTCTATCATCATGCCTTGTTTGGTGCCTCAACTGTTTGTTGTTTCAGAAAAAATTCCAAGGTTAAAGTCTCCCAAAAACAGCCTGCATGGCCTTGACCTTGACTAAAAGTCATTGAACACAGGTATGTCAGTGAAGGTGTTGCCAATGTCTATCATCATGCAAAGTTTGGTGCTTCTGGTTCTTCTAGATTTCAAAAAAATGCAAATGTAAAAATTTCCAGACTGCTTTAATGACCTTGACCTTGGGTCAAGGTCATTTAAAATGGTTTGTTTGCATAGGTCTTTTCACTGTCTATCAGCACGCCAAGTTTGGCGCCTCTGCTGTTTGTTATTTCTGAGAAAATGCCAATGTTAAGGTTTCACAAAAATAGCTTGTATGGCCTTGACCTTGACACAAGGCCATTGAATACATGCATAAATGTAAAGTTCTTATCAATGTCTATCATCATGCAAAGTTTCAAACCTCTGGTCTTTGTAGATTCCGTGAAAATGCCAATGTAAAATTTTCAAACAGACAGCGTTAGTGACCTTGACCTTGAGTCAAGGTCATTCAAAATGATATGTTTTGAAAGGTCTTATGGTTGTCTATCAGCATGGCACGTTTGGTGTCTCTGCTGTTTGTAGTTTCTGAGAAAACGACAACGTTAAAGTTTTCTGGACACACACACACACACACACACACACACACACACACACACACACACACACACACAGACAGACGACGGAGGGTTATTACATAGACTCCCATTGTTACACAAGGGAGCCAAAAATCGGTCATGTTACGAATTTTTTTCGAAAAAGTTGTTCAAATTCCTTCATTTTCTAGACTTTGGAAGTTCACCCAATCACACTGCCTTGATTCGTGCTACAGCTCTGTAGCTCTGACTGGTTTTGTGTAAAAAAAATATTTCCGAGGTAGGGGTGGTTTGCACATAAGATCAAATATCTATGAAAAGACTACTGCAAATTACTTATCATCCCGGCGTTTTTGTCTAGTGTGACAACTGCACATATGACAGGAACTACTGCACTATTATATCTTTAGCATTTAGAATAACTGAACTTTTAGATAAACATAACTTTTTCAAGTTTCTGCGAGAAGCACCGGTCAAAAGAGTTCCAAATTTTCGATTTCATAAGTACAATCCAAGGTATTCTAGTCCATGTTTCACCAGCCCTCTAGATCTTCCAGATTTTATGTAAAAATCAGTTCAGCCAGGGAAGTCACAAAAGCAACAGGGAAATCACAAGACATGCACAAGCATCATCTGTCATACCACCAGTGTGAAGCTGACGTCAAACGCTTAGTTCACAGACAAAATAAGCAAGTATCGTCACTGCCTCCGACATTTCACCAGCCCTCTAGATCTTCCAGATTTCATGTGAAAAATAATTCAATCGGAGAAGCCACAAAGCCAACAGGGAAATCACAAGACATAAACAAGCTTCCTCAGACGATGGCAGTGCTAGAGGCTGACGTGAAAATGTTTAGTTCGCGGAATTGACGTCATCTCTCTGTCTGTGTATGACGACCTGCCTGAGGCTGACGTCAAATGTTTAGTTCACGGAACTGACCTCTCTCTCTCTCTCTCTCTCTCTGGGGAGCCAGGGTGGCCGAATGGTAGAGCGTTGGACTTTCAATGCTCGGGTCGAGAGTTCGAATCCCGGCTGGGGCCAAATGTTTGTGCTGGCCTTTCTCTCTTTGCCCCGTCTTAGAAAGCACCCTTACGTGGTGGAAAAGGACGTTAAACTCCTAAACACCCACCCACTCTCTCTCTCTCTGTCTCTCTCTCTCTCTCTCTCTCTCCCCCCCCCCACCCGGCCCCACCCCCAGTCACGTGACTAATCGGTCGAGGTCGTAGAGGATCTAGTGTCATTGGTAGAACTTGGAGAGGGGAGAACCGGCAACAATAACAACAAAACAGACAAAATAAAATGAAATTTGGAGAAACAACTTTGTAGGACGGGTCCGTTCCTCCTTGTTTTTCAGTGTGTCGGTTCAAACACTGATTTTACATCTAGACTTTTAGCATGACTACAGAAGGTGTACCGGCCGCTCGGCCACTCGAAGTTCTCGGCTGGCGACGCTAGACCTGGTAGTCTCATATCGTAGCAGTTACATTGACGTTGGCCTAACTGCGTAGATTGTGTCGTCTGCTTCTCTGTTGTCTGAAACTATTTCTAGACACCACGTGATGTGTCACGTTTCCATGACGCAATCAAACATGGCGCGGAAAAATCGTCGGCTAGCCTCTCAAGTGAAACAAACGCCCTTGCTGCGATTTTATTCACAGTTAGTTTTGCTGTCAGAGTATGCTAGCCGTAAACTGTACGTTATTCTGGACCACTCTAGACTGTTCTTTTGTTGTACAAAGGACAACATTTTGAGTAGCCACAAATTTCCCTATTCCTACCGGTTCTGTAGAGGCATGGACGCCAAGCCAAGATTTATGATTGGCTTGGTGCACGAGTTAATATCGTAGCAGACTGACTTTGGCCTAACTGCGTAGATTGTATCGTCTGCTTCTGCGTTGTCTGGCACTATTTCTAGACACCACGTGATGTGTCACGTTTCCACATGACGCAATCAAACATGGCGCGTAAAAATCGTCGGCTAGCCTCTCAAGTGGAACAAACGCCCTTGCTGCGATTTATTCACAGTTAGTTTTGCTGTCAGAGTATGCTAGCCGTAAACTGGACGTTATTCTGGACCACTCTAGACTGTTCTGTTGTTGTACAAAGGACAACGTTTTGAGTAGCCACAAATTTCGAAAACACGCTTCGCCGTGAGAGCGGCGACGGCCCCTCAGTAGAGCGCCTGGTAAGTCCGACATGCTACCTATTACACCACCGCTCGTCAGGGTGAAGGACAAAACTACACAGGGCCTCAAAATGCCTATATTATATTCCCTATTAACCTCAGGCATCATAGTCACCCTTAAAAATGCTTCAATCTAGAAACGATCACTACTATTAACAGACCATTCAAAGGCACGCACCTGACAGGGGTTTGAAAAAAATTGAATGTCTCCTTTCCACTCAGGCCTCACTGGAGTAATGCACGTCTACTTTCTCTTTAGGCCAGAGAGCCAGTTCACATAAATCCGCTTGCCTCACTTGTGTCCCACCTCTGTGCAAAAAGTCCCAACTTCACTTGCAGCTTGACTCTTTTTGTGACTGCCTGCCATGCTCCTTGACCTACATAACACAAAAATCACGAAAATCACGCTTTTTCATGACAACAAAAAATCACTACAGACTAGCACACTCGCGGGTGGGTGGCTGGGTGTTTGGGGGTTTAACGTCCTTTTTCACCACATACCTAGCGCACTCGCCATACAGGCTACCCAAAATAAACACCAAACATGACCCCACGGCCATTTTGTGTCCTCACGCTTCCCCCCTGTTCGTACAGTTTCAAGGGGTGATATTCCTCTTTTATCATCCATAGCGGCCTCTTTTTCTTTGATCTCTCCTGTGGAATAAGTGTCCGTATTGTACTAATACTGGAGAAATCATGTGACACAAAGCACGACATCACATGACAATCAGGCATGGTTCCCTGCAAAAAGGGTTTTTCTTTCAGACGGAAAGAACAGAGACAGAGATACAGCGTTTTTGGCCAAAAAAAACAACAAAAAACGTCATCGATGAGCAAGTACATGTATTACTACTCTTCGGGGAGAACTCGTATTTTGACCAAAGACGCAATCAACCCTTTGCTAAAGCTCACGGTTGATTTGCGTCTTGGATCAAAATACTCGTCGGTATTCCACAGCTTGATGGGGAATAACTGCTAATTCTTCGACCACATATAACTGGGCAGCATGTTGGAGCGGAGCATGATGCAGCCTGAAGACACTGCCATCGATACTTACCACGATGGAATTTAGAGCTGAATTGTGTGGCGGTCAGTGGTCAAGAGATTCGTCACCAGTGCGAGAGGTCAGGTTCGAGTGCCACTCGGAGCAAACAAATTTTCCTTCTCGTATGTGGCAAGATCACTGTTCAGTTCGGGCCGATCGTCGGGGTTTCTCTCCGGGTGCTCCGGCTTCCTCCCCCTCTGCTTTGGAAATTTTCAGCCCACAAAATTTGAAAAATAAATGCAATTCTAATTTCCGAAACTTCAATAGCTGAGCTGACCCTTCGCACCAAGCGATTGTCATGTGTTCATGTCCAGTGTTTGAGAGAATGCGTGTGGTTCACGTGAGCGTGCGTGTTGGGTTCAGTTCGCGGCGCTTTGAGCCGATTCATGAAACTGGGTAAAGCGCCTATACAATACTCAGTTATATTTTTTTTTAAATGGGAGAGGAGGGGGGGGGGGGGAGGCAGACAATATTGGCTGCCGATAACGTATCCATTGGCGTTACAATGCAAAAGCTAACGCGTTGCAAAAGTACAAATCGACGCAGTTTTTCCGAGTGTTTTTCGTGGCTCCAAACCAAATTTGTGAATGAATCGATGGAAGCAGGGCGAACTGGGCGGGGAAAGTAGATCGAGGGATTTGAGGGATATTTTTTTGGGGGGGGGGGGGGGGGGGGGCGGGGGTTGTGAGCAGGTGTTACGAACGAAAAGCTTACATTCTGTTAGACGGAGAAGTTTTGGCTATTTTGGATACCTTTCACGCTGCCGTATTTAGGTTGGGGGTGGGTTTGAGTGGCGAACTCCACATTTAATTCATTTTTAAACAAATAGGTTTGTCACTCTATTTTCATTCTAAGATGCGTCTGAACTCCGTAACGAAAGGCAGAACTGTTAACCCTTTCTATACTGATGCCACCATCATATGTCTGACGATAGCTGCCTACCCCCCCCCCCCCCCTTCCGCGGCGACACCAAGCCTCCTTCTGTTGGCCATTCTTGTTACCGTGTAAACCGCACGAAAAACGTGCAGAATGGTAACCAAGAAAAACCAAAAACGTTACTAAGGGAGATCACTCCAGGAGGTGGGTGGGTGAGTGTTTCCACGTCCTTTTCCACCACATATGGTGATATCAAGGACGGGGCAACGATGAAAAAGCCAGCACAAATATTTGGCCTCAGCCGGGATACGAACTCACGACCTGAGCATTAGAAGTCCAACGCTCTACCATTCGGTCACCCCGGCTCCCTTATCCCCCCAGGAACATCTGGCGGAAAAGAATGTAAGATTTCTCATACTACTGACTGTTACGACTATTGTCGGTAGTGGGGACTGAACTCTTGTTACATCTGTTATCTTGGCGCAGACAGAGTGAGTTAAGCTTACTATTATTCGCATTGAATGGAGGGTGAAAATGCCACTTACGAACCTATGAGGCTGTTTGCCAAAATATTGATTCTCCATTTGTGTATGGCAGCCGTGTTGTTAAATTAACGTTTCGGCATCTAGTATTTGAGAAATACATTAAAAAAAAAAACGCCATGATATTCTATCGCTGGTTGCGAACTTCTATAAACAGACCATGCCAGTCAGTCGTTTCACCTTGTATTAGCCTTGTGGGCAATTTTACCGCTACGCGAGGCTTCACGCCGGTCAGTTGTGTTACATCTTGATATAAGCTACTGTTTTGAGGCAAGGAGTTACGTGCGTTCGATGAAAATTTTTTCATAACGTTGCTGTGTAATATGGTATGGTGTGGCATCCATCTCTTGTGAAATGCTCATGGCCCCGCGGAGCTAAAGGAAGAATCAGCGAAAGCCTGCTGCCGTTTTAGGAGCAAACCTCTACCCTGCTATCCACTCTGGATGTCGCGTGCGACAATATTCGTTTTCTATGCCGCCGACCACAGCCTACTCTTCTTCGAACGATGGACGTGGGATTTTTTAGCGTGCACACTTGATATTTATGCGTGCGTGTGTACGCCAGGGCGGGACAGGCACCCCAAACGAGTCTGCACGTGACTTTGACTCGATGTGGAATGAAAAACTGCAACCAAATTCCTGCCCACCAGGGATCGAACCAGGCAGATTAGGATCCGAAGTCGGATACCTTAACCACTAGACCAAAATCCCCTGTCAGACCAAATCAGTCAAGTTCATAAGTCAGACGACTAACAGCTTCAAAACACGCACTCTTATAGCATTACAGGCAAGACAAATTTGATCCTACATTTTCTGCTGTGCAGTTTTCAACAAACAAGTATTCAGATCATTGATTTAGATTATGTTTATTAATTTATGTTAATTTTGTACCTGGACCCCACAAAACGGGGATAAAGGGTGGTCTTGAGCATGTGGAGTTAATGGTATCACTAAAATAGGCAGAAAATATGTTTTCGTTCGGTATAAAAATTAACGTGATGCCGGTGCAACCTTGTTTGCATTACATTCTCGTTTTTAACATGTTCATAAGCTACTTTCAGACTTGAAACTTTCACAGAAATTGTATTAGTTGTTCTAGGACCCGAAACTGAAAACAATCTCAAAGTAACTAAAAGGGACCCTAAAAGGGACCCCCCCCCCCCCCAGTTGTTTTTTTTTTTTCTTTCCAATTTTCCTAAAAATGGTTGGGCGACTTTGTCCCCTTTGCTTTGGAAATGTACAGCCCACCAAATTTGAAAAATAAATGCAATTCTAAATTCCGAAATTTAAATAGCTGAGCTGACCCTTCGCACCACGTGATTGTAATGTGTTTATGTCCAGTATGTGAGAGGATGCGTGTGATTCACGTGAGCGTGCGTGTTGGGTTTAGTTCGCGGCGCTTTGAGCCGATTCATGAAATTGGGAAAAGCGCCTATACAATACTATTATTATTATTGTGTGGGTCCCAACCACATTTGCGCGTTCTTTGTATCTATTTGTTTGTTCTCCTGATGCTGGCTTCTCAGCTAAAACTCTGAGAATAAATTCGTCTTGTGCATTTTGTCTAAGCGAGTTCCCTGAACCATTTGGTTCTCTGATCTTTTTTTTTTTTTCCTGACACGCCAACAATTCTTTTCGTCAGGATAAAAACAGCCAAGTCGTCTTAATTACTGATTTTTTCCCTTCCTTTCCAGACTAAAGACGCACCCAGAGCCTGTTACTGTTTGTAACAAACTTCAAAGTTCACCCAAAGTCCTCACCTAAACATTTTACATTTGATCACAATCAGTCACGAATTGCATTGTCTAGGGCCAAGGAACTAAAACGCAAAACGCGTTTAAATTGAGCGGAAATTCTGTTTGCGTAGGAAGCGGCAACAGCGGTTCTAAAGGTTTTGTTCGGGTTTGTCTTGTTCGCGCTCTGTGAATGTACCTAAAGAACGAATTTGAACATCCTAATTTCAACATTTACATTTTCCGCTTCGCACAGCGAGACGTCACTCCCTCACCAGCGACGCCACTATTTTGGGGGGCGGATAATCTGAACCAGAAGACATCAGCCTTAGTGTCTGCCGCCGCTCGTGTCGGGCAGATTGCGTTCGTAGTCATGACTTTAGACTGAGACGCAAATTAATCAGTTTGAACCAATTTTCCAGTGACGGTACCTTTGTTGTGCGAAATTGTTTAAAAGTGTAGCTGTTGTGTCTGGCAAGTTTCACTTTTTAAATTATTGCTGCCGTCTTTGAGTCTTTGAGAGATAGACACTCCCTAACTTTCTGTGTGTTTGTCCGTGCTTCTGTATCTAGAGTGAGAGAACGACGAAGCGGGCACCAACATTTCAAACTAAGTAAAACGTGACTTTTTTGTTCGTGTGTGTGCCACGGTGTGTGTGTGTGTGTGTGTGTGTGTGTGTGTGTGTGTGTGTGTGTGTGTGTGTGTGTGTGTGTGTGCCACGTGTGTGTGCCACGGTGTGTGTGTGTGTGTGTGTGTGTGTGTGTGTGTGTGTGTGTGTGTGTGTGTGTGTGTGTGACAAAGAGAGAGAGAGGGGAGGAGCGGGGGGGTGGGGGGGGGCAGGAAGGGACTTCAAGACCGTTAGTGGTAGTGCACAGCGGGCACGTGTCGAAGTCGTGACAAGAAGAGATGTGCACTAGTGTAACATTAGTAGCGGAGAAAAACAACTTCTTGACAAGCCAGGAACTAATACCTTTATTAATTCTTGCAAGAGAGAGAGAGACAGACAGACAGACAGACAGGCAGGCAGGCAGGCAGGCAGGCAGACACACGCACACGGACACAGACAGGAATGCTGTCTATAAGAGACATAACGGTGTAGTTAGTAGAAAAATGGTCCGATCAGAAAACAATAAACAAACAAACATCCATTTTCGTTTTGTACAGTATAGTGACACGTATAATGTTAGGGTACAGAGAAAAGACATTACTGCACAGTTCTGATACGTAACTCAAGTCAAGGGAAAAAAAAGAGAAAAAGATTCACAGTGCATCAAACCTCATTTTTACATAACTATAGCTAGTGGCCGTAATTTGAAATGAATCACCGATGCATTACGCGTAATTAGCTACAGGACGTATGCTCAGTCACAATAATCAGCGACGCAGTAGGTTTAATTTCGGTCATGGCGACACCATATATCTCCGCCCCCATGACGGTTTATCACCTTCGTCTTTAGCGGAAACCAACGGGATGTTCCCTCCTGACAGCAATCTTTAGCTTCCTGAAAGAGTCAAATCTGTTCTATATAAAATTCAGACACTTCAAGCAATATCCTTAATCTCTATAATGTTCGATGTACAAAGAAATGAAACGTATTTATTATTAAAACCGGATAGATTTTTCATATGTATTTAAACCTTGTTTTCTTGTCTTCCTTTTTTCTTTTTTTTTTTAGTCCAATGAAGAAAGGCCTTGATTAGCCGCGAAATAGTCTTTGTTGCTTGCGCGGCGTTAAGTCCTAACTAACTAACTAGCGGATATCGAAGTGTCGGGAAAAAAATGTACATTCATTATATATAACATTTTTTTAATGGCAGAGGAGAGAGGGGGTGGGAGCGGTGGGGATAGTTGGTTGCTGGCTTGTTTGAAGTTTTTTTTTTCTTTTGCTGCCCCAACTCCTTTGCCAGTTCCAGTGGAATCCACGGAGGGCTCGGAAGCTGGGTGGGTGGGTGTTTGGGGGTTTAACGTCCTTTTCCACCACATAGGGTGATATCAAATACGGGGCAACGATGAAAAAGCCAGCACAAATATTTGGCCCCAGCCGGGATCGAACTCACGACCCGAGCATTAGAAGTCGAACGCTCTACCATTCGACCACCCCGTCGGAAGCTGGGGGATTTTTTCTTAATTATGCATGATGATGGAGATGAGGATGATGGTAAGATGATGCAATGGAAGTCCGTGTGGTTTGGAACTGCGGGACAGGGCCGCATTCCACGCTTCCTGTCATAAATATCCCGGCATTCACCAGGCCCGGGAAGTACGGCACCTGCGGTGCTGGCCGTGAAATCATCCATATCATAAAACGTGTCATACCAAGGGAAGCACCCCCAAAGTTGCACCCGTGAAGTGGGTGAATCTCGGCTGTGTGGCAACAGCCTCCCCATTGGGCCCATAGCACACCCGCTCTGGGTAGGAGCCGACCTAGATAGGAAAAATCCCGCTTGCCTCGGCTGGGACTCGAACCCGGGGTCTCCCGGTCCATGGTCCGAAGTGCTAACCACTACACTACGGGCCGGCCGATTGTTTGAAGGTTTTATAGTCTCAATACCTTTGTCAGGCATACAACAACCCTGCGGAGAACTTTTCATCGAATGCGCTTGATCTGTGCGTCAGAATTAGTCAACTTGAGGCACAACAATGAAAGCATCTGACACAATTGTTTGTTTGTTTTTTTATTTCTGTTTTTAGGACATATACATATACATGCCACAGACATTTACAGACAACAGACCTACATAGATGGACATATATCAAGTTACTCTAGAAAGTATCTTGCAAAACAAACATATACAACAAATTACACACACACACACACACACACACACACACACACACACACACACACACACACACACACACACACAGAGATCCAAGTAGCAATCCAAATAGTAACACCACTAGTAACAATGTAAAATAAAAAAGAGAAAAAAACAAACAAACAAACAACAACAACAACAACAAAACATTCACTCACAACATATACAAACAACAATGAAAGCATCTGACACAATTGTGGTGACTCTGGTTGGCGTATCATTATGCATAAGGGGGTGAGCGGTGGTCACCACACACTATTGACACATAGTCTATGTGGGAATTGATATGGGCATTGTAGAATAACTTACGCGTGTCAGCATCTGTTATGAATCGCAACTTTGACAGCATGTACAAATTTCGAGAGACACTTTTACAAACATTATTGATGTGGGGTTCCCACTGAAGCTGTAATAGTAAGACCAAGCAGTCGGTGCTGTGTGACCTGTTTTATAGTGCTGTCATTGAGGGGACAAATGGAGAGTCAAAGGTGCAGTTTGATGCTTTTGGCGTGTAGCTATCACCATACATTCAGTTTTGACTGGGTTAAGCACCATTACATTTAAGTCGCACCAGTCAGAGACATCTTGCAGTCCCTTCTGGAGACGCTTGCTAATGGCTGTGATATTTTTGTCGGGTGTGTGGAGTGTTGTGTCATCAGCAAACATACCGCATAATTAGACATCTTCGCTCAAGTGGAGATGTAAATCATTAATAAATATACAGAATAGTAGTGGCCCAAGGACAGAGCCCTGAGGCTCACCATGTTTTACTAAACCTTGGAAGGAATACGATCCATTATGAAGCACTTTTTGTCTTCTATCGCGTAGGTACGATTCGAAAAACGTAAAACAGCATCGGATTTACACAGATACGGTTTGATTTTATTAAAAGGATGAGAGAGAGAGAGAGAGAGAGAGAGAGAGAGAGAGAGAGAGAGAGAGAGACTTTGACTTTGATGCTTTATTTAAGAACGGTATAAGATGTTGGTTACAATAACCATTTAACATAACATTTAATATAACATAGACTCCCATTGTTACACAAGGGAGCCAACAATAACCATTTTTGGCTCCCTTGTGTAACAATGGGAGTCTATGTTATAGCCCTCCGTCGTCTGTCTCTGTGTGTGTGTGTGTGTGTGTGTGTGTGTGTGTGTGTGTGTGTGTGTGTGTGTGTCTGTCTGTCTGTGTGTGTGTGTGTCCGCAGTAAACCTTAACATTGGCATTTTCTCAGAATCTACAAATAGCAGAGGCACCAAACTTTGCACGCCGACAGACAGCCAGATGACCTTTCAAAATATATCATTTTCAATGACCTTGACTGAAGGTCAAGGTCACTAAAGGTAAAGCTGTCTGTTTGAAAATTTTACATGGGCATTTTCTTGGAGTCTACAAATACCAGAGATTTTCAACTTTGCATGATGATAGACATTGATAAGAACTTTACAGATATACATGTAATTAACGGCCTTGTGTGAAGGTCAAGGTCAGACAAGCTATTTTCCGAATTTCCGTGAAAACCTTAACATTGGCATTTTCTCAGAATCTGCAAAAAGCACAGGCACCAAACTTGGCATGCTGATAGACAGCCATAAGACCTTTCAAAATATATCATCCTGAATGACCTTGACCCAAGGTCACTAAAGCTGTTTGTTTGGAAATTTTACACTGGCATTTTCTGAGAATCTACAAAACCCGGAGGTTTTAAAATTTGCGTGATGACAGACATTGATAAGACCTTTACATATGTACATGTATTCAATGGCCTTGAGTCAAGGTCAAGGCTGTACAAGCTATTTTCCGCATTTCCGCAGTAAACCTTAACATGGGCATTTTCTCAGAATCTACAAACAGCAGAGGCACCAAACTTGGCAAACCTACAGACAGCCAGTAAGAACTTTCAAAATGTGTATTGTTGAATGACCTTGACTCAAGGTCAAGGTCACTAAAGCTGTCTGTTTTTAAATTGTGCATTGGCATTTTCTTGGAATTTTACAAAAACCAGAGGTTTTAAACTTTATATGGTGATAGACATTGATAAGAACTTTACAGATATACATCTATTCAATAGCCTTGTGTCAAGGTCAAGGTCGTACAAGCTATTTTTGTTAAACCGTAATATTGGCATTTTCTCAGAAACAACAAACAGCAGAGGTGCCAACCTGACATGCTAATAGACATTGATAAGACCTATATACAGTATACCCGTACCACTTTAAATGACCTTGACTCAAGGTCAAGGTCATAAAGCTGTCTGTTGTGAATTTCAATATTACTGTTTTTGGAGAAACTACAAATACTAGAGGCATCCAGCTGGCGTAATGATAGACATTGATATCTTATTTGAATGACCTTGACCCAAGGTCAAGTCCATACAGTCAGTTTTGGGGGAAAGTGTAATATTGCCTAGGAACTAAGAACACCAGAGACACCGTACTTGGCTTGATGATAGATAGTGATAAGATTTTTACGAACGTACCCTTTTGAATGACCTTGACCTATGTCACAAGGGAGCCATGGAGGCTTTTGCCTCTCTAGTTCAAACTTGCCGTTGAACACTAAACTACATACGACATAATCATAATGGTAGTACACAAGCACAAGAGTATTAAGCACGCGGAAAAGCAAACCAAAAGTAACAACAACAGCAACAACAACAAGTACACACACAAACGAACAAAAGGATAGCACAGGGCTAAGAGATACGCAGGCAATCAAGCTATTATGGACACAATCAATGATAAAACAAAAATCTGCAACAGTAGCCTTAGCAATAGGACTAAGACCAAGACGAAGCCGAACAAGGGTCGTTTGGCCATGTCCCCATGTTCACTTGTCTATAGTGGGCAAAATTGTGCGATCGTACACGCACTGGTCATGGAGCTAGAAGGTTAGGCGACGAGTGCCAACAGTGAGGATAGCAAATACTTGAAGAGATCCTCTTTAAAACCTGCGAGCGTTGCCCTTGCAGAGAGAGAGAGAGAGAGAGAGAGAGGGCACGAGGACGCGAAAAAGAGTATACTGACATTGTAAATCCGTTTGATTCTCTGTAGGCACCGTAAAACACCAAGACCTTGTAATGATCGGTGGTGTCGTAAGAAGCATCTGCATGGAGAACGGTCACCGATCCCGAAGCACTCCGGTGTAATAATTATGCCAGATAGACTCCCTGGCATGAGTGCGTCTTAGCTATGTCCAGCTGAACGCATAGAGCGCCCCGGGTCAATGGAGCGTGGTTTGGCTCAAAGCTGGAAGAGCCCCGAGGTAATCAGTGCTGGGGAGTTTTAATCTTGCGCCCTGCGCCGGTACAGCTCACGCCATTTTTCGTACATTTTGGTCACACGTGAAGTTTTAATTTCCACAGGTTTCTGAAAGCATTACAGAGCAGTTCCCGCAATGACTGTTTGTGTGTCATGTCGCCGTCATTCCTCCAGTGGAGGACCAAAGATTTATCGCTACAAAATGTCGAATGATAGAAGATTTCCTTCAGTCTGGAGGCTATTGCCGTCTGCGCAGATATATATTCTACGGAAATCTCTTCGGTCATGAAGGATGTTTCCACAGTAACAGGCAGATGTACAGAAGAACGAAGTAAAGCCGCAGGGAGACAAGGAATTCCACAAACATGCACGGTGTGTGTGTGTGTGTGTGTGTGTGTGTGTGTGTGTGTGGCGTGGGAGGGGGGGGGGGGGTCGGGAAGGCCTCGGAACAAGTTTAAGTACCTAGATGAAATCTGACAGTGGGGAGGGGTGCGGCGATGTTTTAACGCCCTTTCCACCGCACGTGGGTAATATCAAAGACTGGGCAATCAGAAAAGAAAAGAAAAAAAAAAAAAAAGAAAAAAAAAGGCCAGCACAGAAATACTATTTGCCCCCAGTCGGGATTCGACCTCACGACCAGAGAATTGAAAGACCAACGCTCTACCGCTCGGTTACCCCGCCTACCATAACAAGGGGGGTGGATGGGTGGGGCTGGGGTGGGGGGGTGGGTGTCTGGGATTTAAACGTCCTTTTCCACAGCGTGATATCAAAGACGGGGCAACGAGGAAAAGGCCAAAGTAAATAATTATCTGGCCCCAGCCGGGATTCGAACTCACGACCCGAGCCTTGAAAGTCCAACGCTCTACCATTCGGCTATCCCGGCTCCCCCATGACAGGGGGGGGGGGGGGGATCTGCCTGTTTTTGCCAAAAAAAAAGAAAAGAAAAAAGAAATGATAATAATAATAATGAACATTTTCAAAGCACAGGGAGAGAAAGTTGGACTAACCGGAGAGAACCCCATACCATCAGCACGAATGAATACTTTTTGAGGGAAAGTTGGACCAGCTGGAGAGAACCCCATACGATCAGCACGAATGAATACTTTTAGAGGTAAAAAGCACCATGTTTCAAGCGGGATTAGAACCCAACAACCTATTAAATTAGTGGTAGGACAACTTACCTCTACTCCACCGCCCGCCTTCTTGGCAAATAAAGTGGGCACATTGCAGATTACGCCGCAAGCGTCAATTTTAGTGATCTCGGGGTTGCCGGAAAGCTTTTTAAGAGAAGCAGACAATGAAAGTTTCTATATTTGGCAAAAACACATATCTTCGAGCTATTTTCAAAAGTTTGCGAAGAGCTGAGGGAGTGTCACTTCGTGTATAAACGCCACAATTATATTTTTCGTGGTATTATCATTCTTTTTTTAATTAAAAATCTTGAATACTCTTATTCGAAACTGCTCTTTTTCTATGAATAAAACACCCCCAAATCAATCAAGGAGTTTTCTCCCAATGTTGTGCTATTTTGTTGTTATTTTTGCCAGTGCTTTTTCAGTTTTTTTATTTTATTTTTTTATGTTGTTTCCATAGTAATGGAAACAACATTATAAGACGGGCTAAATTTTCCACGTTCAAGGGCAAGTGTTTGCGGTAAAAAAACACCCGTCACAGCCGTTCTAAGCAGAGACGGCGGCGCAAGTCTAACTCTGACAATGACGTAAGAACACATACGTCATCGACACAGACACGTATGGTGCACCAGGATGCATTCTCAGCCGGAAGTGATTGCCGTCTGTGTGTGCGTGCGTGCGTGTGTGTGTGTGTGTGTGTGTGTGTGTGTGTGTGTGTGTGTGTGTGGTGTGTGTGTGTGTGTGTGTGTGTGTGTGTGTGTGTGTGTGTGTGTGTGTGTGTGTGTGTGTGTGTGCAGTCCGGTTTCTCCGAAACTACTTAGCCGTATGGTTTCACACTTCGGGTCTACAAATATATCAAGATCTTTCATGACGGCGACTGAACGATTTGTGATTCCACACATGGTTTGGGAGTTATCGCCCTTTTGAGAAAAGCTGGTTGTCTGGCTTTTTCAGGCGTAAAATTCATTTAAATCATTCCGTTTTTTTTTTTTTTTTTTTGGATGTTGATAGCATGAATACGGACTCTGAACAGAGTGAATTTTATAAATGATCACTAATATAGTTTTGACGGAACCTTACCTCATTTCACAGCGCAGATGAACCATTTTAAATCTCAAATCCCTCACACCGCATGTAGCTATATGTCTGTGATGTAAAAAAAAAATGCTTTTTTAAAATTCACTGCAGCCGTTATCGTCAGTTGAAAGTCTGGACTACAAGTGTATCTCCTCTGCAAACCACACACCTCGCAAACATCGCGCAGATATACAAGGTATGATCGTCATTTTGCTGACGTCATATTTGATTGACGTTATTCTAGCGTTTCTTGGTGATGTTTCGCCAATCATCGAGGAAATGAAGCTCGCGCAGTAACATTTGACCGCAGTCTCACGCTGCTCGTCTGATAGAGGATGCTTGTTCGTGTCTTTTGATTTCCCTGTTGCTTTTGTGACTTCCCTGACCGAATTAATTTTTACATAAATCTGGAAAATCTAGAGGGCTGGTGAAACGTGGATTTGAATACCTTGAATTGTGCTCACAAAATCGCAAAACTGGAAATCTTTTGACCGGCGCTTCTCGCAGAAATTTGAAAGAATGTGTTTATCTAAAAGCTCTGTTATTCTTAATACTAAAGCAATAATAGTGCAGTACTTCCTGTCATATGTGCAGTTGTCACACCTGACAAAAATGCCGGGATGATGAATAATTTGAAGGAGTCTTTTCATAGATATTTGGCCCTATATGCCCTGTATGCAAACCACCCCTACCTCGGCAATATTTTGACAAAATCTGTCAGAGCTACAGAGCTGTGCTACGAATACAGTCAGTGTAATTGGATGAACTTCCAAAGTTTAGAAAATGAAGGCATTTGAACAATTTTTTCGTAAAAATACGTAACATGACCGATTTCTTCAAATGGGCGATAACTCTTTTAAAACTGATAACAGATAAAAATCGTGAAATGTAGGTCTGGAGAATATGACTGCCCATTTTATCTCAAAGTAAAAAGCCATCCGGCGAGGTGGTTTAGTAGATAGCCATCATTACATCCGTCCACACACACGCACACGCACACACACACGCACACACACACACACACACACACACACACACACACACACACACACACACACACACACACACACACACACACACACACACACGTCGCATAACTCCCACCAAAAAGAACGTAGCAGCATAACGTGCACGTAAGGTGTCTACGACGCAGATTTCGTTACGTCACTGTGTGCGTGAAAGTATGTATTGTCTGCAGAAACGTCAAAGTCTTGTTTTGTATCACTGAAACTTACTGCTGCGCGCAGCGAAATCTACCCCACCCTATAAAGTTGTTTTTCTATAGAGAAACAAATTAAAAAAACAAAACAAAACAAAACAAAAAAGTCTCTTACATTCCATTTACGCTCAATTTTCACGAGGATACGAAAACAGACACCTAAGCAAAAACTGACCCACACCAAAAATGCTACGCCGACAAACGAAAGGCCAAACAAAGAAACGAACAAACGAACGAACGGACGAGATAACGAGGTGACTGAATGAAGTCCAGTGTGCAATTTGCAGGATGATGAGTTGACCACTGTGTCAAACAAAATGGCAGGGAGTGTTCCCAGTGAGACTTCGTTTCGAAATTTTAGGCGACTGTTGCTCAGAGGGTTTTGTCCATCTTCAAAATTAATGTGAGTACAGTGCTACCGGATATTTTCGCTTTTTCGGTTTGAAAGACAGGATTCATTTATCAACCAGGGCCCGTATGTAAAACTCGAGGTTAATTTAACCCACGGCTACGGGCCTAACCCGGACTAGGACAAAAGAAACCCCAAAACAAAATTAAATAAAAAAGGAAGCGAAGAAAGAAAGACAAAAAATCCTTCTATAACGGCATAGGCACCTTGCTGGAATGGACCCGCTTCCTGATTTAAACAAAAACAACAGAAAATTTAACCCTAGAGCTAGTTTAGTTCGAGATTAGACTGTAACCCGGGGCTGAACACCCAAAACCCGACTTTTACATACGGGCCCTGAAAACGACTTTCAGTACTAACACCTTTATGATTCAAACATTCTGCTTTTCTTCAGAGAAATCGTCGTGTAATACTGGGACGAGAGCGAGGAGGGGGGCGGGGGGGGGGGAGACTCTTCGCCATCTTGTTTACCACCCGTGTTGATTTGACCTCTCAGCCACTTTGAACGACGTCACGCACAGCGGTTTCTTGTCGAGACGTAGGAGAGACACCATACCATACCATGAGCGCGGCGCCCCACGCTGGATAAAGCTGCAGACAGCGAGTTGTGCGGGGGTGGCCGCGTCTGCGTGAACCGCTGACGGCCTTGTGTGTGTGTGTGTGTGTGTGTGTGTGTGTGTGTGCGTGCGTGCGTGCGTGCGTCTGTGCGTGCTTGTGCGTGTATCGGTGTGTGCGTGCGTGGTGGTGGGGAAGGGTGGGGGGGGGGGGCAGATAGTAGAATGGTAGAGCGTTGGACTTTCAATGCTCGGGTCGTGAGACCGAATCCCGGCTGGGGCCAGATGGTTGTGTTAGCCTTAGGTCTTACCGCTGACCATTTAAATACGGTTGCAGCTAACATCGCAAACCAGGCGAAAGTTAAGGTGCCAGGGAAGACAGTACATCGAGATCAACAGTGCTTCACTGGTCGCACCAGAACCACTGGAGGAAAAGGTCACGCAGCAACTGAGTGAGTGATATGTAGGAGTTGCAAATACACTATGAGAAATGCTAGACTAACGTCCATAAATCTAAATTTTACATAAATCACATGAGAAAGTTGTCAAGCTTAACACGAACTGTAATTCAGTTCAAATAAATTTTCCCGTTTGTTGAAGGAAAAAGGAAAAAAGAAAGAATTGAAGCTATGTCCGTGGGCATGTTTTTAATTGATCGCCTGATGAAGACAGAAAAAAGTTCAAGATAGTTCACAGTGAAGATCTGCGGAGTTGGTTATGAAAACATTTACTTGATTCAGCTTCCAGATTCCCCTGGCACACGCAGGATTTAACCTCGACTTCTGCGAGTGATCAAACCGAGATCTCTGAAACAGGTGACTTTCTGTGGAACTCTGGGGAAAAAAATAAGATCCGTCCGGCAAATTTGCAAGAAGTATTGCCTACGGTCAGCTGGTGATATGCGGTCGGAGTCGATCCTCTTTGTCTGCTTTTGGCTCGTCCACAGTAAGTTGTAATAAGTTAGTAATGTATTATTAACAGTTGTCGTCTCTCTTCGATGTTGTTATAAGCTTTAGAATGTGTGTGTGTGTGTGTGTGTGTGTGTGTGTGTGTGTGTCTGTCTGTCTGTGTCTGTCTGTCTGTGTCTGTCTGTGTCTGTGTCTGTGTGTTTTGAAAATGTGTTAACAAAAGTCTTTTCCTCTTTTTTTTCGGTATTTTAGGGCTTTGGTATTTTTTCTTTATATCTTGAGAATGTATTATCGAAAGTTATTCCGTCTTCTTTCGGTGTTTTACACCTTTGGGATCGCCCACACGTTTCTTCAGTGTATTTTGAAAAATGCACTCACAAGTTCTTGCCTCTTCCTTCGGTGTTTTTACAACTTTGGTGTAAGTTTTATTCAGTGTAGCTTGACAATTAATATGCTGTCAAAAGTCAGTCCGTCTTCTTCGGTGTTTTACAAGTTTCATTCAGTGTATTTTGCAAAGATATTGCCAAAAGTTCTTTCTTTTTCCTTCGGTGTTTTACAGTTAAGGATGTTCCGCAATGTAAGTTCAGCGTATATTGAAGAGACGGATAATCTCTCCTTTGGTTTTTAGCACTGAGGGTCGTAAGAGTTTTAGTCAGTGATGCAGTTTGAAACGTCGGCCTTCCACGTGTTTTTATCTGGCTATCAGCTTTATCGTCTTTCAGCTTTATCAGATGGAATAATATGCAAACGTATAGACCTTCCTGAGTGTTATTTGACTTTTCTACGACCTGTTGTGAAGAAAAGATATTACACTCTACACGTGTGATATGAACCGTTCTTCCCCCCGTTCAAAGTTGTACAACTTTTGGCTTGGCCACTATAGACTAATGGGCGTGTGTTGTGAATATGTATTGTCTTTCTTGTGCTATGAGTTTCACATGTTGGCCAAATTTGATCCAAAATAACTGGTGTATTTTGACAATTCAGTGTCTTGCCTCACTGTTGCGCAGCTTTGGCTGGTCCACATTAAATTCAATTTACGGTGTTTATGAAAACTTACGTCTCCGGTGTTTGGTTGTTGAGGCGTAAATCGGCTGCAACACATAGACTGAATCGAGTGTTTCACGGCCATCGTCATGATTAGGATGTTGTGTAAGAATGTTTTATGAAAGTGTTTATGCAATGTATGTGTATGTAATGTGTGTGTAATGTGCATTTAATGTGTATTTACTGTGCGTGAAATGTGTATGTAATGTGTGTATGTTCTGCTATTTTAAGGCACAGCAGGAGGTTGGGCGCCAGACAAATCCTCATTACTACCATTGTTAAATGGGAAGTTCTAAACTGAGACTCGGCTCTTTTCCTGTATTACGAAGCCCAGAAATGCTCTATGAGTAGTGGGGAGCCGGGGGTGGCCGAATGGTAGAGCGTTGGACTTTCAATGCTCGGGTCGTGAGTTCGAATCCCGGCTGGGGCCAAATATTTGTGCTGGCCTTTTTCTCGCTGCCCCGTCTTTGATATCACACTTATGTGGTGGAAAAGGACGTTAAACTCCCAAACACGTCTGCTGCTAGTTTTTGTTTGAAGGATTAGCTGCAACTTTGAGAACAACGATACCAACAACAATCAAACCTTAAACAGCAAAACGATATAAACAACAACAAGAACAACAACAAACAACAACAACAACAACTAAAAACAGGACAAAACAGACCAACGGAGGGAGGGGGGGGAGGGGGGGGGAAGGAGGGAGGTGTCGAGAGTCAGACTGAAAAGCGGAAACCTACATCTTTCATCACGCCGATGGCTATTCAGTTCCGATTTATGCCAAGGCCACCAAGTTCCTGTCTGTCTGTCTGCACCATTGCATCAAACAGTTCCTATGATCTGCATCCGTGTGATACGGACCGACGCGTGGATAACCATTAATTCCATGTCAAAATCTCTATATAGAGGTTGCGATGCGTGTAGCTATCCAGACTGGGAACGGAGAAGAATTAAAAGCTGTGCCGTTTGTACTGTACTGGCGCATCGGTCTGTAAAGCGGACAAATTACTGCTGTGTTTGTAGCTGTTGTCTGCGACGCTGTAATCAAGCAGTTCCATCGTCGAAAACAAGGATTGGCCTCGTGTGGCGATGTGCTGAGTAACCTACAACAATTGGTTTAAACATTTTTTTTTTTTTTTTTTTTTGGCAATACAATTCGTACAAGTAAACAATTAGTGAACGAACGAACGAACGAAATTTTATTTTACAAGGATAAAAGATTAGGCGCGCAGACCCTTTTTAGATCTTGCCCTTGTGAAACTACAAACACTAAACTTGGAAAACTGCAGCTATTTCTTAACACACACACACACACACACACACACACACACACACACACACACACAACACACACACACACACAAGAGAAGAGAGAGAGAGAGAGAGAGAGAGAGAAGGGGGGGGTCTACGTGTACTCACAAAGACACCCCCGCAAAAAAAAAAAAAAAAAAAAATCTCCGCTGGGCTGCGCTAGACTCTGTCAAAGAAGTAACATGTAAATAAAAACTAAACACTTGAAATTTTACAACTAGAGCAGTGCAGTTGAATATATAATTATTTCGCACTAGCGTAGAAACATACCCCCCCCCCCCCCCTCCCGCTCCCTGTCTTAGATAGGCCTACAATAAGCCCCCCCCTCTGTTTATTTTGTGGAGAGCTCCCCCCCCCCCCCCATTTTGGAGCCCCCCCCCACCCCCCCCCCCCTCCTTCGGCCGTCGACTTTTCGACCCCCCTTCCCGATCTGAATACCGGCTGGATCCACAATAAAAGGTTTCTTGATGAGCGAAGGACGCTTTTAGAAGAATCTGTTGTCTTGTCAATTTACCTGTCGTCGCTCATTTAGGTCTTGTTCCACAAACACTATTCATCGGCAAATGGAATCACGGAGACGGAGACAAAAGTCAATCATGCCTGGGGTGGGTTCTGCCCAGGTGGGAAGATTTCCAATTTACGCTGTGAATGGTTGAATGTTTATACGAAAGAAACGCTGCTTATAAAAAAAAGGTTCAAAAGAGAAAAGTGGAGGCTCAGAAGCAAAGAAACCGAGCCAACAGAAACCAAAAGAGAAGTGGGGTTTGTCTGTGCACAAAATTGATGTCAGGTCGGGTCTATTCCTGTGTTGACTGGAACTTTTTTCTGTTGTTTTTTCTTTCTTTCTTTCAGTTTGTCTGTTTGTATGTTGTTGTTTTTTGAGGGGGGTGGGGTGGGGGTAGGGGTGGGGGGTGGGGGTGGGGGTGGTGTTAAAATTGGTTGACGGCAGCTTGAGGAAAGAGTGCTTATCAAGGGACAGAACTCGTCCCGTTTTCAGTCTCAGTCATTGTTGCTGTTTACCAATTCACAAACTCCCTTCTTATTTGACTCATGATTATACTCCATATCAAACATGATTATAAAACTGCTTGGTAGAGAATTACAGCACTTGTGAGCTGCATGAAACCACTTCAACTGCTCCTGTACCGGCCCCCGTAGTGTAGTGGCTAGCACTTCGGACCATGGACCGGGAGACCCGGGTTCGAGTCCCAGCCGAGGCAAGCGGGTTTTTTTCCTACCTAGGTCGGCTCCAACCAGAGCAGGTGTGCTATGGGCCCAGTGGGGAGGCTGTTGCGACACAGCCGAGCTTCACCCACTTCACGGGTGCGACTTTGGGGGTGCTTCCCTTGGTATGACACGTCTTCTGATGTGGATGATTACACTGGCCGGCACTGCAGGTTCCGTAGTTCCCGGGCCTGGCTAATGCCGGGATATTTATGACAGGAAGCGTGGAATGCGGCCCTGTGCCATCATCCTCATCTCCATCATCATGCATAATAATAAAAAATTGCCCCCAGCTTCTGAGACCTCCGTGGGTTTCACCCATGGCCGGGGAGGAACGCCACTGGAGCTGCCAAATAATTGGTGCAGCAAAAAAAAAAAAAAAAAAAAGCCAACTATCCCAGCTACGATTATAGTCGTAACAGTCTGTTTACATTTTACCTCCCTTTGCAACATGTCTGCTGTCAGGTTTCTTTGGCAACCCGCCGACGGTGATGTCAAAGTAAAGTATCTGAGTAACCCTCCGGTAACTGTCGTCTGTCTGCTCAAGAAAACTGCACTATCTTCTTTAATGTTCAGGATTTTATAATTCGTACAGCACGTTTTTAGGTGTTTAGGTTTTAGTTATACGTTACTTTCTTGGCAGAGCCAGGTTTTAGTTATACGTTACTTTCTTGGCAGAGCCTAGCGCAGCCCAGCGGAGTTTTTTTTTTTATAGTACACTTCGACATCCCCCTTTCTCTCTCTCTCTCTCTCTCTCTCTCTCTCTGTAGCCGTGCACGCAAACACATGACTGTATAGAACACACTTTACGTTTAAGAATGCACGGCCCGGCTTCCCATCTCTTAGTATCGACACCACTTTGTATAGACCATCCATTGATTTGCTCGACTTGACATACATGTTTTGTAATGACACCTGCTCTGTGTGTGTGTGTGTGTGAGAGAGAGAGAGAGAGAGAGAGAGAGAGAGAGAGAGAGAGAGAGAGTGAGTGTGTGTGTGTGTGTGTGTGTGTGTGTGTGTGTGTGTGTGTGTGTGTGTGTGTGTGTGTGTGTGTGTGTGTTTTTACTTTGTTTAAACGTAGATGTAGTCTCTTATACAGTTGCGATTTTTTTCTTCACTTTTTGCCTTATATTTAGTTGTTTTGCTTCGTGATTGTCCTTGACTTTTTTTTTGTTTTTTTTTTTGGGGGGGGGGGGGGGGGGGGCTTGTCAGTTTTAATTGCTTGATTTTTTTTCTTTTTTCTTCTTCTTTCTTTTGTAATTTGGAGTAGCAACGGCAAGTTTCAAAATGGTAATTGTGCCAATTGCCAATTGCTTTACCGTTGATAAATAAAGGATCATTGTCATTGTCATTGTCATTGTCTCTCTCTCTCTCTCAGCTCTAATTTACTATAATTACCGCCATTGCAATACCGTTAACATGCACTTGTTTGTTGACCCCTGAGCATTATTATAAGCCTAGCTTGTTCATGCTCAGAAATTGTTTATTTACTTTGAGAAAACCGTATTGCAATAAACTTGTTTAAACCAGTAACACTTCCCCATGTGTGTGGACATTGGCCCGGTTTGTGTATGTATGTATGCACTAGACAGATATGAGTACTTATGTGAGTGTATATGCAGCCAGTAGTATGTGCGAGTGTGTGTATATATATATGCTTTGTTCCTGAATTTGGGGTTGTCCGGGTGTTCTCTTGCTGGCAATTATTGTTTGTTTGTTTGTTTGCTTTTTTCTGGGTTTTTTTTCGGTTTGTTTGTTGCTGTTGCTGTTGTTGTTGTTTTGTTGTTGTTGTTGTTGTTGATAATTTCGTTGATTTTCATATGTTTTATTATGCTTTCCTATGCCACCAGAGGGTTGGAAAATGAACTTGACTTGACCTAAATATAAAATTCTGTGGCCCACATGGTGCAATGTCACCACGGGATTCAGGCAGCTGGTGCCAGACTAAAGATGGATCTTCATATGATGGCAGGGATGTCGTTTGGGGTCGGATCTCGGCAAAAAGCCGATATTATTTTTGAAAAAGCCGATATATCTGTCTGTCATGTCGGCTGGCCGGGCCGAAGTTTTCACGAGTGAATCAGCTCGATTATGTCCGTTTCTGCGAGAGTCCTGAGCTGGCTGGACTAATTTCCAAGAAAACGCAACTTTCGGTGAGGATATGTATCTACAGAACATCTTTAATTCATGGAGGTGGAGGGAGCACGTAACAGTAGGGAATCTGGTCGAAAAACTTGTGAAACTGCTTCGGCAGAGAGAGCCGAAACTTTCTGTAAAAAGCCGAAACTTTCATGGCTGTTTCGGCTAAATCCCCGAAGAAAAAAAATCCTGGCAACATCACTGTGATGGTAATGTTTGTGTGCCAAGGTGTGGCAAACACTTTTTACGGTCGCTCACTGATTACATCCCTTCAGATCAGATGATATAAAACAAGAAGAGAAACAAAGCCTGCCTCTCGGAATCGGAAATCATAAACAATATGATAAAATTTTGTTTTTCTATGATGCTGAAATATTCATCGTTCTCTTGTACCTTGTTTCGAAGTACAGTGAAATTCATTTTCCTGTGAGATGTGAATTTTTTTAAAGACATCCGAGTTGAGCATTACAATTTGTAGAGAATACAAAAAACGTATTGAAATTTGGAGGAAAAAAATGCCGGTTTAGTCCATTTTTCCACAAAAACATAATAAACTAAACACGCCTGTTCATAAAGTTCATAAATTACATACAAACTGCAATGTTGAATAAATAAATGAATGAATGAACAACAACAACAACAACAACAAAAAGAGGCGGGTGTTTTTTTTTTATCTGATGGCTATACACAGCAGTTTAATTTCTTTGAAATGAGAGATTCTAATGCAAGCAACTTAAAAGGTTTTTAAGGGAAGAAGGGAGACGGTTGGTCTCGCAGGATGTTGCTGTTAAGAAAAATCCAGAACCTCTTTGAAACGCCGGATTTTGCAGCTATCCGCTTCAAAAACATGTTGACGTAGACATTTTTACTTTATTCACACAATTTTTCTGTGGTGAACTTTTTACGATAAAAGAGGACGGAGAGATGTTGAAAATAGTCATTCAGGTCACATCCCGCTGTCAGGCTGAGATTTGACTGGTGTCTGTTGTGGACGATATGATATATCGCGACCGTCACTCCACCAGCGTGTACACACACACACACACACACACACACACACACACACACACACACACACACACACACACACAGAGAGAGAGAGAGAGAGAGAGAGAGAGAGAGAGAGAGCTCTGTCAGGGTGGGTAGGGTAGGGTGTTTGGGAGTTTCACGTCCTTTTCCACCACGTACGGGTGATATCGAAGACGGGGCAAGGAGGTAAGGGCCAGCACAACTATTTGACCCCAGTCGGGATTCGAACTCAAGACCCGAGCATTGAGAGTCCAACGCTCTACCATTCGGCTATCCCGGCTCCCCTGCAAGCTTTGTCAGACTTAAAAGCCTCTTTCGTACGCATACACCGAATAGCAACATCTGTGATTCTGACATTTACTAGAAATGACTGCAAATTTGCTAGAAAGCGAATCAAAAAGAGAGATAATAAAATAAAGGGTAGATGGGGTGGGTGTTTGGGGGTTTAACGAGCTTTTCCACTCCATACGGGTGATATCAGAGACAGGGTAACGATGAAAAAGCCAGCACAAGGATTTGACCCTAGCCGGGATACGAACTCACGACCCGAGTATTAGAAGTCCAACGCTCTACCATTCGGCAACCCCGGCTCCCCATAATAAAATAAAAAGAGAGGGCATGAGAAGCTGGTGCGCGACGTACCCAGTCGCAAAATCTAGACAGGGTCCTGAAGGATCTCCCGCTATTATACCGCAATTTGAAACCGGTAAGGAGGCGATAGTCAGTACGGTCACGGCAATTCCAAGATTTTGAGGTGCACGTGCTGGGTTGCTCGCTGTCTGGTACAGCATAATGTATCTCTTAACAGCCCGATTCCGACCACCCCCTGCATGCCCGCTGTACCAGACAGCGAGCAACCCAGCACGTGCACCTCAAAATCTCGGAATTGCCGTGACCATACTGACTGTCGCCTCCTTACCGGTTTCAAGTTGCGGTATAATAGCCCGATAGCGGGAGATCCTTCTGGTGCACGTGCTGGGTTGCTCGCTGTCTGGTACAGCATATTATATCTCTTAACAGCCCGATTCCGACCACCCCCTGCATGCCCGCTGTAGGAGCCACTTCAAGCCACTATTACGCAAGGCGCGGGTCTTCCCCGCTAGGTTCAAGACCGCTGCAGATTGCATAATAGTGGCTTGAAGTGTCTTCTGACGATTTCAAGTAAAATTGTGATTTTTGCATGGGTTTGTAAATGATAACATACGTACAGATGGACAAGTTTAAAAAACAAAAATGCTTGAAATAGAATGTCAGTTATATAAAACTTTCTCCCCTCCCCCCCCCCACTCCTCCCCCCCCCTCTCTCCAAGTAAATAATGCGCGTTGAATGTCGGGAGAAATATGCCACTGACGAAGCTCTTACGAGGCTGTTTACCAAAAGAGGTGACGCTCTATGCGGGCATGGATACCATTGTCTGAATTTTACTAATATTAGAACTGGGAAAATACGGCTTCTTTGTAAGCGCTTCGCATAACTGTATGGATACGGCCTTGGGTGTTTCTGTAATTACACCAACCCAGCCAGCGCCTACGCTTCAAAAGCTAACCTTACGGCAATAATTATGATGGATCACCGCGACGCGATTCTTATAGCTTGACATAAGTGACTGTTTTAGAAGCACGGTTTCAGCTCATTTCGCAATGTTGTGGAAAACGGCTTCATGGAATGAGTGTAATACGTGCATCAAAAACAGTAACTTGTGGCAAGATATGACTTCACAGACCATTGTACGGACTCGGGTCGGAGCAACATTGACCTGAAAGCTTACTTTTTGCACTGTCGGAGCGATCGAGAAGACTCGGATGCGCTGGTTAGCTGGTCTGGTAGAACACATTGCCGCTGTCCAGACAGGAAAACCACCGCAGGTTAAAAGAAAGTCGTATCTCTATAACGTCAGAAGCCGGGAAAAGAGACAAAGAGAGAGAGAGAGAGAGAGAGAGAGAGGATGACAAGGTAGCAATGCCGAAATGGACCGTCACCTGATAGATCTTTGAAAGTAAGCATGTTAAGTAGGACTTGTATGGAGGGGGTGGGTGGGTGTTTGGGAGTTTAACGTCCTTTTCCACCACATAAGGGTGATATCAAAGACGGTGCACCGAGAAAAAAGGCCAGCACAAATATTTGGCCCCAGCCGGCGGGATTCGAACTCACTTGTATGGAGGACTTCGCTGAGACAGCGTAATAATAATACATAATAATAATAATAATAATAATGTGTATTATATAGGCGCTTTACCCAATTTCATGAATCGGCTCAAAGCGCCGCGAACTGAACCCAACACGCACGCTCAAGTGAATCACACGCATTCTCTCACACACTGGACATAAACACATTACAATCACGTGGTGCCAAGGGTCAGCTCAGCTATTTAAATTTCGGAATTTAGAATTGCATTTATTTTTCAGATTTGGTGGGCTGAACATGCATTTCAAAAGCAGAGGGGGGAGGAAGCCGGAATTGTACCCGCAGAGAACCCCCGACGATCGGCCCGAATGAACGGTGCCACGTACGAGAAGGAAAAATTCTTTGCCCCGAGTGGGACTCGAACTTCTGACCTCTCGCATTGGTGACAAGTATTTTAACCACTAGACCACCGACCGCCCGCCCGCCCGCCCGCCCACCCGTCCTCCCCTTCAGCGTAACCCGTTTATATGTAAATATACACGTACACGGCAGAGGCCGTGAGCGGTTAACGCGCTGTGATTGGTTAATGGCACCGGTAACGTTACGCTTTTCAGTCTTCCGTCGTTCAGCGCCCGCATATTCCCTTTCTTCTTCTTCTTCTTCTTCTTCTTCTTCTTCTTTCCCCATCCTTTCTTTTTAAGACCGCGGGGACAGCTAACATGAAAATTGCTTTTAGAACGATGTGCATAATGTCTTTTCACTGAGATTAACACACGCTGCTGCCGCATCCGGTCTTGTCATCAAGTCGCCTTCTTCAGTCAGCTGTAGTGTTAGTTACACGGAAAATGTCCTTGGGGTATAAATGAAACGATATGTGATAGGTGTGGAACAAAACCAAAACAAAACAACAACAACAACAACAACAAACAAACAAACAAAAAACAAACAAACAAAAAACACACAAAACAAAACAAAACAAAAAACAGAAAAAAACGCGTTAAATACAATCATTTTCAAGTGTAAGTGTTTTACTGCCGACGCCAAAAGTACTCTATGGGGATACTCGCACTTGCGGCTGAATTTCGCGTTTGATCAGACAATCAGGACAGTTTGTAAAGTAGGTCACTGCGCGGAAACTGGACAAATTACTCGTAGTAAAAAGACAACGGTGAGTTCAGTGTAGAAACCTGATGACATTTCAAGCACGGGCAGCTTCGAATTCAATAATCTAGTTATTGAACAGGAAGCAACAAAAATAACACTTTGTAAAACCTTGTCGCTGTTCACTTGTATGTCAGACTTTCAGGTTGTTTTGGCTTTTCTGGAGTTCCGAAGGTGCTTGAGGTCAGGACTGTAGGTTATATGTTTGTTTGTTTTTTTGTTTTTTGTTTGTTTCTTTATTTGCTGCCCCAACTCTTTTGCCAGCTCTAGTGGTATTCCTCCCAGGTCATGGGTGGAATCCACGGAGGGCTCAAAAGCTGGGGCAAGGTTTATGATGATGGAGATGAGGATGATGGTAAGATGATGCAATAGAGGTTCGTGTAGTTTGGGACTGCGGTTCAGGGCCGCATTCCACGCTTCCTGTCATAAATTTCCCGGCGTTAGCCAGGCTCGGGAACTACGGCACCTGCGGTGCCGGCCGTGTAATCATCCACAGCATAAGACGTGTCATACCAAGGGAAGCACCCCCAAAGTCACACCCATGAAGTGGGTGAATCTCGGCTATGTGGCAACAGCCTCCCCACTGGGCTCATAGCACACCCTCTCTGGGTAGGAGCCGACCTAGGTAGGAAAAATCCCGCTTGCGTCGGCTGGGACTCGAACCCGGGTCTCCCGGTCCATGGTCCGAAGTGTTAACCACTGCACTACGGGGACCGGTTATGTTTGTATGGGAAGATTAAATGGAAAAGAACGTAAAGGCCCAATAATTATTTATGATTTTTTTCCAGGGGGGGGGGGGGGGACAGGTCGTTCTGAGCTGTTTTAACCGGTGTCTAGCATCAGACCACTTAGACACCTGCACAGTGACAGCATCTCAAAGGTTGACGCTTAGACACCTAACAGCAACAACGACTCAGCGAAAGGCTTGTCAGTATGGCCAATGTTTGAGCAGGAGAATTTTGCATTTTATGACCGCTCGAGCAGAGTGTAACAGCATGGTATCGCACTAAGAGCTCTATTAAGCATTCAGAGAGAGTGAACAGGCGCACTCACAGACAAAACTGTTGCCAAACATAAGCTGGCTCCTTTGAGGTCTAGCAAACATGGAAATAATAGGTTTAAGTAACAAAAAAAAAAACAAAAAAAATATGCATCGAAATATGAACCCTCTGCGCGGAGGTATGGCAGACGCTTGATATATTGCTACTGCTTCTACCACGTGTAGCCCCGTGTACAAACTTCAGTCCCCGAAGACGTAGTTTTTCCTCTTTTTTTTTTTTCTTTTTTTTTTAAGCGTTGGAGTATGACTATTTCCTGTACAGATGCCTTTCGCGAACAAATCTGTTTCACTGTGCGGGGGTATGGGGAGGGGGGGGGAGCGATTTTTTCCCAGCCTGATTCTTACAAGCACCCCCCCCCCCCACACACACACCCCATCACAACTGAGCTGACAGATCATTCGATGACATCAGATGAGATTTCTTAGTAGAAAGTGTTCGATCAACCGTCAGCAGGCCAGTCTTTCCACACTGACACTGACATAATGACACAGAATGCTGCTGTAAATTTTTTTCAATTTTTTTCAATTTTTTTTTTTTGTGTGAATGATACACCCGCATTTTTTGTCACTTTTTTTCCCCAATTCATTTGAGTGGATCGCCGTGTTGGTTGCCGTACTGTGGTTGGTTTCCGTAAAGGAAATTATTTGTATTGGTCTCTTTCTCTCCTGTCAGTTAGATCCCGCACCTCCCCGTGTGACTTGCTTTTAAGAACTTGGTTGAAAAGAAAAACTTTTGCAAGTAACAGCAACAAGAAACGGGTTGTGGCAGCTGATGGCTCATTTATTTAGAGTTTTTGCATTGGTGTGCATCGTGTAAGGTACAATATTCCATACAAGTGTTTTTTTCTTCTAAAAATAAACAAAACACAAACAAACAAACAAACACTTAGATTGTCGTCTGTCTGTCTGCCTGCCTGTCTGCCTGTCTGTCGTGTGTCTGTCTGCGTGTGATAAACCTTCGCTAATTCGCATTGGCACAAGCAACAGAGGCACCATATTTTATTGATTGAACCCGAAACAGTGCATTGAATTATTTTGTCTAACGATGGCGAAATGTCTCTTACAGTGGTGACGCCGAGCTGCGGACAGACCACGAAAGAGATGCGACAATACCTTCTCGAACGGCACAACCACTACAGACGGGAGGCGGCGGGCGTCTACCGCAACTACACTATAGCCAACATGAACATGCTGGTGTGTGTTTTTACTTATTCTGTTTTTGTTTCACTTTTTAAAACTTCAATTTCTCCTACTCAGTTGGAGGAGCGACAGTCGAGCGGTAGACTGTTGGACCGTCAATGCTCGCGTCTTGAGTTCGAATCCCGGCTGGGCCTTTTTCTCGTCATTTGCCCCGTCATTGATATCACCCATACGCTCCGGAAAAGGACGTTAATAACTCTTACCAGTTCAGCCATTTTGGACAGTGAAAAGTGATCAGTGCTCCCATATGCCACCGCTCAACATTCTAGGCTCATGTTTTTGTCATTTTTAATCAAACTAACGGGTTTCCTGGTCTTCTGTGAGTATTTTTAGTGCAGTTAAAAAGCATGCTTCAAGAATTACACAGTAATTCTTTGTCAAGGACTGGGTTAGTTAGTTAGTTAGTTAGTTAGTTAGTTAGTTAGTTAGTTAGTTAGTTAGTTAGTTAGTTAGTTTTTCGGGCTTTAAGTCGCGCAAGCACCAAAGACTAATTCGCGGCTGAGTGTACCTGCACTACGTGAAAAAACCCAAAAACAAAAATTTGACGCTGCAAACTGGCCTTTGGGGCAGTAGAATCCTAGGACACGCAGGAGACGCTGCACCTTCGTGCTAATTTCTCGAAGTCAAGAACTGGGGATGAATCATCGGACTTGAATCGAATATTAACCAATTAACCACCACGATCCCATACATGGGATCGTACATATAAACCTGACCCATATCCGTTCCTTCGAAGCCACTGCAATGGTCATCATCATCATTAGCTTGCTTTACGTCCTATGGCTTTTGGCCCTTAAGGACAAGTTGTTCCTGGCGTGTGACTTTGGCTGCTTGGCTAGGCGAGTGTCTTTGGGGTGTGTGAGGGCTGATTTGCTTAGCTTTGGTCAGCGTCAGAGGATCTTCACTTGGCTTTCAGATGCCTGGTCTGGGTTTGTTTTTCAGTGCCTCAGTCTGTTCACTGCAATGGGGGGAAATAACACCTATTTGTTATTATTACCATCATTACTATTAGTATTATTGACCATGGGGGTGAGTGGTGGTCTAATAGGTAGCGCGTCTGCTCTACTGAACGGCCGTCACCAACGTCATGGCGATGAAGCGTGGGTTCGAGCCCAGGTCCGGCTTGTGATATGTGATACCGGTTTTTCCTGGCTGCCGGGCTGCTCTCCGGGTTATCCGGCTTTCCACGCCCAGCAATATTGTAAAAAAAATATAGGATAGGTATTGAGTGGCCCTGCACCGCGGCGACGCGCTTCCCCCGGGGGAGGCAGCCCGAATTTCCCGAAAGGGATAATAAAGTAATACCCCCCCAAAAAAAATGTTTCATTTTTCCCTACATCATTATAGAGATGGAGCAATCACCTTGAGCGGGAGGCTGCCAGGCTGATCAGCTGTCGACCCAACCGCACGAATTTCACGGCCATGGGCTACAGCGCAAATACCGGTGTTTGTAGAGGCAGAGGTCTTCGTCCTGTCGAAAGACTCGTGCGGAGATGGTACTCACAGATAGACTACTTTCAGCCTGCGCTGCTGAACGAAGACAAAGTCACGACCGGTGCCTGTGAACCTTGGTACGCGTGTAGTGAATTGCAAAAGGTAAATCATTTGTTTCTATGCCATTTTAATTTTTAATGTTGTCGAACCTCGTTCACCCTGTACTCTTACGTCTGCTATTTCCTTGCGCCAGGCCACTTGTATAGATTGCCTAAGTGTAATTTCATCCATCAGGTCATCTGTGCATGTCTTGTCTGAATTTTATTTTTAAGAAAAAGGAAGTGAAAATGCCCACTTTTTGATATCAACACGTTAAACGAGTCACTCAACCCCACCCCCTCCCCAACAAACAAACAAACAAAAACAAACAAACAAACAAACACAAAAAAAAACAAAAACCAAAACCAAAACAACAACAACCAAAAAAAACAAAAACAAACCCAAAACCAAAACCAAAAACAAACAGACAACAACTAAACTATTATTATGTTAATGATAAGAATAAGAAGAAAAAGAAAGAAAATGTGTCATCAGCTGGAAGACGGTGGTGGAGTGGTTTGTTTGTTTGTTTGTTTGTTTTGTTTGTTTGTTTTTTTTTTTTTTGGGGGGGGGGGTTGTTGTCTCAGTTTTAGCAAGATTGTTTTTGGATCAATAGGGAAGCTAGGTGTTTCGATCAGAATTACCCTCTTGAACACACGGCACAGCAGCTGTGAACAACATGGCGATGTAATATCATATGCATGTTGAAGACTGAAACTGATAGTGCTTGTGATCACTTTATTTGCCACTATTCATCATGAGGTATGGAGTTACAGTAATAGAAAGTGCAGGCCGAAGGACACAAATACACAGGCCTCAAAATGTTTTTTTTTCTTTTTTTTTCCTATTCTCTATTAGCCTCAGGCATCACAGTCTCCCCTAAAAATGCTTCAGTCTAGAAACAATTACTATCATGAAAAGACCAGTCTAAGGCACGCACCTGACAGGACTTTCAGAAACATTGAATGTCTCCTTTCGGCTCAGGCCTCACTGGAGTAATGCACGTCTGCTTTCTGTTTAGGCCAGAGAGCCAGTTCACACAAATCCGCTTGCCTCACTTGTGCTCCACCTCCGTGCAAAAACTCCCAGCTTAACTGGCGGCTTGCCTCTTTTTGCGACCGCCTGCCATGCAGCTTGACCTACATAACACAAAAATCACAAAAACCACGCTTTTTAAGGACAAAAACATTACTACAGACTAGCACACTTGCCAAACAGGGTTCCTCAAACGAACACCAAACATGACACCACGGTCAATTTGTGTCCTTACGCCTGCATTGCGTGGCGTGTGGCGTCGCTAACTGCAGACTGTCGTTAACTGCAGAAAGTTGTAGGCGCATGTGGGAAATAAGGAGCACTCCCCGCACTCCTCATCTCGTTATACACATTCCAGGTACAGGCGCGTGATTTGCAAGAATGGCGTGCACGTTTGCGTATCATGTGCTCTTCTTTTGTGCAGCGTTGTACTCAGTCACTTTGAGCACTGCTGTGTCGGATGGAAACAAGGCGGAAAAAGGTTAAGAAAAAAACCTCACTTTTCCTCCTGGTTTCCATCAGACACAGCAGTGCTCAAAGTGACTCGTGAGTGCAACGCTGCACAAAAGAAGCGCACATGATACGCAAACGTTCACGCCATTCTTGCAAATCACGCGCCTGTACCTCGCGCGCACTCGAGGTCAAGGTCAGCACCGCATTGTTCGGGAGTTCTCCTTAAATTATCACGGAACGCAAATTATTAAACTACGTTATGTTTGCTGCTTTTATTGATCAACAAATCCTTAGGTGGAGGCGTGTTAACATTATCATTGTGCCTTAATTACCAAATTAGTGATGTATCCCAGTTATCATCAGTTTCTGCGATCTGTCTGCAGTTAACGACAGTCTGTAGTTAGCGACGCCACAGTGGCGTCTTCAGTGAGTTATTTGTAGTCTTGCAAGGGGTGCTGGGCGTCTTGTGACGACTGTACGAAAATTATTATATTTCAGATGCTGAACGCCAAACATTATTTACTTGGCTGTGCTGTCCAGGAAGGCTGCTACGGCCGTCGTCATAATGCAGTCTTATTGTGCCTATATGAGGGAGGGTAAGTATGCTTTGTATTAATGATCTGCCGGAGAAAGACATTGCATGAGATACGTTTCGATTGAAATTAACTTCACAGAAAACGCCCCAAAGCAAGTTTTGAACAAGCAGGTCTGTGCAAGCGGCTAAAACACTAAGGTGTTGTGGACAAGAAAACCCTGAATTTTTTTTTTTTTTTTTTTTTAAATAAGAAAGTTTTGAAGCTTCATCTGTGTTCGGTTTAAGAGATTTTTTTTATCGAGTTTTTTTTTCCCTTTCCATTGAAGCAAGTGACTATACGGAAATATTGTATCATGTGAAGTATGTAATATATCCACTTTTGCTTGGGAAAAATAAGTTTTGAAAGCCTCTTCTGTGTTTGTTATGACAGATAAAAATAGCAGTTTTTCACGATTTTTTGTCTTTTTCCAATAAAGCAAATTTTGAGCTTTTGTGGAGTGCTGCATTCTGTGAAGCATGTATCAAATCCATTCTTGTTTGATGTTGTGTATTTTAGTTCGTCGTTGGAGACAGAATTTCAATTCAAATACGGACCCACCTGTAGCAAATGTGAAGAACCAAACGCATTTTGCGAAGATGGTCTGTGCGGTAAGTGAACGTGTGCTTGTTTTCTGATTCGTGCTTTAACATGATTATTTAAAACAATTTTTTTCTTGTTCATTTATTCGTCTGTTTACAATCAAAATCACACACGTTTTTGGTGAGCACTTCCCCAATTGACGACTCCACTTCTGTCAGTCAAATCAGCCGAGCCCCCTGAATTCAGCCGATCGCGTCCAATACCGCACCGCACCGCACCGCACCATACCATACCATACCATACCATACCATACCATACCATACCATACCATACCATACCATACCATACCATAGTTTAGTTTAGTTTAGTTTAGTTTAGTTTAGTTTAGTTATGTTATTTTGGGCTTAACGCCGCGCAAGCAGCAAAAACTATTTCGCGGATAACCATACCATACATGGGCGCCGGAACCGGGGGGCAGGGGGGGGGGGCCAGCTGCCCCCCTGTACCCAAGCAGGGGGGGGGGGCAAGAGTATCTTTTTGCCCCCCCCCCCCCTGGAAAATCAGGTGACTATGGCAAGAGGGGGGCAAAGCCATGGTCTTGCCCCCCCCCCCTTCCCCTACAAACCCCTCTCCCTCTTCCTGCTCTCTCCCCCATCCCCCCAACAGAGAACTCAGTTTAGCCGTTGCATGAAATATCAAAACGACTTGGCAGAACGTCGTCTCACCCCCCCCCCCCCCCCCCCCCCGGCTTTTCACTTTCTTTGGGCAACGTCCTACCTTTCAGTGGCTCCCTGGTTCGTAAAGGTTTTTGTCTTCGCAGCATGTGAACGCCCCCCCCCCCCCCCCCCCCCCCCCGCTTTTCACTTTCTCCCGGCAACGTCCCCGTTTCCCCCTGCTGAGATTCTGTCCCCCCTCCCCCCCAACATCTTCCGGCGCCCCTGCCATACCATACCATACCATACCATACCATACCATACCATACCATACCATACCATACCATAAACAAGAAGGAAAAAAGCAAAAATAGGCTTAAAATCGTGAAGTAAAGTGTACGATAGAATAGTCGTTGAAATGTTTTTGCAATATTTCCAGTACTGAGCACTTACTGGGAGATTTGTAACATTTCGCTTTTTTGGCAGGTCGCTTACTATGCCCCTTGTACGATCCGTTTCTTCTTATTTTCAGCTCCCTGTTCACATTCGGACACAAGTTTGTGTGGTAAGTACGCAATATGTTTTATGATTGTTTGTAAAAGCCTGTTTGATGATTCCCCTTATTATAAATTTGTTCAGTAGAAACACCATGAAATTACTACTTTGCACTTTGAAACTATTGACTAACGAACAGTGTTAGTGATTAAAAAAAAATAAATAAAAAAAACACGAAAGAAACACCCTGAATCATTTCAAATTGTACCACGTGTAACAATAATTGAACTTTGAAACTATTGATTAACGGACAGTGTTACTGATTAAAAAAACAAAAAACAAAACAAAACTGAATCACTTCAAATTTATGTCACGTGTAACAATTTGTGTACCTGGCCCTCTATCATTAAGTTCACTGATTGTGAGAAATATTAATTTAAACAGAAAAGAAACAAGTGGTTAATGCGAAAATGTCACTTCTTAAACTGCCAATAGTTATACAGACTGTGCATAACATATCACTGCAAATACTGGATAAAATCAAATGAATGTAAAGCAGAGAAATGTTCCCACAATCAACGTTCATTTCTTAAAGGTTTATGGGTCTGCTTCAATTGATGAAAAGTTTTAACAACCTCGTAACTGACTGGCCAGGAAATGAAATTTAAAAAAAAAAAAAATTTAAACGGCTCCTACAGTCACTGTCGACCATTTGGTACAGTTTGACTGCTGGGCATTCAAACATTCTGAATATTAATAATGAGCAAACATACATTCATACAAAACGATCTAACATTCAGACCTTGAGGGCACCTACGATGGAAACTGTCGTGGGAAAGTCGATAAAGTCGGTCAGTCAGTCGCCAGTCGACTCGTTTTTCTTGTCACTCATTCTCACAAATTGCCCTGAGCTCTCTTGGTAGTGCGCAGCATCGTACCATTCAAACACCTGCACAGTGACAACATCTCACAGGCTGTCACCGAGCTGCAGGCGACGCGAATAATTCTCGAGAAGTCAGCTAGTGTTGCGGGCCACCCATGAATAGAAAAAATTGTACAGCCTGCTTAACTATGGCAACGTACTGCACCCGAAACTCTCCTTACCATTACGCTGGACTATTTAATAAAAAAATAATAACTATTTAATAATAATAATAATAATAATGAATAGGCGCTTTACCCAATTTCATGAATCGGCTCATTCTCTAATGTATTTGCTACATTGCAACATGTAGACTTCAGCTCAACTTTGTTTTTTTTTGGTTTTTTTTTCCTTTCACTAGACTGCAGGAAGACGTGTCACAAGGAAGGTGTTGGTGTCGGTGTCCTCAATTCTGCCGCCTGCACGTGCAGCTGTCGTTATGGAAACGGACCAAACTGTGACGGTAGCACTCTAATTAGTACCAGTTACTGTTGCTGATAATCTAAAACACATGTAATAATTATTATAGCATGGCCACTTGAGTGCTTCGTCTAGAACGTGGTAGCGCAGTATGATGTACAACATTCCAATCGATACTTCTCTCTCTCTCTCTCTCCCTCTCTCTTTATACTTTTTTACTTTTTTATTGTTTGTTTGTTTGTTTTGATTTTTTTCTCAATACCCTTTAATGTAGAATAGCAGGACAGCATGTAAGATAGGCAGCAATGCCTAAATGCTCTATCCGGAATAAAAAAACGTGTCATCATCATCATCATCATCATCATCATTATCTCTCTCTCTCTCTCTCTCTCTCTCTCTCTATGATCTTAAAACATATTTTGCTAGACTGATGTCGTGTGTTTACGATACCGTGAACGAAATGCTAAGTCAACCAAAGTAAAAATTGCTGATGAGGTTCATAAGAGAAGTGTTCACAGCAAACCGATGATGATAATAAATTTATGCACAGCAGAGACAATGACAATGACACTTTAGAGAGAGAGAGAGAGAGAGAGAGAGTGTGTGTGTGTGTGTGTGTGTGTGTGTGTGTGTGTGTGTGTGTGTGTGTGTGTGTGTGTGTGTGTGTGTGTGTGTGTGTGTGTGTGTGTAAGATAGACTTTAGAAAACGCTCGAGTCAACTTGATGTATTTATGGTAAAAGCTGTAGAAAAGACTGGTAGAAAAACTCAAATTTTCGGGCTCTCCGTGCGTCCTTCACAAGGGGACTGAATATATAGAAATTAAGTAATGCAAATTAGAATAGCAGCAACATATACTCGTATTAAATTAATGCAAATGAAATAATGTCATGCAAATTTTATATATATATATATATATATATATAGAGAGAGAGAGAGAGAGAGAGAGAGAGAGAGAGAGAGAGAGAGAGAGAGAGAGAGAACGGTAATACCATTCAAGCCGTAAAAACCTGGGATATTTCAAACTGATACGTGATGATGATGATGATGATGATGATGATGATGATGATGATGATGATAATGATGATGATTTCAGAACCATGCAGAAGCGTCATGGCCCAGGCTGGTATGGTGGACCTTTGCAGGATACAAGAAACAATCGACTGTACCCGCTTCGCACAATGGTGTCCTCATATGTGCACGTGCAGTAAGTTCAAGATTTAAAAAAAAAATTCTTCCCGTGTGATTTTTCTGTCGGATTTCGTTTGTCATTGCTGTCAACGAGTTCTTTGTTCGTCAGTCTCCATATATGTCTTCTGTTGCAAGCTGATAACCGAGGCTCTGTGTGCAATTTACAGGGTTAATGCACGGTACCTTTTAGGATTACGTACAAGTCTGCGAATGTACGTGATAGCACGTGCCATATCTACATTAGTTCGCCGAGGTGGGCTGAACGCCTCTGTTGGTCCGAGTAGATTGGGTCGTTTCTTAAAAAGAAAAAAAAAGCGCTTTTATATCTTTACTGAACAGCATGAGGCCCATTTTTTTTTTTTTTTTTTTTTTTGACAGATTGACACAGCAAACATTACATGCATGGTCAAAGACAGAACTACATCGCAATACATTCTCCCCACCACCTCTTCGCCCCACACACACACACACACACACACACACACACACACACACACACACACACACACACACACACACACACACAAAAACACGAGAATAAACAAACCAAGAAACCCCCACACATAAACTAAACGAAATGAGTAGATAAGTAAGTTTTTGTTTGCACAATTGACTTTAGCACCTGCTTTTGATGCAGTTTTGTTTTGTATGTCCTTTAGCACCCATGCCGGGATCTGCGGACGAGGCTGAAGATTTCTCTGTGCTCGACTGGTCTGGTGGGGAAGAATATCCGGAGAGCGAGATGTACCTTCTTTCGGTTTAAGCAGACAAGGAGTTCCTTGCAAATCAGCATTCCCTGTAGGAAGAACGAGTGCATCGGAAACACCGGTTTGCTTGAAGAGACTAAAACGTGGCTGTTTTTGACTCAATGAAATCAGGCGAAACAGTATGGAAATGTGACCCTCCACCACGAAATGAGTCGTCTTGTAACATGAACAAATAGCACATGAAGACTCAGTTCGTGGTGGGGGGTCACAAATGTGGATATTGTGAAGACCCTTGGGGAATGGAAGCTGGGTTGACAAAGAACATCAAGAACGTGGACGTTACGAGAGTGTCGGTTGTCTTCGAAGGTAACGTGAGACATCCGTAACACAAGGCCTTCAGGATTGGCAGTGCACAGTTAATGTACAGACTTCTACAGACAGATGTCGAGATCGTGACAAAAACAAGGACGGACCAGAGGCGTTTAACCCGTGCTTCAGAAAGAGTCACAGTAACACATGAGACCGCCGCAAAGACTGGAGTCGCTGTAACATTTGCCCTAAGGCCAGGTTGCAGGCACAGTCAAGAGTGTATCCGTTCCAAAGTGAAAGTTGCCTTCTCTGAATCTTATAACTGATGAGGCGTGCGGCTCGTCTTTGGCTCCTGCCTCGGATGATTATGTTTTGTGTGTGTGTGTTTTCTTGGCCTGTCTCTTTGAGGCTCTGGCGTTGTGTTTATTTATTTGTTTGGTGTTGTTTTTTTTGTTTTTTGTTTTGGTTTTTGTTTGTTTGATTTTGGGTTTTTTTGTTGTTATTGGTTGTTGTTGTGTGTGTGTGTGTGTGTGTGTGTGTGTGTGTGTGTGTGTGTGTGTGTTGTGTTGTTGTTTTGTTGTTAATTTAATTTTATTTTATTTTATTTTTTAATTAAATAATTAATTTATTTATTATTATCATTTTTTGAGGGGGGGGGGGGGGGTAGAAATGTTGCTAATTTCAATTCGGGTGTAATAAGCCAGATGTAGGTTCCAGCTCGTTTGACTCCCGGACACGTCTAGCCTCAAGCTGCTTAGGCCCCGTCCACGTCTAGTCTCAAGGTACATTGACCCGACGCACGTCCGGCGGTTTTCATTTTGAAGTATTATAAGTGCTTGTTCTAATGTTTGCCGCTTTCACTTTAGTGTTTTCTTTGATACACTTCAAATGTGAAAGGGTTTGCTTTGGTCTTTTATTGCTGACGTAAAGGATGCCATGGAAATGCAATGCGTCTTTCGATTTGCGGATTCTGTACACAGTCGTTCCGCCTGTCTGTAATTGCTTCTATGTGGAGAAAGCGTGGCAGGTCTAAAGACAAAAAATACTGGGTAAAGAGAAGAGAGCCTGATACTTCCTAAATGCCGCTGTTGTCGTTGATTGAACACTGGAAGACTGCGAATGCGGACAGTAATTGGTCAGTCACAGACCGAGGGCGTTTGTTTGATGTCAATGGATTCGTGTTGCCAGAAATACATCACAGATTTTGTTTGTCAATTTAAAGGCTCGAGTCAACCCTTGCTGTGAACTACAACAAAAGTTTCTTTGGGGAATCAGGAAGAGGGTTTGCAGGCCATGTTTGCAAACCTTTTCAGAAGGTTTTATCTCTTATGTTTTTCCTTTTATGTCTTTCTTTTGGCATTCTTTCTATTAAAACATTCCTTCATTATTTTTAGAATTCGGTTTCTTATTTCTTTTGTAGTATTGTATACTTTGTTCAGTAGAAAACAGCGTGACAATGACGACTGTAGAAATACTTCTCCAAGGGTTGTGACAATAGGCAAACTGTCTCAGGTTTTTTCTTTCTTTCTTTCTTTCTTTCTTTTCTTTTTTTCTTTCTTCAAAGATTCCTTCATCGTTTCCCTTAATTTCAAACTTGATTTTCTTTCGTGGTAATCGTTTGCTCTGTGTGTGTGTGTGTGTGTGTGCGTGCGTGCGTGCGTGCGTGCGTACGTGCGTGCGCGCATATCTAGTCTTTGTGTATGTGTGTGTGTGTGTTTTCTCATTCACATTTCCAGTTCTAATGCATCTGATGTCCACTGGTGTACCATACTTACTCTTACTTATATACATTTTGACAGTCAAAAAGACACGGTTAATGGCGTGGTCTAGTGGTTTGATCCACTGCTCTCGCACTTCATGTGAGTTCGACCCCCTACCCGAGGCAGGAGTAGAAAACTGTGCTTATCCCTGCACGTGCTTGTTTCCCCTTGCTGTGTTAAGTGGATCTGTTTGGGTGACTTGTCCAGCACAGTCAAGGATACATCAAATGTGGCCGACAGGGCAGTCTGACCGGACTGAATAGTGTTCAGCTCGACTGTTCAGTTAGGGTAGCTGTCCCTTTCACCCGTAACCTGCCTATTAGGGCTGTCGCACATCACATCTTGTGGTGTGGGACGTTAAGCCCAGGTAACCGACCAGCCTACCCGCCAGCTCTGGAGAGTTGCCCTAACTGTACGATTCCTTCAATGTGTAGGGTCGCAAAATGATACAAATGGTCGCAATGTCCAAATAACGTATCATGCATTTGCATACATCGATATCTAGAGTTTCGTTAAGTGGAATTCCACACCCACCCCTTCCCAACTGACTCACCTCACGATCTTCTCACCTCGCGTGGGACGAGGTGATAGCTTTGTAAGTGGCGTTCATCCCTCACCCCCCCCCCCCACCCGTCCACGCCCCCCCCCCCCCACACACACACCCTCCCCCTTCCTGTCTTTGCATCTTTTGGGAGACAAGGTGATCCTCTTGATTTCATGAATACGTTTCAAACTTGCAATTCCGCACTTCTGAATAATCAATATTTGTCTGGTCAGCATTATGCAGAACTGTTTCTATGCCGCTGTTATAGGTGAAATGCCTTGTGAAAGCTGATTCCTTTAGGTGGGCACAATGTCAGCTGGCCGAAGGCACTCAACGTCGAATACTACAATTAGTGAGTGAGAATTTCAATGTGTATGTATATATATTTATGTATGTAGAAAAGGAAACGGTAATGACTGCGACGTGGTTGCAAGTTAAGCAAATAAAAGCGAAATAAAAGGGAATTTGTTTATGTCCTGAGGAAGGCGAAAGCCGAAACGTTGACCTGTGCCGTCCTTTGTGAAAGTTAAGTGGTTTCTGTCGCTTTTATTTGCTTTATGTATGTAGTTTCACGAAGAGACGCCAGCTGGTTTCATCTTGACTCTCCCACTGATTGGCCAAATCGCGGACTATAAATACCCATTTAGTGCCCAAGGGCAAGGTCATAGTTTTTATTCCATATTGACTCTCCCGCTGATTGGCCAAATTGCGGGCCACAAATACCCATTACTTTAGTGCCCAAGGGCAAGGACATTGTTTTGACGTCTTGACTCTCCCTCAGCCATTGGCCAAATCGCGGACTACAAATACCCATTTAGTGCCCAAGGGCAAGGTCATTGTTTTCATTCCATCGTGACTCTCCCACTGATTGGCAAAATACCCATTTAGTGCCCAAGGGCAAGGTCGTTGTTTATATTCCATCTTGACTTGACTCTCCCACTGATTTGCCAAGTCGCAAATTTGTCTGTAGTCCTCAAACCCCCTTCTCTGTTTCC